>CM066242.1:769953-1369953 GCA_033675125.1 Athetis lepigone
GGTGGTCCCATATAAATTTTGTGGCGATCGGTTCAATGCTTCTCGAAAAATTCACCAAGAACAAAAAAAAAATTGACGAAATATTCATAGACGATGTCATTGTGTGCTTTTTCTTCAAGTTTCTATTTTCGTTTGATAAGATTGTAAGAATTAGTCGTGATCGTGATGACCCAGTGGATAAGGCGCCCGCCTCTCGTGTACAATAAATTGTAGTACTATGAATTGAAAAAGTCACATTGGCAAGTACCAATGTGACTTTTCAATTCTATGTACTTTCTAAAGTTTATCTTAGACCATCACTGACATCCCGTGCCTCGGAAAGCACGTAAAGCCGTGGTCCCGGTTGTCATTCGTAGAACTTTGACAGTCGTTACAGGTAGCCAGAAACTATGACCAGTCTAACCAAGAGGTATCGTGTCGCCCATTAATGGGTGTGGAGGTCAGGTAGGCAGTCGCTCCACGTAAAACACCGGTATCCAGCTGAATCCGGTTAGGTGGCAACCGACCCCACACACGATTGGGAAAAGGCTAGGGAGATGATGATGATGATGAAGATTGTAAGTAGTTTTTTTTGAAAATAAATTACTTTGAAAGATACTTTAATACACAGTCAAACATTGGGAGTCGACACTAAAAAGGAATAAATAAAAAACTTAAAAAAAAAATAACTAATTCCGAAATTTTAGTTATGTTTGGGTTTTTAGTTTTTAAAGGCGGTTATTTTTTTGATTAATTTCGTTGCGGGATCCAAGACAGTTGATTCGTTTCTCCGGGATCGTCAAGCTTCATTGCTCGGCGCTTTTCTGGCGGACTCCACTGTTGATTTCTGGCTTTCAGGAGTTTGCAGTGGTTGGGTTATAGTTTGTGAGTAGGACAATTATTACTAAACATTTATTTGGGGATGTCTTTCTCAATACTGTTTTAGTCTGTTTTCAACTACCTATTGTAGTATGTTATAATGTCTTGTAATAAGTTATAATAATGTTTACTATCACTCTGCATTACTGTTGTCAAAAAATCTGTACTATCTGTACTAATATTATAAATGCGAAAGTAAGTCTGTCTTTCTGTCTGTCTCTTCTTCACGCCTAAACCACTGAACCGATTTGAACGAAATTTGGATATAGTAGTTTGGGACCCGGAGAAAGGACATAGGATAGTTTTCATCCGGTAATCTTCCGGGAACGGGAACTATTATTCCACGCGGACGAAGTCGCGGGCAAAAGCTAGTAAAAATAAAAAATATATTATTATTGGCTATGTTATTGGTTTGTAGTGATTATAGTTGTCTTTCTGTAGGTATTGGTTTTATTAGCTGTAAGTCCTCTATGTGATAAATAAATAAAAAACAACGCCTTAGTTGAAGTATGTTTTAAAATTGACACGTAGAAGTAAAATAAACATTTATTTTAAAATAATAATAATTATTATGATATGTTATCGAATACATTGTACTAATATATTTCGTCAGCCACGCTTATGACAGGGTCCGTCGTACGCCACCCGCACGCCCGCGCATTTCGCTCTGTAAGCAAAAAACATAAAAACCACTTAATTTAAATCTGTATTAAACCTTCGAACACGTGACTCGAGACACAATAGAAAGACACTAGCAGCGCGACAGCCGGCTGTCGCTTGGTCGTCGAAAGCTTAAACAAATCAGCTATTTAATGGTAACGAAGTCGAAATTCTCCAACGAATATAAAAAAGGATTCTTGATTTACAACCGATGCCGAAACCAAAAATATAGTTTTTGGATTTTTTACCAGTAATCACTGTTTTCGCGAATGATAACCGGGACCAACAGCTTTCCAACAGCAACGTGTTTATCGAGGCAAGGGATGTCAGCGATACAGCGTACAGATCCATCTGCGGATGCGTCTGCCAGCGACCGCCAACACAATATCATTACACGTGTAGAGGAAACTTTATATGAGAGGCAGGCGCCTTAACCACTGGGCCAGAAGTTCCTGTTGTAGTCTCCAAGCCATCATGAGCATAATAATAAGTCAAACTCACTCGCAAAGATCTCCATAAGTCCTGCCATTGACGCCGCACACTCGGTACACATACTTGGCCGGACAGACGCATGCCTTTGCGTCAATCGTCAGGGCTCCTAACAGCACCAGGCACAGAGGTAATACTGTAAAAGAGTATGGATAACAGTCTAAAAATAAAAGACAATGGTGCCGATTCTCTTATTCACAAACTAACGTAAATTTAATTTAAGTGCATCTTTCTCTTTCCATTTAATTAAGAAAAGGACAGAAGATATAATATTAGTAAAGTCCTGTCAAATATAGACACTCCATAGATAATTTAGACGCGATTTAAAAACATGGCGGCTAAATATACGTCAATTTTCTTCAGGCGCTGTCTAGTTTGACAGGGTTAAACAAAAATATGTATCTTATGTCCCTTTCTTTGAGAAATGGAAAGAAAAAGATGCATTTATCTTACATTAAACTCCCATTCATCATCTCATTGTACATAAGTTTTGTTTAAGTTTTGCTTTATGTTTGTATGTATTTTTTTTTATGTGCAATAAAGAATATTAATATGAATAAGAAGTTTTATAGAAATTGTGTCTAACATTTATTGGTTAATGGTGTAAACTACCCAATTAGGTATATGATGTTTAATTTTAGGCGATTCACACACGGCACCGCGCTCCGCCGCGGATGGCGGAGGCTGTGAGGCGGATGTCATGTTGTACAAGACACTTTGAAATCCGTTGATACCTAACACACGTACACCGCCCGACCGCGCGGTCGAGCGGTGCACGTTTGTTTTCCCTCCGCGGCGGTGCGCGGTGCCGTGTGTGAATCGCCTTAATAAATATGTAGTAAACACTTTTCTTACTTACATACACTGAGATTCATTTTGTGTCCACTATTATATAGTAACTGACTATTTTATCCTTGTTTTGTCTTATATATTATTAAAACACTGCGTAGTAAGGCTTGGTAGGCTTTTCGGCCGCTGTGTTTCGTCCGTTCCGGTCGAAACAAGAATTTTATTCTTAATAATAATTTTTTATACTTTCTTTTTAATCTAGACTTGTAAAAAATTATTTTAAAAAAAAACAATATTGTAATAATATTTTCAAATTGACATTATTTGAAATGTAACATTATTTAGGACTTGTTAAAGTTTATTATAATTATTGTAATCTTTATTGTCAATGTGACATTATTTGTTAAATTTTTGCATGCCAAAATTGAGGCAGAATGTATCCGGTTCACTATATATAATAAATTTTATGTACAATACCTACATTCTATGCAAATAAATGATTTGATTTGATTTATTATTTATTTCATAAACACAAATACATTGATTGAATGATTCGAGGTGTCTCGGACTTTACTTGTTACGCTAATTTTAGTATCAGAATGAAAAAAAAAAAAAATTCTACCGTACAAAATTAAGTTATGTAGGGGTTATGTGTGGGGAGATAAAGAAAACTTACGTTAACAGACTACAATATATTACTTTATAAAACAAAATGATAACTAATTACAAATAAAAGGTTTCTATGAGTACTAACTAACAGCCTAAACTCTAACACAATAAACCCTACTCACGTCGCGCCGTGCACTATCTGACAATCGAGAGGTTCGCTAACGAAAGCCAACACGATTATTCAAACAGTACACGACGGGGCGCCAGTCTATGTCCGACAAGTAGCGAGGCAGAGGAGACCGACCTAAGTCGATACAGCTGTTGCACCCGTTTCCGTGCCGAACGCAGACTGCCTATGCTCGGCCGGAGCGTGGCTTTTAAAGGCGCGCCGGGTCTCGCGGGCGGCGTGTGCGGCGAGACGGGGGGTCCTCGCATGGTCGCTCGGCGGGCACTGGAACTGACTCGTCTCGATGACGTTGTTGCGTTACAGTCTCCCCCTCAGGTCCCGAAGACGTCCCGACGAGGAGACCTGTTGCTGCTTCTGGGGTTGGTTGCTGTTTCCGCGGCCTGCCGCGTCTGCGCAAAGGTTTCTCTGGATTAGGTGGTGTAAGAGCTGAGCCTCGGTAGAGGCTCAGCGCGGAAGAATGATATATACCCAATGGAGTGTTGCGATCTTCCGGGTGAGCCACTTCGTAAGAGCATGGCCCGTGCTGCCTCAAGACGATGTAGGGCCCGTCGCGACGCGGGGCCAGCTTTGCTGTGTAGTGGCGCGCTGCGTTGCTCTGGGTATTGGAGGCCACCATGACCAGGTCGCCAGGATGAAGGGCAGGAGCGGCGCGGCGATGCTTGTCCACATACTGCTTTCGTGTTTCTTCTTTCTGTTCTTGCACCTCTCTTGTTTTCTTAAAAGTTTCTGCTAACAGAATAAGTTTAGGGGTTATTTCTGGAATGAAGTTTTCAGACAGGGCTATCTGACGAATATCGTGTTTCACGTCATCATACGTTCTCAACTCTCTACCAAATGTAAGATATGCTGGAGTATATCCCGTGCACAGGCAGTGTGCCGTATTCATGGCATATCGTATACTTGGAAGTCGTTCAGCCCAAGAGCGGTGATCGTCTTCAACCATAATTCCCAGTTGGGTTTTAAGGTCGCGATTTTCCTTTCGACTGGATTTGTTTCAGGGTGATAGACGGGTGTGAAGGCATGGTGAATGTCAAGACAATAAGCGAGTTTTTGCATTATCGCGCTTACGAATTGTGTGCCTTGTCACTTATTAATCTTCTAGGAACTCCGTAGCGCCAAAATATTTCATTGACGAACACAGTGTCGCATGCTTCCGCAGTTGCATGCTCCAAGGCGAATAGCTCGACCCATCGTGTAGCGACGTCTTCCACAATAAATATCCAAGATTTATCGTCTTGAGTCTGGGGTAGAGGACCAAACAAATCGAAAGACAAAGTTTCAAATCTTTGCGACATTGATGTTGTCTGCAGTAATCCCGCTGGCTTTAGGTTAGTCGGTTTATACCGCTGGCATTTGATGCAGTTTTGGACATAATTTTCAATGTCCTTCCGCATCCCTTTCCAATAATATCTGGCAATAATACGACGAAGGTTTTGTCGGCTCCATAATGTCCTGCAGATGGTTCATCGTGGTAATATTTGAGTATCGTTTCCTTTCATGATGTGGTATAACTAGTTGTGCATTCTGGTTATCACTGTCTTGGACGTAGCGGTACAGCATCCGTAGTTCATAAGGTAGCCTTTATTTGACCAATAAACACCGTCTTCATCTTGAACTGGTTTTTCTATGGCATCAATGATTTTCTTTAACTCGGCATCTTTTAATTGTTCTTGTCTTATTTCTGATCCGGAGCTACGCGGCATGTCTACTGAAATTACACCTACTTCATAGCTTTCTTCTTTTTGATGGGCTATAGATCTCGAAAGATTGTCAGCACTACATTAATTTTGCGGGTATTATATTAATAATCAAATTATACGGCTGGAGTTGTAATGCCCATCTAGCAAAGACGCCCGGTTGGAGATTTAATAGACATTAACCACTTTAGAGCTTGATGGTCCGTATATTACTACCGATGATCTTTCGATATATCCTCTAAATTTTGAGACAGCCCCATATAACAGCCAATGCTTCTCTTCAGTAGTAGAATAGTTTCGCTCCGCTTTAGTCAACAGTCGACTAGCGTATTCTACAGGGTGTTCGTCAGTACCCTCCCCTGCACCAAACGGCTCCTATGGCATAATCGCTGGCGTCGGTTCTAATTGTATATGGTGTCGGTGTCTGCTTGTTGTAAGATAGGAGCACTGGTGAGCCGAGATTTAAGCTCATGAAAAGCTTCTTCGTGTCGCAGTACCCACTCCCATGCTGCAGCTTTTTTCGTCAACCGAGTAAGAGGTTCTGTAATTTTGGCAAAATTTGGTACAAAACGTCGGTACCATGAACAGGTCTGGAGAAATGACTGTACTTGTCGTAAGTTTTTAGGTGTGGTATATCTAATATCGCGGTATTTTTAGCGGGGTCGGTGCATAATCCTGCCTTGGTTATAATGTGTCCCAGATATGCGATGCGCTCTTCACCAAATCGACATTTTTCTTTGTTGACAATTACGTTGTTTTCACGTAGAAGTAGAAAACAGTTTGTCCAGTCTTGCAGGTGCTGCTCAAACGTTGGGGAAAACAGGATTAAGTCATCCAAGTAAGCCAGCAACTTTACTCCATCCAATTGCAGTTTCAATCTATCGATGAACCTTTGGAAGGTTGCTGGCGCATTACGCAACCCAAACGGCATTCGATTGAACTGGTAGAGTCCGAAAGGCGTAACAAAAGCCGTTTCCTCTATCTTCAATGCGCACTTTGATCTGCCAGTAGCCGGCTCTCAAGTCCAGGGATGACATGTAGGGCGTCGGTTTGGCTTCATGCAGCAGATCGTCTATCCTGGCAAAGGATATGCATCCGGTACGGTTATGCTGTTTAGTTGTCGGTAATCGATGCAGACCCTTACATCACCATTTTTCTTAGGGACCATCACAACAGGTGCGGCCCATGGAGAGGTGGAGGGTGTAATAATACCCTCATCCAACATGTGCTGTACCTCCTTGAGTAAAACTTCTTTTCGTTGTGGTGACATTCGATAGGGTGGAACAGCTATCGGTTTATGGTTCCCAGTTTCTATAGCGTGTTCAACTAAGCTAGCTGGTTTTCCGTTTCCAATGAATACATCAGCGTTGCGTTCCAGTACCTCATTAAGCAGTGCTTCATTAACAGCATTGTCTTCAACATTTGTCAATGCGATCATTGCTATGTCAATGTTGGGACCAAATAGTGCCTTGCTGTGAGGTGACAGGGTGACCTCAGCGTTGTTAATGTTTGCCTGCGCATCTCGGAACAGTGACGAGACAAATCTTGGTGAATAACCATTTAGTGCGCGTTCTTTTCCCGAGGGCGAGCAGGGGGAGTATTAAACTCTATTAGAGTGGTGGTCCATAGGAGTCCGCCATTCTGGTTTCTTCTGGAGGGCTTACTAGTGAAGACGGAGTCATGGACAGCGGGCTTATCATCGGTTCCAGAGCTGTGATTTTGACAAGCTTTTCGATCAGTGACTCAGCTTCCGTAGGTTCCGCCTGTATTGTGGATACAGGTGCGTCATCTTCTTCCTCATTTTGCAACTCATACTTCCGACCAGGTTCATCCAGAAAGTGGAATATGAGTTGGGGACAATTGAGTACTATGTTTGCGTCCTGAATAAAATCAACTCCTAAGAGTGTTCTATTATCGTGAGTTTCAGGCAGCACGATAAAGTTAGTGGGGATTATCCGACCACATAAAAAGAACATCTACTACAGCAGTCTGGACTTGTTTCCTTCGTCGAAGCCCATCCGCAAGAGTAATCGTCGCCTTTCTCTTCTTTAAATTGGGTGCCCTGCCGTTGTAACACCCGGTGCAGTGAAGTGGATGCGACACTTAACTTCGCTCCAGTGTCAATGTGAGCCTTGCCTTGGATTCCACCAATGGTTATGCTCACGGTTGGCCAAGCCGTGACGCTGCTGCAAGAGCGGGACTCAGCGCATAAAAACCCCACCTGCGCTGCTCCAAGTTTATTTTTATTGCATTTGGGACATTTGGTCCTTACTACGCCAGGCTCACCGCATCCGTAACATGTGATCTTTGGACCTGGGATCGCCTTCTTGTTGGACGTATTCGATGGTGGCGCTTCTGACACAGTGGATGCTGTCGATGCCGCGATCTTTGTTTTTTCAGCCGCCTTTTTCCGACAGTCATTTTCTAGATGACCATATGATCTGCAGAAAGTACACCGAGATCTCTTCGTTGAAGAGGCATTAGAGCGATTTGCCTGTCTCTCTGTCATTACTTCTCTCTATTTGCCGGACCTTCGTAAGAAATTCATCAAAAAGATGCAACGGTATCTCGGGGTATTCTGTCCTTAATACTGAAGTGGAGCGATGCATACAATAAGTCCAAGTTCTGTGATTCGGTATGGCCTGGTTTTGGTAGCTCGGCAAGTAGCGCTCGTTTCTTGGCAACGAATATTTCTGTGCCAGTCGGGGTTTCTTGCTTTTCACTAACGATCTCATCATATGTTTTTTATAAGCTGGCTTCTTTGGCGCAAATGTAGACCGTATTATGGTAATGGCGTCCTTCCAAGTAGTCACGCTTTCTTTGACACCTAGCCACCAAGTTGCTGCGTCCTTATCAACAGTAGCATGAGCCCCTCAATAGCATTTTCATCCGTGACCGATTCTATTCTTTTGTAGGTACTTATTGTTGACAAGAATGCTTCTACCACTGTAGCATCACGAGTCCCATCGTAACGGGCCGTGCAGGCAGCAAAACTACCTGTCTTCTGAGCAATGACACTATTCCTATTCGCTAAGACCCCTATCAGATCACGAAACTGATCATCGGTGAAGCTGACGTTTGCCATTACTTTGTTTCTGCGGCTTCGTCTGGGTAAAATGTGATACAAATCAATTTTGTAAAACGTTTCTCCTACGCTGACTAGTTGAGAACAAAACACTAACTATTGGACTATAATGAATTTAACAAAACACTAGCTCCTAAACTATAATTAAACAAAACACTAGCTCCTAAACTACAATTAACAAAACACTAGCTCCTAAACTACAATTAACAAAACACTAGCTCCTAGACTATAATTAACAAAACACTAGCTCCTAAACTACAATTAACAAAACACTAGCTCCTAGACTATAATTAATGTTGAGTAGTTGGATAACGCCTACTCCTAGCCTATAATGTATAAAAGTTGATGCGTACAAAAAAAACAAAAAATGCAGGGTACTTTAAAAAACTTTGAAATAAAAAATTGATACTAAAAGTTCGAGCAAGAGAATAAAACAAAAAAAAAACGGTAAGTGCTCCACGTTGGGATGCCACTTGTAGGGGTTATGTGTGGGGAGATAAAGAAAACTTACGTTAACAGACTACAATATATTACTTTATAAAACAAAATGATAACTAATTACAAATAAAAGGTTTCTATGAGTACTAACTAACAGCCTAAACTCTAACACAATAAACCCTACTCACGTCGCGCCGTGCACTATCTGACAATCGAGAGGTTCGCTAACGAAAGCCAACACGATTATTCAAACAGTACACGACGGGGCGCCAGTCTATGTCCGACAAGTAGCGAGGCAGAGGAGACCGACCTAAGTCGATACAGCTGTTGCACCCGTTTCCGTGCCGAACGCAGACTGCCTATGCTCGGCCGGAGCGTGGCTTTTAAAGGCGCGCCGGGTCTCGCGGGCGGCGTGTGCGGCGAGACGGGGGGTCCTCGCATGGTCGCTCGGCGGGCACTGGAACTGACTCGTCTCGATGACGTTGTTGCGTTACAGTTAAATTAATTAATTTCGTACGGTGACTACGGTAAGAAAGAAAGAAGTTTTCATTCGCGCCATACATAATTACTTACTTAAATTTTATTTTATTGTAAAAGGTGAGAATTTATTAGTAGGGATGTGAGTTTAATAGAAAATAATCGGATGTGAGTTTAATATTAAATAAAAATAGATTTTTCTTAATACAAAATTAATCGATTTGTGAAAAATCGATTTTAATAAAAAATAATCGATTTTTTTGTATAATTTAAAAGTAGATGCGTTTCTTATTCGTATAATTATCAAGGGTTGGAATTAGGTAGAGATATTTTAGTACTTGCATCGAAATATTGATATTTTATAGATCATTCTGAGATTTCTAATAAACAATCTCGTATGCAAAACAGTATTACAAATAAATAAAAATAATAAAATCATCATTTTCTTCTGATGAATAAATAGTTTTAGTTTTACCACCATAAGTGTACCTACCATGCTATCTCTTCACCACCCTAGGTTGACTGGGAGAAAATGCCTTCGGTATTAAGTCCGCCTGTGTACCGTTGTGCATAAAGTGTAAATAAATAAATAAATATGTCGAAGCGCCGACGCACACATTCAAATTAACGCCATCTAACTTTGTTTGTAAGAACTAATTTGTTGTTCGTAGGAACGTCAAGTATTAACTTGGGGATGGTTAGTGTGGAGTAATGGCAATACTGGGCAAATGACCAACTGACAGTTGACAGCCCTTTTCTGACGTTTGGTGATGGAGCGAGCAGTTCACTTCACTTTTGGATCGGACACCGAGTGACACGGTTGGCCATTACTCCGCGCTAAACTTCCCGCGTTCCGTATTGCAAATCTGTGTAGATCTGTAGCATCGTTTATTATTTTGCAATACTTATTTTGTGATTAGACAATATAATTTAAAATCAAAGTTTTGTGAGTGTTAGTTCGTGTCCATCGCGATGGCTCGACCATCCGGCGACAAAACTCCAACAAATAGTAAGCTATTTCTAGAAAAAACGATTTAAACTCGTAATTTAAGTACTTATATAATCTAACTTATATAATCGATTTATTAAAATCGCCATTGTACATTTTTTTACGTGCATAAAGTATAAATAAATAAACAATAAAATTCTTGCTCGACCGGAGCGGACGAAACTCAGCGGTTGAAACACTAAGCAATAACTTGCACTGCGCAGGCATCAAACTGGTTTTATCTCGATGGCCCCCTGAAGCTGTTTAACCGGTGGAATTTTAACTACTTGAATAGAATATTGTTATATTTCCTTAATATTTATGATTTATGACATAGTTTGTGTCAAGCTCTTTGTCTGCTTGTTCATTTATTTTATTAGATTTTTTTTATAAACTATAAGTTCTTATTTTTATAAAAGGCACAATTAGACGTCTATGGTCTGTGTTAGCATGCCATAGCATGAGGTTTTTGAAACGCGCTGTTTAAATGTATACAGTAATCGAGTTGTTATAATGTTTTTTTAGTTACGCTTTATGATTTTACTATTGAATCTCTAATAACTACATACAACTATTTGGATTCTTACATAAGTATACATAAAAGTTTTTAGTTGAGATAAACATTTATTTCTATCAAGATTGTTTGGCTTACGCCACGAAACCCCAAAGCCATTGCTCCAAAACTAAGGCACCTACATTCTTTCAACTTTAATCCGCACCATTTTACAAAATTAACCTTTCGACGACCAAGCGACAGCCAGCTGTCAAGTTGCTATTGTCTTTCTCTATTATGTCTCGAATCACGTGTGTTGTGAGGATTAATTAGTGTTAATGATTAAAGACAAATGACAGCCATTTCCGCATTGTTGATACTTGTACATTTTGTTACTAAAGAGGATTATAATCTCAATAATAAATATCTTGGGACGCATGATCATTTGATCCCAAACTAAGCAGAGCATACTATGGGAACCAGACAAGTTATATACCGATTTCGCAAATCTTATTTTAGAATTTCTTGTAGTACAATCGACCAAATGGAATCATGACCCACCATAAGCTTATTTTCCTACAGACATTCAAATACAATTAGGCCGACAATCGCGTAAACATGTCTTAAAAATGTCACACGTCTAGTCTTATTATTTTGACAGCTTCAAACAATTTGTCGTCGAAATGGGTCATGATTCAATTTTGTCGATAGTACATAAAGTCGTTGATGCTAGTTGTCATTCGTAAAACTGTGACAGTCGTTACGTGTAGTCAGAAGCCAGATTTCGTCTGACCAATCTAACCAAGGGGTACCGTGTGGCTCAGTTACTGGGTTGTGAAGGTCTGATAGGCAGTCGCTTCACGTAGAACACTGGTATCCAGGTCCATTAAAAAGAAGATGGCTAAGGAGATAATGATGAGTGTAAAATAATAAAAGCTTGTAAAATTAATGGTTTATTACAAAAATATCAAAAACATTATTACAAGTTAAATACTAAGATGTAGTTCAGCCACGCGGACGTTTGTGACACGGGCCCTCGTGTCGGACGCGTACACCCGCGCATTTCGCCCTGAAAGTAAAAGAAACCACTTAAATATAAATAAACTATTTTACCCCCTTTTTTGAGGATGGGAAACCATCGACTTCTCCCGCCCTGGGCGGTGCGGAAGGAAGTGTAAGACTTTTACTGACTAAAACCCACCCTTGTTCTTACGGTTGCCCTTTATGTTATACCGCAACCCTGGCAGGCAATTGGCCCTAGAAGGTCCCGTGAATTTTACTCCTTTAGAGTGGCAATTGCCTAAAATCCTTTCTTTGTAGATACTTAATCTACACAAAGAATGATTCCCTTCAAGTTTCATGTCTCTAGGAGCAGCGGTTTGGGCTGTGCGTTGATATATCAAAAGTCAGTCAGTTAGTGTGCTATTTTATAATAAATATCTTGGGACAGTTCACACACGGCCATCTGATCTCAAGCTAGGCCTGTGTTACGGTAACCAGACAATACATTGCGTATTTCAAACGCGCAGATGACTCTCGTATATCGACTCGATCATTTAACTGACCAAGTTGCTGTCTTTATGAGAGAAGAAATTCAAAGTACGCCGCGCCGTGCTTAGGGCCTTGAATAAATATTTAAATTTCGCCAGTACTTAAATACAACCCTTCACTTATCCTCATTTCTCAAAACACCTCGTTTCTCCACAATTCTCGAAAACGGGGGAAAGTAACACTTACTCGCAATATCCTCCATAAGTCTTGCCGTTTGAGCCGCACACGCGAACGACATACACAGCAGGACATACGCAGGCCTTTGCATCAGCTGTCATGGCGCCCAGCAAGACGAAGCACAGCGGGAGTACTGTGGAAATCAATCATTCATTTTATTTGCTTAATTTGTAATAGCACCACAAAAATTAACCTAATAAAAAAGGAACAACACAAATTTCGGGGATTTTTAATCTACTGCAAGTACAAATTTCCTGTAAGAGAAACAAAATTAAAAAATGTTAGGTTATGCTTACCAATACCGAGTTTCATCTTGAAACCGCTGTTTTGTACTGACAAATAATCCTTGGTTTTTCTTATATATAACGCTGTGCAGTTTACCTGTTGTAATAAATTATGTACTCAGCAGGCAACTAGACTGGTTTCTATTATTTTAACTGTGTGACCCCTAAAAGCTACAAAACCGGTGGACTTTGTTAAATGATTAATGATTAAATTATATCTATTTCGGCCTTAGCGTTTCAGCAACTGTTGCGTTTCGAGCACTTTGGTCGAAATAGGAATTTAATTATTTATTTAAGTAAAATTTTTGAGGCCTTTGCCCAGCAGTGGGACAGTTATAGGCTGGTATTATATAAGTAAAATAATAAAGCTGAAGAACGAAGGTGAAACTGTGGGGAGCAGTTAGTTATTAATATTTTTGAGGGTTAATTCTTTTCTTATTTAAAACTAATTTTGATTGAGAAGGTTTTTCATTCTAGCCGTACATATAACTATATTTTGTGTAGTCAAAATTAAAAGGCTTTTTGTTCTGGACGTCAAAATTAATAAAATAACTTTATTTTGTGTAGTCAAATTATAAGGTTTTCCATTGTGTGGACAGGATCCGGCAACTGGGACTTGAGGTGGCCCTGCACAAGTCCGAGGCCATGTGTTTTCATGGCCCTCGGCACCGGCCACCTCCGGGGTCTCAGATAACGGTAGGAGGGGTTCACATCGGTGTCGAGTCGACGATAAAGTACCTGGGACTTGTCCTCGACAACCGATGGAACTTCACGGAGCATTTCCGACGTTTGGGCCCCAAACTGGCGAGGGCTGGAGCTGCCCTCAAACGGCTCCTGCCCAATCTCGGTGGCCCAAACGCCTCCTGCCGGAGGCTCTACGCGGGGATCGTGCGGTCCATGGCCCTCTACGGGGCTCCGGTGTGGGCGCCCAACCTAGCCACGGCTCCGGCCCGGCTTCTGAGGGCGTCCCAGAGGGTCATGGCGATTCGCATGGTGCGGGGATACCGCACGATCTCCTGCGAGGCGGCATGCCTCCTTGCCGGCACTCTGCCGTGGGATCTGGAGGCAACAGTCCTAGCACACACGTACGAGTGGCGCGTGGAAGTGCAACGCCGGGGTGAAGTCCCGATGCCGCGGGTTATCGCGGCACGGCTCACGGAGCTCCGGCGAGATCGCAGGGCGGAGTGGAGACAGCGACTGTCGCAACCTAGTGCTGGGCACGCCGTGATAGCGGCGGTAAGACCCCTCTTTGAGGAGTGGCTGGAGAGGCGCCACGGCGCTCTCACGTTTCGCCTGACACAGGTCCTCACCGGACATGGTCAGTTCGGGAGGTTCCTGTGTCGGATTCAGGCGGAAGCGACGCCTGGGTGTCACCACTGCAGCAACGGTCGCCTGGAGGACACGGTCGAGCACACGGTGGAGGTGTGCCGCGCATGGGCGGACCATAGACGTGTCCTCGTAGAGGCGATCGGCGGCGGTGACCTCTCGCGCCCAGCGCTGGTTCAGGTCATGCTGCGGGGCGAGACGGAATGGGATGCCGTCGCCTCCTTCTGCGAAGCAGTTATGCTAGTGAAGGAAGCGGCGGCGCGCGAGAGGCAACGACGAGCCTCTCGCCCCGGACAAAGACCCAGGCGAAGACGTCGAGAGTCGCAAGACGACTACCGGCCACCGTAGGCGCGGTTCTGCGGATGGCGAGCGATGGGTAGCTCGCCGCCCGGCTAGGACCAGGACCGCGTAGACGGCGCGCTTTGTTCCACGCGCGCCTCAAAGAGAAGGAGTCAGCACAGGAAGGGGCCCAACAGGGCCACGCCTGCCGGGGTTGCGGAATGTTATGTTTATAACAGTTACCGTGACCCTGGAACATAAAAGGCAATCGAAGGAACATGAGTGGGTTTTAGTCAGTAAGAGTCTGACACGCCCTCCCGCCGCACCCAGGACGGGAGCAGTCATTGGATGATTTCCCACTCACCAAAAAAAAAAAAAAGGTTTTCCATTGTGACCTTACTAAATCAGCTTAATAAAATTATCTTCCAAAACACCCCTCAGAAATATATAAATAATAATTTAATTTGTTTCGACCGGAGCGGACGAAAATCTGTGGCTGAAACACCACCTAAACCCTATTTTGAATTTAGGATAACCAAAATACAAATTAGGGTTAAAATAATAATATTGATGAATATTATTATTTTATTTACTTATCTTTCGATAAGCAACTAAACTAAATTTAGACTATCGTTCTCTTTTTCTAACTGTGAAAACTAGCAAGAGATAGCAAGAATTTTACTCCAGTCAAACTAGTCAGAATTATTTTATTTGACCGAATCTGACCAATACAATATTGTATGGACTTTAAAAGAGACTTTGACCTCTGAGTTTGTTTCGGTTGTTTCTTCTCAGAGCAGTCCAGCTAGAAAACACCGACCCCATCGTTCGCTTAAAATTAATAAAACAATAATGACTTGTAAACGTGTTAATTATTTTAAGTCCACAATAAGATGTATTCACTGCCGGGGTTGCGGAATGTTTATAATAGTTACCGTGACCCTGGAACATAAAGGGCAATCGAAGCAACATGAGTGGGTTTTAGTCAGTAAGAGTCTGACACGCCCTCACGCCGCACCCAGGACGGGAGCAGTCATTGGATGATTTCCCACTCACCAAAAAAAAGATGTATTCAATATTTTTGTGCAACAAACCATGCAAATCTTTGTGTGATGAGCATGATTGTTTGTTCTGTGTCTGGGCAGGCGTCCGTCACTCGCTCAAGGCCACGCGTTTTATGCCTACCGCTTCGCGTACCGTCGACGATACAACGAACACCGGGCTGTCGCGCGCCCGCCTGAGTGCTCGCGCGTCACGGGTACAGCGCTGACTATCAAAATGCCGGAACCACGTAATTATTGCGTGATTATTGTGCAATTCCCCTGTTCCCCAATTCTTCTGTTTCCCTATTGATTATTTATTTATTAAAATTATTCACGCGGTTTTGGATATTTCCGACACTAAAATATAATAATCGGGAATTCAAGGAACGAAAAATATGCATGCAGCAGGCATAAAACGCGTGGCCTTGAGCGAGTGACGGACGCCTGGTAATAACCATTGTGATTTATTTTCTAGTGGGATGTATAACAGGTATATAAATGACACATGAGGAAAATATTTAATAGGTAAGTAGGTTCCTTACTAATGCGGAAATATTAGCGTTTTGTCATTATATGTGTTACTAAGAGAATTTATGGAAGACTAGCTGTGCCCCGCAGCTTAACTCGCGATGTTCCCGTTCCCGTGGGATTTATGGGATAAAATCTACCCTATGTCCTTTCTCAGGCTATTGGCTATCTCTGTATAAGCCGGTTCATTAAAGAAAGGAATCTTAAATGGCGGCACGTACTTGCGTTGACAGAGATAGTACAGTCTGCATATAAAAAAGTTGAAGTATTTTTTTTCAAATCGAAAACATTATTAAGAATTTTTATTGTTTTCATCGGAAACAGTGCTTACTTTTACCACAATAACAAACATAGGATATAGAATCAGGCGTTACTTTGGGGAAATCCATGATAATTAAAAACAAATATAATATCTACTTTTAATTCCGCAATTTCAGGAAATTGCGGAATTAAAACTAGATATTTTATTTGTTTTTTTTTTAACAATAACAAACAGGTAACAACGGAAAAATAACAGAAAACTATAACAAGATATTTGTAAAAACGAGCGCTGAGCGCGTCAAGGCGGGTTAGGGGTCATTCGGCCCACTATTGAACTGGGACCGCGGACCAGTTACCCTTTTAAAAATTGATAATGGTTAACTGGGCCCACATATGTTTTGCTTTCAGTCAAGCCAAGGGTGGATTGAAATGGTTTAAATATTATTAAGTATATTATTATTTTTATTAACGGTATTAACGGTGGATCACGTTTTCTATTTACCACTTCACGTTACTGTGCGCCTAGTACTTTAGATTGAATTAAGTGGTCATGTGCGAAAATTAAAAATTACTGTGAATTTTTAATTTTCGCACATGACCACTTCACATTACTGCGCGCCTAGTACTTTTGTTCTCTTAAGTTTTCAATCTATAATTGAAAAATAACGTCCTGTAACTCTGTGGGACACTTTGTTTTCGATATGTAAACCTTATTCCATACTATTAGGTTGCAGTGTAAATCAATGGGGAACAAAACGTGGCATCTGAACTCAACAAATGGTGGAACAAACCAGATATAGTCTGGGACCCGACATAGAACATAGGATAGTTTTCATCCCGGATGTAATAATTTGCACACCGTAAGGTAGACTGTAGCCGATCTCATTAATTTATATTACATCTGTACCTGTACCTACTCTCTTAGCAAATAAAGTTCTGATTCTGGTTCTGATTCTGATATCCCCCGGGAACGGGAACTATTATTCCACGCGGACGAAGTCGCGGGCAAAAGCTACTGTATAATATTTATATATAAATGCTTGTACCTGTACAACTGTTGTAATATATAAATCATTTTAAGCCACCCTTCGCTTGACTGAAAGCAAAACATTATGTGGGCCCAGTTAACCATTATCAATTTTTAAAAGGGGTAACTGGTCCCAGGTCCGAGTTCCATAGTGGGCCGAACGACCCCTAACCCGTCAAGGCAGCGTGGAAGCAAATCAAGACAATTTTTTTTATGTTGATGGTACGCGCGCGAGTGAGTATGGACGGCACTAGTGTGCGAGCGAGAGAACATGTTTTCCTGTGGCAACACTACAGCTAACAGCTGATTTAAATTGTCCCGTAAAATTTTATTTTAAAATATTAGTTTCTTTTAATTGTTAAGGCCTATTTCCAATTTCATATCTAATTGATGTAATATTATAGTGTTTTCTGTATAAAATTCCTAAAATCTAGTGAAAATAAGTGCAAAAATTCAATGTGTTTCGGTGACAGGTTACCGGCTCGAGTGAATTTTGCGTTGTCATCTTAATATCAGGTACAATACTATATTTTTTAATAATTAGCATATTGTTAACGTAATATTATTACGTATTAATTACTATATTCACTATTTTGATCCGCTCGTATCAATATTATAAAGTTTAAAGCGTAAACATAACCTTAGTTAGTTTGTTAACAGAGCTTCTGAACTTTCTATTGTTTTTCACCAATTCCCCTCGTACTTTTTAACTCTAAACTTCTGTTTCTACTTTTGATTTCGGGTAAAACTGCACTTCTTTGGGTTGGGATTTTTGGGTTTTTTTGGGTTGGGAGGGGTAAAGGGGGTTCCCTGGACCCCCCCAAACCCCTTTCCAAACAAAGCAAATGCTTACTTTTAGAGTTATAATGATAAATATTTACGATACCGGATTGCCAATTTTAACGCTTGTGAAGGTCTGTGGGGCTTCAGAAAGTTGAGCCCATACAATAACAAACTCCAAGAACTCCAAGATCTATAGTTTAGACACACGAACACACAGTTTCCAGAAAAAACTTATTTTTTCGTAATTTTTTGCAAAACACTGACCAAACTTTCACTGGCACAGCTATTATGACTAAGACCACAGATAAACACATAAGTTTTGGCGCCTTAAATGCCACACTCCCACACAAACTAAACCTATTATAATGTCGGATGCATAAATAATAATTACTAATAAAGAAGTTTGAAAATTTTTTGTACCTATTAAGACTGAAGCACTCTTTTGACATCCGACGCCACGTATTTTTATTGTTCAGAATAAAAAAACCAAAATGTTTACTTTACAAAAGAGGGAATCTGGCGCTCGGCGGCCGCTGCCGCGGCACGCTCGCTCCGCTCGCTCGCCTTCGCGCGTTGTGTGGTCACAGTTCTAACCTAACCTAACCAACCATTTCGATATGGGCTAACTCTTGCCTATATAAATATTGTCTAATGTCATTAATTTTTAATTCAAAAATTAAACTGAATCTACTAGGGGTTAGTGTTAAAATTTTTTTTTTTTAATTTTGCATTTTACGCGCGGTATATTATTTATTTATTGTCTGTGGTCATACAAACAGACGATTATGTGAAAGTTGTGAAAAATTACGAAAAGTTATTTTTTCTTTAGAAAATTATACGTGTGCGTGAGTCTAAACTTTGTATCTTGAAGTTTCTGCAGTGCCTGAAGCGTAACACGCAGCGCCGGAGACCCTCACGAACCTTTAATTTGCCAATCCGGTATCGTACATATTTATCATTATATCTCTAAAAGTAAGCTTTTGCTTTGTTTGGAAAAGCGTTTGGGGGTGTTTGGGGAGCCCCCTTTACCCCTCCCAACCCAAAAAAACCCAAAGATCCCAACCCAAAGAAGTACAGTTTAGCCTGATTTCGTTTCGTTCTACCTCCTTAAACATGCCTATGACTCGTAGCGCTTATGCTCGCCAAGAAGAGTCCAAACTCAGCCTGGCTTTGAGCGAATTAAAAGCGTCAAAGGAGCTCTGTGCCCAACTAAATAAGGAGATAGATGACAATGAAACGGTTCTCGCCGAAGCCCACGAAACAAATAGGCGGTTAAAAAGTGATATGTCTCAATTATACATTAAATTCACTGAGGCCATAGAAGACCGGGATAGGCTCCAGCTTGTTGTAGACGGATTCAGCCAGTGTAGCACAGAGTATGAACAAGCTCTTAGTCATAAACACTTCTTACAACAGCAGCTACAGGAGGCTCGGAGTCAAATATCTGATCTTGAAACTACTAACCTTAATATTACAGCCTCCCTGAATCAAAGTCTATTTAACGAGTTGGTACCTATTGCCCCATCAATAGTTTCTAAAAGAAATATCCATTGCACAATAGATTTAACTACTGACGATGACTCGAAAATGTGTAAAACTGTTAAAATAAATGGCAAAAACAAATTAAAAAAGTACATTAAATTGAACAAGTACATAGTTAAAACTAAGAAAATGGTCAAAAAACAAAAATTTTTCATTAAAAATGTTAAACTCAATAGGGAACGCCTAAATTTATTAAAACAATTGGATTTATACTCGTCAAACTTGGACAAATGCACAAGAAGATACCAAGCTGATACGGAAGACCTGCAGTGTGAAATTGACAAGTTACAACAAAAACTTAGCTCAATGACCATTAAATACACTGCCTCAGAAAATCAGATGAGAGAATATGTTTTGGCCATGAATAATCTGGTGAACTCACAAAGTACCATCTGTGAGCAATGTCAACCACCACCAATTGAAATTACACCGGATCATTCATTGTCAATCATAGACACCACTATTTCTCAGACTTGTATAAGTTTACCAGTGGATAACACAAATAGTTTGTTGCAACCAAATAAAAATAAAGATATTGTTGTTTTTTGTGATGAAATTGGAAAGGAGTTAGGCCACCATTTGACTGATGAGTACCCGGGACACTCTATAATAAACCATTGCATGCCTGGTTGTTCCTTTCTTCATGTAATGAAAAAGGTAATTAAATATAATTTTAATCAAGATACCACACTAATTATATTTGTTGGTAACAGAGGTTATGTTAATAAAAGTGATTTATTACAATATCATAGAACCTTGTGCAATTTGAATCTAAAGAAAATTATTATATTTACATTCCCCCTACAGTACAAGTTTGCCACAGGAAGAAAATTACATTAGATATAATTTAAATATAAGTTTACATAATATTACTCTAAATAATGAATTGTTCCAATTAATTGACACCAACAATTATGTTGGAAATAATTTTTATGTGACAAGAGATAGGTACTACCTTGAGAATAGGTATTATCTATCTAACTATTGTAAACGACAGATAGCTGTTTCGCTATCCTATTATTTTTCTATTACAGCCAAGAATTTGGCTAAACAACTTGCTTCTATTGAGCAATGCAATCAATTTAATTATATTTCAAATGACATAGTATCAATTAATCATTTAAATTAGAATCAAAGACAATAGAGGCATCCTCTGGCCAAAATGTAAAAGTAACTAATAGTATCAACCTGGTGCATCAAAATATTCAAGGATTAATGAACAAGGACTTAGAGGTTGAATTATTCCTTAATATTAATAATATTGATATTCTTTGCCTAACTGAACATTGGCTTAAAAGTCACCAATTAATGTTTAATTTCAGTAATCACCAGGTTGGTAGTTCGTTCTGCAGAGTAAATACTGTGCATGGTGGTTCATTAATATTATTAAATAAACAACTTAAGTTTAAAGACAGAATGGATATTGTGAGCCTCTCTGTTGAACGAATAATTGAAATGGCCTGTGTAGAATTGGAGCAGTATATTATAATAAGTGTATACAGACCACCTTCAGGATTGTATGATTGTTTTGAAAAGGTGATGGATGAAGTATTGCATAAAATCTGCAACTCTGGTAAATCCATCATCATTTGTGGTGATTTTAATGTTAATTTGTTAGAGCATTGTAGTTTAAGTACTAAAGTAGTAAGTTTGTTTCAGTCATACAATCTTGCAAACCTATTTATGGAGCCTACTAGGATAACACCTACTAGTGCTACCTGCCTAGATAATATTTATACAGACAGTACACCTATCCACAAAAAAATTGTAAATGTGTTAGATTCTGATCATTGCGGACAACTTATTAGTATTCCAATCATTAATAAAAAAATCTTAAAAAAAGATATCACTGTTAACCCAAAATCGAAACGTCGACTTGAAACATTTAAAACCAAACTTCTAAATAAATTGCCATGTTTGTTAACTGATGATGACCCAAATAAACAATATAATTTATTTTTTTATATGTATTGCACTCAATTTGACTCAACGTTTATTCCTAAGACTATCTCGGTAAATAGTAATGCTTCTTTTAGTGACTGGGCCACCATTGGTATCTATAAAAGTAGAAAGCGACTATATGAGCTGTATGAGGAACGGACATACATTAACACTTCAGAATTCAATTTATATGTCAAGAATTATTCAAAATTATTTAAACAAGTTTGTTGCATGGCTAAATCACGGTATTTAAGTTCAAAAATAAGAAATAGCAATAACATCATCAAAATGACATGGAATATTATTAACAGCGAAACGGGAAAGTCCAACAATCAAAGTAGTGATTACAGCCTTGCTATAGATGGTATTATAATTAAATCAGACTTTGAAGTCGCCACGGCTTTTAATGATTTCTTTGCGGAGATTCCCGTTTCAACAACAAAATTTTTAAACTCATCACCGATTGCAGCAGAGTCGTTACTCAAAGATAATGTTCCAACCTATGATTTTGCATTTAATTTCGAATACGTCTCTTGTAAAGATGTAATTAAAACTTTTCATACACTTAATGTTAAAAAGACTGCAGATCTATGGGGAAATTCTGTGGATGTTGCTAAGTCCATTATAAATGTTGTAGCACCTGTTCTTGCCGATATTTTTAATAACTGTATTGATCGTGGTACGTTTCCTGATTTAATGAAATACAGTAAAATAATTCCATTATTTAAATCAGGTAGCACAACCGACCCCAGTAACTATAGACCAATCTCAGTGCTACCTACGTTCAGTAAAATTTTTGAAAAACTTATTTTAAATCAATTGCAAATATATTTTTGTAAACATAAATTGTTGCATAAAAAACAGTTCGGTTTTACAAGGGGTCGTTCAACAACTGACGCCGGTGTTGAACTTTTACAGCATATTTATAATGCTTGGGAGGACAAATGCGATGCATTAGGTATTTTTTGCGATTTGTCTAAGGCATTTGATTGCGTTCTCCATGAAACTCTAATCAGGAAACTACACCACTACGGAATTCAGGCCTCCTCTCTGGATCTTCTCACTTCGTACCTGAGTGATAGGATTCAAAGAGTAGACGTGAACGGTAAAAGGTCACCCGGATCAGTCGTGAAAATGGGGGTCCCCCAGGGCTCAATTCTTGGCCCTTTTTTGTTTCTTATTTATATTAATGACTTGCCTTATCTCATTCAAGATAAGCACGATATAGTGTTGTTTGCAGACGACACTTCACTTTTATTTAAGATTAAACGTCAACAACTATGTGCTGATGTTATAAATAGTTCCTTAGCATCGATTGTCAACTGGTTTAACGTAAACAATTTACTTCTAAACGAGAAAAAAACTAAAGTAATTAAGTTTACACTGCCTCATGTTAGACAAGTAGAAACCAGAATATTATTAAAGGGGGAGGAATTGAAACCCGAGGCTTCCACAGTATTCTTAGGAATAACTTTGGATGCCAAACTCCAGTGGGGCCCCCATATAGATAAACTGTCAAAAAAACTAAGTTCGGCAGCATACGCCGTTAGGAAAATTCGTTGTTTAACTGATTTAGAGACAGCCCGTTTAGTTTATTTTAGTTATTTTCACAGTGTGATGTCGTACGGCATTCTATTGTGGGGAAATGCCGCCGATATTCAGACAATATTTGTGTTACAAAAAAGGGCTATTCGTGCAATTTATAAATTGAGTCCCCGATACTCCCTCAGAGACAAATTCAAAGAGATTAATATTATGACTGTGCCCTGTCAATACATATATGAAAATCTGTTGTTTGCACATAAAAATATTAATCAGTTTAAAAAATACAGTGATATCCACAATATTAACACACGAAACAAGGACAAATATATTGTTCCTTCAACTAGGCTTAGGAAAATAGGTGGTTCCTTTAAATGTCAATGTATACACTTTTATAATAAACTTCCAATCCAGATTCAAGAACTTAGTATTACCAAATTTAAATTATTAGTAAAACGTAAATTATGCCGAAATGCTTTCTATTCTGTTAAAGAGTATATTGAGGACTCTAATGCTTGGAATTGAGCTGCTTCAATGATAATCATGGGCCTATATTGACATTTATGTTTACATAATTTCCTTCATTGACATTGATATTATCATTATTTGACATTGGTGTGTACTTTTATAAGTATATTATTTTGTATACCATTTTTTTTTTCCCTATTTGACATGTTAATTATTGAATCTGACATTTGTGTACTTTTATAAGTATATTATATTTTTTTTTACACTATATTTATTGTGAGTGTGAGGACTATGTGGGCTGTTAGGTTACTAGTATGTTTTACAACTACTGACGGTTTGAGTATCTAATGCGGCCTACCCGAATGTCCCTACTTTGGTATTGTTCGTCAAGACGTTAGGCTCCTTACGTTTTAGTTGAGCTAAACGACTTTTGACAAATGCTTGCACTGTTTGGACAGGTCCACTCAAATCTGTGTGCTTCTCTCATCAAGAGATCACTTCAGTTATTACCTTCATGGTCCTCGCATAATTTGACCAATACAATATTGTATGGACTTTAAAAGAGACTTTGACCTCTGAGTTTGTTTCGGTTGTTTCTTCTCAGAGTAGTCCAGCTAGGAAACACCGGCCCCATCGTTCGATTAAAATAAGAAAAAAAATGACGTGTAAAAGTGTAATTTTTTACCTATTTACAAAAATAAATCATTCTATCATTCTATCATGATAAGTGCCGCCATTTTAGATTCCTTTCTTTAATGAACCAGGTTAACCACATTTCATTTAAATCGGTTCACAGACACACACCCTTTCCCATTTATAATATTACTAGCTTCTGCCCGCGGCTTCGCTCGCGTTAGAAAGAGACAAAAAGTAGCCTATGTTACTCTCCATCCCTTCAACTATCTCCACTTAAAAAATCACGTCAATTCGTCGCTCCGTTTTGCCGTGAAAGAAAGACAAACAGACAGACAGACAGACACACTTTCCCATTTATAATATTAGTATGGATAGTATAGACTAGCTTTCTGTAAAAATTGATAATCATTTTGTAAATTCGTTAACCTTTCGACGATCAAGCGAGAGCCGGCTGTCGCGCTGCTTTCTATTGTGTCATTGACATGTGTAAATTTCAAATTCCTATATTTTTTTCTTTTGCTTAAAAAAGGAATCGTCCGGAAAACCCCTTAAAATTATGAAATACTAGCTGTTCCTCGCGGTTTCACCCACGTTACGTTAGGTTTTTGGTTACTGCTTCGCTCCCGTGGGACGTAGCGTGATATTATATAGCCTATGTTACTCGTGGACAATGTAGCTTTCGAATGGTGAAAGAATTTTTATAATCGGTCCAGTAGTTTTTGAGCCTATTCATTACAATCAAACAAACAAAGTTTACCTCTCTATAATATTAAGTATAGACTAGCTGATCCCCGCGAGTTTGCCCGCGTAGTATCTGTTCCCTTCAGATTTTTGGTTTGAAAACTAACCTATGTCCTTTTCCAGGATATGGACAGCCGGCTGTCGCGCTGCTATTGTCTTTCTATTGTGTCTCAAATCACGTGTGTTCGAAGGATAAATCGGTTTAGTAGTTTTGCCGTGAAAGACGGACAAACAGACACAGACTGTTCCATTTATAAAATTTGTACTGGCTTTAGCCCGCGACTTCGACCGCGTGGAATAATAGTTCCCGTTTCCGGGGGATTCCCGGGATGAAAGCTATCCTATGTCCTTTCTCGGGTCCCAGACTATATCTGTACCAAATTTCATTCAAATCGGTTCAGTGGTTTAGGCGTGAAGAAGAGACAGACAGACAGACAGAGTTACTTTCGCATTTATAATATTAGTACGGATTAGTATCTAGATAACTAAATTCCTGATTCGGGCGAATTTCAGATCAAAACACATCACAAAAGACACATGACAAACACTAGGCACGCCTACTATTAAAAAAAAAACATTTCAACCCTTTTTTTATGTATGGAAAATCACCAAATGACTTCTCCCGCCCTGGGAGGCAGCGTCAGACTTCTGCTGACTAAAACCCACCCTTGTTCCTTCAGTTGCCCTTTATGTTCCGGGGCCGCGGTAACTATTTGAAACATTCAACGCTTGAATCTTGAACTGTCAAAATACTAACTCGAATTAAAAATAAATAAATTTTTTTACACATTTACACATTATTTCATTATTTGTTTTACGATTATTTGCGAGTTGCTTGCGAGGTTTAAATAGGACACTGATGAAATCTGTATGTTTGAACTCATCGCACGACGAGAACGCATCGCGCCATCGTACGATCGCTCCCAATTAGGACAATGCTTTAGCCCTTTCGACGACCAAGCGACAGCCGGCTGTCGGGCTGCTATTGTCTTCCTATTCCGTCTCGAATGCCGTGTGTTTGAATGTTTAATAGAACGCCGGTGTTTCCTAGCTAACTACTCTGAGAAGAAACAACCGAAACAAACTCAGAATTAAATAAGAATTTCACTTTTAAAAGGCGGTCGCCCATCTACCAACTGACCTCGGAACGAACGCGCGTCGTGATCGCGCTTCACCGCAATACTAAACAGTATATAGTAATACATAGCTTTGTCTTGTCCTCCGTGGTAGAGTAGGGTTGTCGCATGGTCGTATTGTGGGTTAAATAACGGGAGTTATTTAATATCTTAAAGAGGTTTGTTTGTTTTTTGTTTGTAGGAGGTAGTCTCTGAAACTAATGGCCTATTACAGTCGCAAATCATTTTATATCAACACACCCAGGCACTGAGCAGCAAATTGCAAAAAACGTTCAAAAATTTGAATTTTGCGGGCTACCTTGTTGCATCCCCCTTAATTAAGAAAAAGACAAAATGTACAATATTATTTTAGTTCTGATGTTTAGTTGAAAAATACGTCGATTTATTTCAGGCGCTGTCATCCTTTTCTTAATAAAATGGAAAGAAAACGATGCACTGAAATTAAGTTTAGTTTGTGAACAAGGGAATCGTCATTGTTACTGTCCAGTATCTAATTCAACTTTCTGAATTTATTCTGACAACCCTTTTTTTTTGGGTTGGAATATCCTCATATGAAGAAGTCCGCTCTGAGCGGAGCGGAAGGAAGTGCCAGACTTGTACTGACTAAAGCCCACCCATGTTGCTTCTTAGCCCTTTGCCCTTTGTTTCCGGGGGTATCCCTTTCGAACAACCCGCAGACCCTCAATTTTGCTGACCTCTCTTTAAGGCGCGCGTACATTACGAACGCGCCGTCGACGCGGCATGTCGTCGTCAAAAGACGGATCTATAGACGGTGAGCTAGCCCATTACTCACCGTCCAAGGCAAGCGCCTACGGCGGCTGGCAGCCATGACGTGGGTTCCACCAGGAGCTTATCCCGCGGCGGCTGCTGAGACGAGAGGTCCTTTCCCTCTCACGTTCCGCCGTCTCCTTCGCTAACATCGCTGCTTCGCTTAAGGAGGCGACGACGTCCCATTCCCTCTCTCCCCTGACCATGGCTTGAACCAGGGCCGGGCGCGAAAGGTCGCCGCCGCCATTCGCCTCTACGAGAACACGGCGGGGCTCTGCCCAAGCAGCTGACCTCCACGGAGAGCTCCACCGTGTTCTCCAGCCGATTCTCACAGTGTAAGCATCCGGGCGTTTCCTCCCGCCTGATTCGGTGCAGGTACCTCTCGAAACAACCTCGTCCGGTGAGGACCTGGCCAAATGGAAAGGGTGACAACCCTAGCATAAGCTTGTCCAGCAGGGTTTACTAACAACTTTCCTGTTGGCTTAAGGCTAAGTGAGTATGGTAATGAGTTCATTTGCGGCCTTGGTGACCTCATATTTGTGACGACATTCAGCCATTGTTTTATGATTAAAGGTAAAAAAGTCGATTTGTAATTGTGTTATTATATAAGTATGTATATTAATTGCCTGGTTATGTCGTGATGGCCCAGTGCATAAGACGCCCGCCTCCCGAGTAAGGTTTTCAATGCATATGCACTTTCGAAAATTTATATCTTGGACGTCACTGACATCCTGTGCCACGGAAAGCACGTAAAGCCGTTGGTCCCGGTTGTCATTCGTAGAACTTTGACAGTCGTTACGGGTAGGTCAGAAGCCAGAAATGTATCGTGTCGCCCAGTTACTGAGTTGTGTATGTCTGATAGACAGTCGCTTCACGTAAAACACTGGTATCCAGCTGAATCCGGTTAGACTGGAAGCCGACCCGAACATTGTTGTAAAAAGGCGAGATATTTATGGTAACTGTAGTATTCTGTACCTAGTTTGTAATCTAACAGCCGTATGTGAGAGATTTTCAATTTATCCCGAATTTGAAAATTTATTTTTCTTCATTTTCTCTTCATATAGAAACTTTCTCTGTTCTCTAGTTGGACCTGTCATAGGCACATTATCCAGGACAAACATTGTGTGATGAGCACGAATGTTTGTTCTGTGTCTGGGTGTGATTTATCTATAATATGTATGTATTTAAAAATTATATATGTATGTTTATCAGTTGTCTGGTTACCATAGTACAAGCTCTACTTAGTTTGGGATCAGATGGCAGAGTGTGAGTAAAAAAAAATATTTTAATAATACTAACGACCCGCACCGACATTGTATGCGGCACGGGTACTACAAGTCTTAAAAAAATCTTGCTTCTAAAGTTAAGTTATGGTACATGTACGAAGTCCCTTAATTTTTTATCATCATTATTTTGTTGAATAGCATTAGAAGCACTAAAAACAACAGCAAAAAAACACCGTTCTCTTTTCGTGTAGTCTTTAGAAAAACGACCGTAGGTATTTGTTTTTTATTTAATTCGTTAGTAAACAAATTGAAGACCAGAGGGCCTAGACATAACATTGTAGAATAGATAGCGAAAACGAATAGATTGTCAAATGTATGGAATTGACATAAGCTTTCGCTAAACAATTTGACATCTCCATACATTTGACAATCTATTCGTTTTCGCTATCTATTCTACAGTGCCACTTGTCTAGGGGGGCAGATGTTGAGATTCTCGCAACTAAGTCCATACTAATATTATAAATGCGAAAGTAACTCTGTCTGTCTTGCGTTCACGCTAAAACTACTAGGTAGTCCATAGCCTGAGAAAGGACATAAAATTATTTTGTATCCCAAAATCCTTCGGGAACAGGAATTAACGTGGGCAAAACCGCTGAAGACAGTTAGTAATCTATGTATAGGGGAAGCCTCATTATCACTAACGTATATATTTGGGAAATATTAAAAAAATATATCAGCCAGGGTATGTTTGAAACAGTCACAATATGTATATTATATAATACTTGCTTTTCCCCGCGACTTCGTCCGCGTGATTAATAGTTCCCGTTCCCGGGGGATTTCCGGGATGAAAACTACCCTATTGTCACGATTAAACGTGATGTCTCAAATCTATAAATATTATTGTTTCTGTTATATCAAAAACTAAATAGTAAATAGTAAGATCTTATAATCGACTATGTTCTATGGTCAGTAAGTTCCGTCAGAGGCGGAGTGAGTGAGTGACTGAACGATCGATCCACCACAGAGACCACAGACTAGCTGTAACTTGGGAGGCGACGTGTCGACCGCTGCGCAAGCGCAACCTAAAAATTAAATTATATTCCTTACGTGATACTACCTACAAGTAATACTATCAACGTACACACATTAAATATTGTGCTAAGTGTAACCCCGTACTTGGGTAAGTTGTGCTTTTATTCTTAAATGATTCCAATCATCCTTGACCAATGACCTTGACAATTTGCCCTGTCATTCTGCGAACATTCCATTAGCCTACGCTTATAGATAGTGTAAAATTGTAAATAATGTTTGTAGTGCTTCAGTAATTGCGAGTTTCATTAAATAGCATTAATTTCATTATAATTATTAATACCGTAGTGACGTTTCGACCTTTGACCTCTAAATGTCATTAGTCCTTCTGCTTGCTTCTGCCAGCTTAAACCTTGACAGCCTCATCATGATCACCAACTGTAGTAGCTCATATCACGAACCGCTTTGTAGTTAAGCCGTTATGGGATCGCGCACATATAAATATTAGGCGGCTGTCAAGGTTGTTAATAGGATCGTTATTAATCGCTGGAACATAACGATTCCAGGGTTTTTGGAAACGGGCTTGACGAAGCTAGCTGCTTACTGCTTCTCCGCCGTCTACTCCGCTTTCTGCCGGGTCTACGAGCTGCCGTCGCTAGACCGGAGCTGCCTCTAAACGGAAGTGCCGTGCCGTCGTCGAACCGGAGCAGCCTACGGCCGTGCCGGATCGTGCCGTGATCGCTGACAACTTCTACTACGCAAGGACGGTATCGTGGTATTCCGCCGTGACCACGGCTATGACTCACTGTTCTAGGACCTACTCCCTGTAAAAGTTTTATGAAATATTATACCCGTATTATAGTTTTCGTTGTGGTTTCATTTACCTTAGCCCCACAACGTAACACTATGTCCTTTCCCGGGTCCCAGACTATATCTGTACCAAATTTCATTTATATCGGTTCAGTGGTTTAGGCGTGAAGAAGAGACAGACAGACAGAGTTACTTTCGCATCCATACTAATATTATAAATGGGAAAGTGTGTCTGTCTGTCTGTCTGTCTGTTTGTCTTTCTTTCACGGCAAAACGGAGCGACGAATTGACGTGATTTTTTAAGTGGAGATAGTTGAAGGGATGGAGAGTAACATAGACTACTTTTTGTCTCTTTCTAACGCGAGCGAATCCGCGGGCAGAAGCTAATTTAAAATATTTGTACGGATTATGCAACCATAAAAACTGCAATCTTGATCAACACTTATATTTTAGGTATTTGTACAGAAAACACCCAAGTGTGAGTCACTTACAAAAGATTCCGTTATGTGTAATATGTAAATTTCCTGTAAGAACTATTTATTACTCAACAGTTTCGGAGGTAAATGCATAAATGGGTTAACATCGAACAGACACAAGTGGTTGAAGATTCAAATTGAGTACAAAAATTCAAATTCAAGATTTGAATTTTCTTCTTCTCAAACAGAGAAGGTACGAGCATTGATCACCGCGCGCGCTCAAGGCGCTACAAGTCCAGGTTTCCTCACGGTGTTTTCCTTCACCGATGTCTGTGATGTCCAAGACACATTTTTAGAAAGTACATATAAATTGAAAAGTCACATTGGTTGGTAAGTACTTGCCCGGATTTGAACCCACAACTTCTTGTATAATAGGCGGATTTCGATACAACATGTCCCGGAATAAACGCACACCACCAGACACCCCAATTAGAATATTATGTTATAATCATAATACGAGTACATACAGTGAATTTTATTATTATGTTTGAAACACTATTTTTTTTATAAATTAGTTGTACAGATTGTGGGAGAAAATTATAGTCACATTACAAATCTACGCATGCACACAGTCGCACTTGCATAAGGGTCTAGCGTAGTAGGTATTTCATCCATTTTAGTTTGTTTTGACTGTACAGCGGAAGTGTGACAGCAGTTTACGTAGTTTTAATTATTTTTGGGATAAAATATTACCTAAGTACTTATATTAAAAATTCCAAAAATCGATTCAGTAAACGGTTCTGAACAAACTATTTTCTCAAAGTGCATTAAATCAGTTACACATTGTATAGGATGTAATTAAACAAAAATACTTATGTCCCCCCTTTTTTACGTCATAAGTTTCCACGAATACGTGTAAATTCTTGTGGCTACACTAACAAGATAATCGGAATGCCCCGAAGGTCATTCAATTCATACTTGTAAACAATTTGACCTTTTTATATTCGATATTATAAATATTATAATGTAATGATTGGACTTTCCGTCTTTGCAATCGTTGCACTCTTGACACGAATCTTCTGTTCGGCTTCCAGTCGTTTTTTTTTTATTACAGGCTTGCTCTTTGTCCCAGTCTAGCCCGAGGGCATAGACGGGGCCTACGATGGAGCGAGCTCACCCAAAAGATGCCTATGCACTCGTCTCTTGAATACATCCGGGTTATATGCATTTGGGAACACAGGCGCCGGCAGGGAATTCCATTCTTTTGCGGTGCGCATAATAAAGGAATTCGAGAAACGCTGCGTGCGGATACGAGGAATATCGACCAAGAAAGGGTGGTATCCCGCCGTACGTCTAGATGTCCGGTGGAAAAACGGAGACGCGGGAATGAGCTCGTGTAGCTCATGAGTCTAAACGGATTTAGCTGAATTGAGACTCATCATCTCCCTAGCCTTTCCCCAACTATGCTGGAGTCAACTTTCGGCCTTACTGGATTCAGCTGGATACCAGTGTTTTACGTGGAGCGACTGCCTATCAGACCTCCACAACACAGTAACTGGGCGACACGATACCCCTTGGTTAGACTGGTCAGAGTTTCTGGCTAACCCGTAACGACTGTCAAAGTTCTGCGAATGAAAACCGAGACCAACGGCTTTACGTGCTTTCCGAGGCACGGGATGTCAGTGATGTCCAAGATAAACTTTAGAAAGTACATATGAATTGAAAAAGTCACATTGGTACTTGCCCGTATTTTGAACAATTGGACCCTCAAGAATTTAAATGATTATATACCTACAATACTATGACATCCATACTAATATTATAAATGGGAGAGTGTGTGTTTGTTTATCTTTCACGGCAGAAACGAATTGACGTGATTTTTTAACCTTTCAACCTAACCTGACCAACCGACAGCCGGCTGTCGGGCTGCTATTGTCGTTCTATTGTGTCTCAAATCACATGTGCTCGAGGGATTAAGTGAAGATAGTTGATAGGATGGAGAGTAACAAAGACTTTTTGTCTCTTTCTAACGCAAGCAAAGCCGCAGGCAAAAGCTAGTATATAGGTAAATAAAATATTACGATATTTTTACATATTCAAGTCGATGAGTAATCGCCAGACAAGCCATCTGTTGGTGTTTTTGCGAATAATTGCGTTTAATCTACTCATAACGTACCTATTTTAAACATATATGTATAATATGTATAAAATATTAAAATGAAAGCGTCTGTTTATGATATCAAAGTAACAGCTTTTTAATTAAATGTATATGAAAGTATAAATGTCGTGATGGCCCAGTGGATAAAGCGCCCTCCTCTCGTGTAAGAGGTTGCGGTTTCGAATCCGGGCAAGTACCTACCAATGTGACTTTTTCAATTCATATGTACATTCTACAGTTTATCTTGGACATCACTGACATCCCGTGCCTCGGAAAGCACGTTAAGCCTTTGGTCCCGGTTGTCATTCGTAGAACTTTGACAGTCGTTACGGGTAGTCAGAAGCCAAAAAGTCTGAACAGTCTAACCAAAGGGTATCGTGTCGCCCAGTTACTGGGTTGTGGAGGTCTGATAGGCAGTCGCTTCACATAAAACACTGGTATCCAGCTGAAACCGGTTAGGCTAGAAGCCGACCTCAACATAGTTGGGAAAAGGCTAGGGAGATGATAATGATGAGATGTGTATCAGTTGTCTGGTTACCGTGTGTTCAGATGGCCGTGTGTGAGTTGTCACAACCGACATAATATATTAATATAGTAAACGCTTAGACACGCCTCAGATGACAAATGACAGCTCTGACATAATTAACTTCACGAACAACAGTTTAATTGAGAGAGCAATTAATTAGTGACACTTAACTGTGTGAGAATGTCAAGATATTGTGACGTGGAACTGACGCAAATAGTTTATTTCTTACTAGCCTTCGCCCGCGACTTCGTCCGCGTGAAGTAACGGTTCCCGTTCCCGGGGGATTTCCGGGATGAAAACTACCCTATGTCCTTTCTCAGGTCCCAGACTATATCTGTACTAAATTTCATTCAAATCGGTTCAGTGGTTTAGGCGTGAAGAAGAGACAGACAGACAGACAGACAGAAAGACAGACAGAGTTACTTTCGCATTTATAATATTAGTAAGGAAGTAAGGAAGGATAGACCATTTAAAAGGCACTTTAGAACGTCACAACAAAGAAGAATGAATCTAGTTGGCCATTCCAAAAAGTGGATTCGTATGGGGAAGAATGGGCAAGTAACTCCATACTTACTCTTTTAAAATAATGTTGTTACAATATTATTTGTACATTGTTAAGTGTGAAGAGAAGAATGTATATAATGTCAAAACCATTTCCGTCAAAAGAGTATATAAACATAATAAAAATGAAAATTAATTAGGAAATGGAAGCTAATCAAGTTCACGAACATTTAGTGTAACACATTTACAAATAAACTAGCTTCTGCCCGCGGCTTCGCTCGCGTTAGAAAGAGACAAAAAGTAGATAGCCTATGTTACTCTCCATCCCTTCAACTATCTCCACTTAAAAAATCACGTCAATCCGTCGCTCCGTTTTGCCGTGAAAGAAAGACAAACAGACAGACAGACAGACACACTATTCGAACACACGTGATTTCAGACACAATAAAAGACAATAGCAGGCCGACAGCCGGCTGTCGGTTGGTCGTTGATAGGTTAAGAAACAATTTCATTTGAACGCAGATGTAACCGCTAGACACAACTAGTGTTATAGATTTCCAGTTAAAACCATTAGGTTTATCCGTAATAATTATATTGTGTAATGACGGATCTTGGTGGTTTTCTGCTGACCGATTTATTACTCTTGTGTAAACACTAGATCCGTACTTAATATTATTAAAGCGAAAGTAACTCTATCTATAAAAGCTAGTTATCAATAAAATGTTTATTAAACGTTTCTCGCACTCCCGTGGGCTTTTCCAATAGATAATTATAAAGTAGGTCTTTAAACTCTAAGATGGCGCGTTTATTTCCTACTAACTTTTGTCCGCGACTTCGTCCGCGCGTATTAATAGTTTCCGTTCCCGAGGGATTTCCGGGATGAAAACTACCCTATGTCCTTTATCGGGTCCCAGACCATATCTGTACCAAATTTCATCATAAAATCATAAAATCATATAAAAATCATATAATCATCATCCAAATCGGTTCAGTGGTTTAGGCGTGAAGAAGAGACAGACAGACAGAGTTACTTTCGCATTTATAATATTAGTATGGAATCTGTCGGTCTAGTAGTTAGTCGCCCTGATTGCTAAGCCAGAGGTCGTGGGTACAATTCCTACCTAGGGCAAATTTCAGCATGAATGTTTTGTTCTGTCTTCTGTGTCTGGGCGTAATTTATCTAGAATATGTATGTATTTATAAATTACTAGCTGTTCCTCGCGGTTTCACCCACACTACATTAGGTTTTTGGTTACTGCTTCGCTCCCGTGGGACATAGCGTGATATTATATAGCCTATGTTACTCGTGGACAATGTAGCTTTCTAATAGTGAGAATAAAAAGATATTTCAGTAGTTTTTGAGCCTATTCATTACAATCAAACAAACAAAGTTTTCCTCTTTATAATATTAGTATAGATATAATAAGTATGTTTATCAGTTGTCTGGTTACCATAGTACAAGCTCTGCTTAGTTTGGGATCAGATGGCCGTGTGTGAGTTGTCCCAGGATATTTCTTTATTTATTTTTATTAATATTCTTGAGGAGTGTTCAGACGATAAACAATTTAGTGCAGAAGTAAAACCTTTTAATTCTCACCGCACAAAATAAAACTTAGTTAATTAAATTAGTACGGTAATTATGAAAAGGTGGCCCAAACTCTTCAAAAGTAATTTTTTTTTGGAGTGGAAAATCATCAAATATCTTCTCCTGTCCTGGGCGCGGCGGGAGGGCGTGTGAGACTTTTACTGACTAAAACCCACTCATGTTCCTTCGGTTGCCCTATATGTTCCGGGGTCACGGTAACTATTATAAAGATCCCGTTACTCCTGAAAAGTATTACTAGTAAAAAAAAACTGTTTCGACCGATTTTTCAGATCATCAGACATTTCGGTCATTTGATGATTTTCTATCCTCAAAAAAAAAATAGTGAGCCGTCACGGGACGCCTGGTAGATGTGAAACATCGACATCCACACATCGAAACCACGGAAACGATACCCATGACCGAAATTTTAAAAAATGTTAGCCGCCATCTTGGATTCTGAAATGGACCTCATTTTCGGCATCAGTGCCCCCGAAAACCACGGAAACGATACCCATGACCGAAATTTTGATAAATGTTAGCCGCCATCTTGGATTCTGAAATGGACCTCATTTTCGGCATCAGTGTCCCCGAAAACCACGGAAACGATACCCATGACCGAAATTTTGAAAAATGTTAGCCGCCATCTTGGATTCTGAAATGGACCTTATTTTCGGCATCAGTGTCCCCGAAAACCACGGAAACGATACCCATGACCGACATTTTGAAAAATGTTAGCCGCCATCTTGGATTTTGAAATGGACCTCATTTTCGGCATCAGTGCCCCCGAAAATCACAAAACGTGAGGCCAAGGCGCATATCAAAAAAAGTAATATGATTGAAAAGAAACAAAACAAAAGCGTGGCGAGCGTCGCCACGGCATGCATCGCCACGCCAGAAATTTGTTTTACGTGCGGCTATAGATGTTTCACATCAAAAAGCGCTGGAGGTTTTTTAAACGCACCCACTAAATTAGAGAATTTCTAACCGCAGTCAACGGTTTTTTTAATAATGAAATAGTTTATTTTTTCCTAGAGACACTTAGTGGGTATTTTTATATTTTAAACCGATCTGACCGCAAATAAAAAAAACTAACCGCACTTATTATTAAGATAATATTTCTGTACGGTTTTTCCCAAAAGTATTTTTTATCAATGTTGACAACTAAAGGTTATATATGTAAGGTTATTCTTTATACGTAAACTAGCTTCTGCCCGCGGCTTCGCTCGCGTTAGAAAGAGACAAAAAGTAGCCTATGTTACTCTCCATCCCTTCAACTATCTCCACTTAAAAAATCACGAAAATTCGTCGCTCCGTTTTGCCGTGAAAGAAAGACAAACATACGGACAGACAGACACACTTTCCCATTTATAATATTAGTATAGATTGTCCACAAAAGGTCTAATTGTAAAAAGATAATATTCGCAAAAAAGTGGTAAATAAAGTTACCATTCAGCAAAATGTATGTCTATCTAAACTACCTATTTAATCAAAATAATGGTGCTGATTCTCTTGTTCACAAACTTCACTAAATTTAAGTTAAATGCATCTTTCTCTTTCCATTTCTTAAAGAAAACGACAGAAGATACATTTTAGTTAAATCCTGTCAAATTAGACAGCGCCTGAATAAAATTGACGTATATTTAGTCGCCATGTTTCTAATCGCGTCTATCTATGGAGTGTCTAAATTTGGCAGGACTTAACTAATATTTTATCTTCTGTCTTTTTCTTAATGAAATGGAAAGAGAAAGATGCACTTAACTTAAATTTACGTTAGTTTGTAAATCGGCACTAATGAGGTTATTATTTTCAAAACAATATTTTGATTAAATTGTTAGGCATTTATAACGGATTACTAAACAAGATATCTTCGTGGGAAAAACCGATAATTTAGATATAACAGAAACTGGACCCGACGAGATAACAGACATGAATAACTGGTGCTCCCGACTTTACTTGCAATACTCAATCAATCATCATCATCTCCCTAGCCTTTTCCCAACGATGTCGGCCTCAGCTTTCTGTCTAACCGGATTCAGCTGGACACCAGTGTTTTACGTGAAGCGACTGCCTATCAGACCTCCACAACCCAGTAACTGGGCGACACGATACCCCTTAGTTCGACTGGCCAGACTTTCTGGCTTTTGACTGCCCGTAACGACTGTCAAAGTTCTTCGAATGACAACCGGGACCAACGGCTTTAAGTGCGCACCGAGGCACGGGATGTGAAAAAGTCTACGGTACTTAGGGTCTAGACAAGTGGCATTGTAGAATAGAAAACAAAAACGAATAGATTGTCAAATGTATGGAATTGACATAATAATAATAATAATAATAATAATAAACCCGCAGGGCAGCTTGTGGCGAGCTGTCGGGCAGTAGCGACCCCGTGGACCTGACCTCCTGGGAGACCCTTTGTTCTTCATCTCTGGCTTGCCTTCATTGGCCGGCCAGAGTGAGCACTGACGAGGAACAAGGCTCCCACCTCTCTCTTGCCTTAATTGGCTGGTTAGAGTGGAGATTCGCAAGAGCAAAAGTGCTCGGGGGAAGGAAGTATTCCAGTAAGATGCTGGTAGGGATCTTGACCGTACTTCCGGGATTGTCCTGATAGCCGTGGAATACCTCTCCACTCCTCAAGCACCTCGATATATGTTGCCCCCTTGTCGCTACGTCACTTTGTGCTAGCGGCCGTTTTCGGGGGCCCATTTACTGAGTGTGCGAGTCACCCCCTGCCATTATATCCGTGTATACAAACATTGATCAGGCAGGGGCCATAGTCGTTCAATAGTCTTAGGTAACAAATCCACCTCAACAACCCAAACCCATAGATTAAAATTTTTGTTTGTTACCAAGTTCTGCAATAGTCCCACACTAACCGGGGGTTGTCCTTAGGTGCACCTGCATAGTGCATATAGGGATAATCGTCGGTTAGTGTCTCATTTCATTTCTTATAAAATTCTCAAGGGCCTCTACGAGTTGGCTTCGGCCCCTCGTACGCCTTCCAAAGGTCCGGGACCCCAGGGACCCGAGAAACGTAAGACGTTAAATAAAAATAATAATAAAACCCGCAGGGCAGCTTGTGGCGAGCTGTCGGGCAGTAGCGACCCCGTGGACCTGACCTCCTGGGAGACCCTTTGTTCTTCATCTCTGGCTTGCCTTAACTGGCCGGCCAGAGTGAGCACTGACGAGGAACAAGGCTCCCACCTCACTCTTGCCTTCATTGGCTGGTTTGAGTGGAGATTCGCAAGAGCATACGTGCTCGGGGGAAGGAAGTATTCCAGTAAGATGCTGGTAGGGATCTTGACCGTACTTCCGGGATTGTCCTGATAGCCGTGGAATACCTCTCCACTCCTCAAGCACCTCGATATATGTTGCCCCCTTGTTGCTACGTCACTATGTGCTAGCGGCCGTTTTCGGGGGCCCATTTACTGAGTGTGCAAGTCACCCCCTGCCATTCTATCAGTGTATACAACCATTGGTCAGGCAGGGGCCATAGTCGTTCAATAGTCTTAGGTAACAAATCCACCTTAACAACCCAAACCCATAGCACAATATTTTTGAATTCCATGTCCAGCAATAGTCCTTCACCTTCCGGGGATTGTCTTTAGCTGCACTTACGTAGCGCATATGGAGATAATCGTCGGTTGGTGTCCCATTACATAATAATATAAGGTCTTGAACAAGGGGCCTCTGTGAGTTGGCTTCGGCCCCTCGCACGCCTTCCAAAGGTCCGGGACCCCTGGGTCCCGAGAAATTCAAACGAATGCAAATAATAATAATAATAATACGTTTATTAGTACATAAAAGATTTAACAACACGATACATAGCATATGAAAAACATTGGATTGTACTACAAAGATTAAGATAAGAGACAGCTTTCCGGGCTCCTAAACTAGGTACGCAGACCTGTATCTTAGAAGTCGGAGATTTTGCGGTTTCATTTTATAAAATACAACCGTGACTTTTCTAATACAGTGGTTGTTAACACAGCAATATGGGTTACTGAGTGTTTGTGTATCTGAGGGTGTGTAATGAGTGTAAGTGTAGTGTGCATGTAGGGAGATGTGTTTGCGAGTGTTTAAATAGCTTGTTTCAGAGTAGAGAATTGATAAGCTTATGATGCGACTGTCAATATATTTTCAGTTTCATTATAACTTAAGGATAAGAGCCATTTTTTCAAATTCTTTTTCATTTCATATGAATTAAATTTGTACAAAGGCAAAATTTTATTTATTTTATTGTACAAACGTGAACTTTGTGCTAATAATTGTCGGCTTGAAAATGTAAAACGACAGGCGGTTGTTTTACATATTGGGAATCCGTGCCGTCTGAGGAGAAGATTTTTATCAAATGGCAGGTTGGAGTGTCTCCATAGGACTGAGCGAAGAACGTATATTTGCCTCACAGTAAGAACTGCGGCCTCAGAATATAATTGATCAGTGGGGTAATCCCTAGGTTTACGGAACATCACTTTGAGAACCGCTCGTTGTGCCCGTTCAATCTGGATCATTGCGCTTTTGTAAGTACCTCCCCACACCGGGATACAATACGATATGATGGACTGACAAAGGCTAAGGTACACAAGAGTCAGGGTATCAGAATCAGCAGAGTGTCTAAGTTCTATAAGCTTTCGCTAAACAATTTGACATCTCTATACATTTGACAATCTATTCGTTTTCGCTATCTATTCTACAATGCCACTTGGAGGCTGGTCTGGATTCGATCCTACAAAATTTTGCACGAGAGGCGAACGCCGACCACTGGGCCATCACGACATTTTTCATCAGCCAATCCATTAAAGCATTTATTTCACTTAGACCATTTACAGGCACTTGGGAAATTTCAAAGTGATAGTCGGAGAAAAGTTGAAACTAGTTACTTGTTCCAAAACTTTGTTTTTACAAAATCTTTGTTATACTATTCGCATCAATTATTTATTCCTCAGTGCTGAGGGTCGTGACTTTTTTAGCCAGTTATCTGACAATTTAAGCGCCATATTTAATTTAGTTGTTAGGCATTTGTTTATTTGAGCATTGACCTCTGATACAAAGCCGTATCTCATGTTCAGTGATAGTTGGTTGCGGAATGTTTATAATAGTTCCCGTGATCCCGGAACATAAAGGGCAACCGAAGGAACATGAGTGGGTTTTAGTCAGTAAAAGTCTGACACGCCCTCCCGCCGCACCCAGGACGGGACCAGTCATTGGATGATTTCGCCCTCCCCAAAAAAAAAAATGTTCAGTGATAGTTAAACTGTTCAAATTTTAAAAGATGATGTATTTCCGTTACCGCTATAACAACAGATACTAAAAACCAGAATAAAATAAATTAGCAGGGCTCCCATACAATAAACGTGTTTTTTTTTTTGTTTTTGTTAATTTGTTGTTATAGCGGCAACGGAAATACATCATTTGTGAAAATTTCAGCTTTCTAGCTATCACGGTTTATGAGATACAGCCTGGAGACAGACAGACAGCAGAGGCTTAGTAATAGGGTCCCGTTTTACCCGTACGGAACCCTAAAAACGCGTGTGTAGCGGGGGACAACTAGAAAAAAATATGATTGGTGTTCATTTATTTAGATTTTTTTGCCATAACATCAAGAACAGATGTAGCGTTGAACATGTGCGTGAGATAAATTTGTGTTGTTAAAATGTGTTCGTCTGCAAAATATTGTACTGTTTTAACCATATTTATAGCACTCGGTACATTTGTAGAATAGAAGCCTAAATCCATACTAATATTATAAATGGGAAAGTGTGTCTGTCTGTATGTTTGTCTTTCTTTCACGGCAAAACGGAGCGACGAATTGACGTGATTTTTTAAGTGGAGATAGTTGAAGGGATGGAGAGTAACATAGGCTACTTTTTGTCTCTTCTTAACGCGAGCGAAGCCGCGGGCAAAAGCTAGTACTCTATACGAGAAGAGGCCAGGGCCAACGCGGAATGTTTATAATAGTTACCGTGACCCTGGAACATAAAGGGCAACCGAAGGAACATGAGTGGGTTTTAGTCAGTAAAAGTTTGACACGCCCTCCCGCCGCACCCAGGACGGGAGAAGTCATTTGATGATTTCCCACTCCCAAAAAAAAACCCCTAAAGGGATAAAATTGATGATGAAAGTTGACTATTGGCATCCCTTTAGGGGTAGAATTATTAAAAAGTCTTTCTCAGTGGTTACCTACTCTTCACAAAGAACACACCCTGTAAGTTTCATGTCTCTAGGAGCAGCGGTTTGTGTGAGTTGATATATGGATTACTAGCTTCTGCCCGCGACTTCGTCCGCGTGGAATAGTTCCCGTTCCCGCGGGATTTCCGGGATAAAAACTATCCTATGCCCTTTCTCGGGTCTATATCTGTACCAAATTTCATTCAAATCGGTTTAGCAGTTTAAGCGGGAAAGCTTAACAAACAGAGAGACAGAGTTACTTTCCCATTTATAATATTAGTATGGATAGCCTATAGCACTCACGAATAATGTGTCTTTCCCAGTGAAACAATTTTTAAAATTGGTTAATTTTTCGGGAGATAACCCCCTACATAAAAACAAATTTTACCTCTTTATAATATTAGTATAGATTTGGGTAAACTCTTTCCGCCTTATTACAAAACAAGGTTTTTCTCTAAACCAGGTTTAAACCATTGAGCCAGGTTTTGTAATTTGAATCTTATTCTGATACGATCAAGATTGGAAATACAAAACCTAGCTCAATGGTTTAAACTTTGGTTTAGAGAAAAACCTTGTTTTGTAATAAGGGGGTTTATGACGACTTCTCAAAGAAATCGGGATGTCCGACATAAAATTAGAATTTAAATTATCATAAATTATCACGCAAAAACGTCACAAAACTTGTACGCGTGTGTGTCTGCCGCCCCTTGCGTCCGACCTCACTTCGTGTTCAACCGCCGTCGCTGACAGACGTGCGACGGCGACGCTCCGTTCGTTTACAACCAATTTTGTTTGTTTTTCTAACAATTAATTATAAAAGTGCAGTTATTATTTCGTTGGTGTTTTTGTGATTTAAACCTGCGAACACACAGTAGAAAGACAAGCGACAGCCGGCTGTCGCTTGGTCGTCGAAAGGAGAAAAGTGCAGTGTTTTTTGTGGTTCAATGTAAGTTTATGTGTTGTGACGGGCCTGTTGGTCTAGTGGTTAGTGACCCTGACTGCTAAGCCGGAAGTCGTGAGTTCGATTCCCACCCAGGACTAACTTTGTGTGATGAGCATGATTGTTTGTTCTGTGTCTGGGTGTAATTTATCTATAATATGTATGTATTTATTAATTATATAAGTATGTATATCAGTTGTCTGATTACCATAACAAAAGCTCTGTTTAGCTTGATATCAGATGGCCGTGTGTAAGATGTCCCAGGATATTTATTTACTTATTATTTATTTTTATGAGTAGCTAGTACTTATGTGTATACATGTGTGTACTTATATGTACTTATGTGACATAGCCGTGTGTGACTTGATATTTATTTTATTATTATTTATTAAAGTACTAGCTGTCCCCTGCGGTTTCACCCGCATTTTTCGTTACTGCTCCGCTCCCGTGGGTCGTAGCGTGATGGTATATCCTATAGCATTCCTCGATAAATGGGCTATCTAACACTGAAAGAATTTTTCAAATCGGACCAGTAGTTCCAGAGATTACCCATACATACAACTTACAAATTTTACCTCTTTATAATATCCATACTAATATTATAAATGGGAAAGTGTGTCTGTCTGTCTGTATGTTTGTCTTTCTTTCACGGCAAAACGGAGCGACGAATTGACGTGATTTTTTAAGTGGAGATAGTTGAAGGGATGGAGAGTAACATAGGCTACTTTTTGTCTCTTTCTAACGCGAGCGAAGCCGCGGGCAGAAGCTAGTTAGTATACCTATATAGATAAAAATAGTTTTAATTGATGAGTTATGTTATTATCAGTAAGTATAAAGGTCATAATTTGATATAATATATCACATTGTGTCGTTTGTTATTGTATCTGTTTTCTGCGAAATGACAAAAACAATGTGTGATTATTTGTTGCGGAATGTTTATAATAGTTACCGTGACCCTGGAACATAAAGGGCAATCGAAGGAACATGAGTGGGTTTTAGTCAGTAAAAGTCTGACACGCCCTCCCGCCGCACCCAGGACGGGAGCAGTCATTGGATGATTTCCCACTCACCAAAAAAAAAAAAAGTGTGATTATATTTTCCCGCCTTCCAAGAGGAGGGTTATGTTTTTTGAGGGTGTGTACAGTCAGCAAAAGAGATATGTTACCAGGGCCGTCAGATACAATTAATGTATTTTTATTAACCAAAGGATGAATTTTAATTAAAATTTCAAATGTTGTAGAAAATAATTTGTTCTTCAATCCATTTTTTCATTTGGATACATCAATCAGTGTTTAAGAAAACCTTAATTATATCTTACTAGCTTCGCTCGCGTTAGAAAGAGACAAAAAGTAGCCTATGTTACTCTACATCCCTTCAACTATCTCCACTTAAAAAATCACGTCAATTCGTCGCTCCGTTTTGCCGTGAAAGAAAGACAAACATACAGACAGACACACTTTCCCATTTATAATATTAGTATGGATATGAGGTGTGGGTATAATATTTTGGTAAAAAACCGGCCAAGTGCGAGTCGGACTCGCGCACGAAGGGTTCCGTACTATCATCTCAAAAAAAAATACGAAAAAAACACGTTTATTGTATGGGGACCCTTAATATTTTATTTTTGTTAATTTTTAGTATTTGTTGTTATAGCGGCAACGGAAATACATCATTTGTGAAAATTTCAGCTTTCTAGCTGTCACGGTTTATGAGATACAGCCTGGAGACAGACAGACAGACAGCGGAGGCTTAGTAATACGGTCCCGTTTTACCCTTAGGGTACAGAACCCTAAAAGCTGCAATTTTGATATTCCAAACAGACACTTCCATTTTATTTAATTAAGTATATAAAATGGAAGTATCTGTTATATTTAGTTACAAATGTGCCAACCAGTTATCACTCGTCCGAGCTATATTTAATTTTAAAATAAGTCATTATCATAATAATCGCCATGGTTCGTTCACTGCTAGCTAAATAATTAAATAATAATATGTTTTGACCAAATGTTGGCCTAATCTATATATTTAAAACGGGCAGAGATGTCTGTTTTAGTGGTTATTTATTTATTTATACTTTACTAGCTTCTGCCCGCGGCTCCGCTCGCGTTAGAAAGAGACTAAAAGTAGCCTATGTTACTCTCCATCCCTTGAACTATCTCCACTTAAAAAATCACGTCAATTCGTCGCTCCGTTTTGCCGTGAAAGAAAGACAAACAGACAGACAGACAGACACACTTTCCCATTTATAATATTAGTATGGATGCACAAAATGTATGTACATAGGCGGACTTAATGCCTTAGGCATTCTCTACCAGTCAACCATCGGTAGTGCAGAGATATGATGGCAGGTGCAAATTGAGAAAATATCCGTACTAATATTATAAATGCAAAAGTAACTCTTGTCTGTCTGTCTGTCTCTTCTTCACGCCTAAACCACAGAACCGATTTGAATGAAATTTGGTACAGATATAGTCTGGGACCCGAGAAAGGACATATGACAGTTTTCCACCCGGAAATCCCCCGGGAACGGGTATTATTACTCTACGCGGACGAAGTCGCGGGCAAAAGCTAGTGTTTAATAAAAATTACAAATCAGATAGTGACCCTGACATGCTATATGTAATATGACATTACTTTGTGCCTTCTAGGTCAACAACAAGACCCTATGAGTGTTTTGATTCCCTTGTGTGTGGAAATATTATATTTGCAACAAAAACGGCTGTAACATTTTCCCTAAACTTAGAAGTTTGATTTGACATAAGAGGTGTCATTGAATACGTCTCGGTAGTGGGAATGGCATAGAATTTTTTTATTAGAAAAGAAAGAAAGTACCTAATTAAAAAATCAAATAACACAACTGCAATTTCGGAAGACCATGGCAATTGCACGAAACAGATACAAAACCACCGATTTCTGATATTGCAGTTTAATCAATCAATCAATCAATAATTTTATTTGCATAATATTTTTTTTGGGGAGTGGGAAATCATCAAATGTCTTACTATTTAGTTGAGTTTTTGTTTTTTTTAATCGGTTTTTTATAATACCGGCCAAGAGCGTGTCGGGCCACGCTCAATGTAGGGTTCCGTAGTTTTCCGTCCGTCACAATAAGTGTTCCCACTAATAAGTTAAAAAAGGCTATTTGTTACGTTGACATACTTACTATAAGTACGCAGAAATTATTTTGTACAACCTTTTTGTCTTTTTTGTACAAAAACTGTTCTTTCCATCAAGTTCAAAATAATTTTCCTAGAAAGTTCTTAGGGACGTCGTCGGGACGTCCTAGGGACGCTTTGATTTAATAATAATAATAATAAAGTTTATTCACCAAAAGTTACAGATACATAATGACACAACAGTAGGTAGAAAAGTTATACAGTTCTTTAGGTAGGTATGTTGTAAATCTGTACTAAATTTTTCCTTTTGGAGTGATTATTTCCGAAATTATTGACATTATCAAAAAATGATTTTAGTAAACCCCTATTCATTTTTAAATACCTATCCAACAATGTATCACACGGTAGGGTTGAAATTAAAAAAAAAAACATGTCCCTCTTTACGTATAGGTGGGCTACCCTAATAAAACATTTTTCATTTTTTCCAATTTTTTACCATTTTGTCGGCGTGATTGATATACATATTGGTACCAAATTTCAGCTTTCTAGTGCTAACGGTCACAGAGATTAAGCGAGGACGGACAGACAGACGGACGGACAGACAGACATGACGAAACTATATAAGGGTTCCTAGTTGACTACGAAACCCTAAAAAGTAACTAAAACGATATTGCAGAAAAAGTAACTTTTATGTAAGCACTTCTAAGAAATTCGAGTGACGAATTAAACACACAAGTCAGCTTTATCACTGATAACGTGATAACGAAGTTGTATCCTAGCAAATAAGAGGAAATTGACGCATCTGTTACTTACTAATATATGACGTCACTACATTTTGACAGCTGAACAATTAAATTTAAAATGTAGTGAAGGCGATAAAATTTATCTCGGACAACAACAACACAGACATCTCGTAGGCAAAAAACTTTTTCCAAAAAAATAATAACCGTCTTCAAAAACTAAAAACACAAAAATAACTAAAATTTCGGATGTCTGTGGCAACACAAATTAATTGGCAGTAGCGAAGCTACCGACTTCCGAAATTTTAGTTATTTTGATGAGGACCACCTTTGAAATGTCTTCTTTCCAACAAAAAAAGAATCGTCAAAATCGGTTCATAAACGACGAAGTTATCCGCGAACAAACATAAAAAACCAATATACGGTCGAATTGAGAAACCTCCTTTTTTGAAGTCGGTTAAAAAAACGTGATTCGATTCAAAAGTTTTCGCGTGAAATTAAATAAAAAATAAATATATCCTTGGACAACTTGGTGAGTTACACGCGGTCATCTGATCCCAAACTAAGCAGGGCTTGTACTATAGTAACCAGACAACTGATAAACACAAACGACTTATATAATTGAAAAACACATAAATATCCGTACTATATCTATATCTATATCCATACTAATATTATAAATGGGAAAGTGTGTCTGTCTGTCTGTCTGTCTGTCTGTTTGTCTTTCTTTCACGGCAAAACGGAGCGACGGATTGACGTGATTTTTTAAATGGAGATAGTTGAAGGGATGGAGAGTAACATAGGCTACTTTTTGTCTCTAAAATTGCGAGAAAGATAGAGTAAAACAACAATTCCATTTTCCCATATAAAAGTTGTCCATTTTCTGTTGGATGTCGTTGTCATAGTAACCGGCAAATCAAGTGTCAAAACAGTTACAACCATAGAGGTTACAACCCGTCAAACCTGACACAAATAAGTAATGTTTAATTGTTTTCAAAATACGAATGGAATCATTTTCATAAATCCAAATCATGCAAATAAAAGCCATTTAATACGGTTTGAAATAACAAAAAGGCGTGTAATATGCTGTAAAAATAATACTGTAACAGCTTTACTTATTTCCAACGTACAAAAATAATATTAAGATAAAAAAATATCTAGATTTAAAATATTTACTAGCCTTCGCCCGCGGCTTCGCCCGCGTGGATGTCGAACTTCTACTTACTATTTTAACCCTTTAGGGCTATTTTTTATATTCTTCACAAAGAATAAACCCTCCAAGTTTAATGTATTTAGTTAGTTATTGTTATATATTAACAAACACGTTGATATCAGGCAGTGAGTTTACTATTATATACATACTAGATGACCCGGTGAACTTCGTATCACTTACCTATTAATGTAAACAAAATTTATTTAAACCATATCACCTTAATTCATAAAAGATTTGTATCGATTCCTCCCCCCCCACATTATCACAATCTAGATTCACGTGTATATGAGTGGCCTAATAGTTGTTTAGTAATCTGGCAATACTGTCATTGTCGCTGTCACCTAACTTTTGAAGAAAAGATCGTTGAAAGGAAATGTTATGAAATGGGCTTTTAGTTTTAAAAAAAGTCCAGGATGGCCATACAAAAACAAAAAAAATATTAAAAGCACCATTATTTAATCAATACATCAATACATATAATAAAATCAATCCATACTAATATTATAAATGGGAAAGTGTGTCTGTCTGTCTGTCTGTCTGTATGTTTGTCTTTCTTTCACGGCAAAACGGAGCGACAAATTGACGTGATTTTTTAAGTGGAGATAGTTGAAGGGATGGAGAGTAACATAGGCTACTTTTTGTCTCTTTCTAACGCGAGCGAAGCCGCGGGCAAAAGCTAGTAATTATATAAAACAAAGTCGGGTTTGTTACAACACTTATAACTCGAGATCGGCTAGACCAATTTTCATGGTTTTTGGTTCGTTGGATTTGTCCCCGCCCCGAATAGCAGAATACATCTTAAAAATAATGAAAAATCGACGAGAACATAATTATAAAAGATGAATCAGTTGCCCCTATAGTTAATTCTAAATTCAATTAAAGATTGAAACCTTAGAGAACAATAGTACTAGGAGCGCAGTAATGTGAAGTGATAATGTGAGAATATTTAAAATACTGAGATACTTAGTACTTAAATCAATCAAAAGTACTAGGCGCGCAGTTGTGTGAAGTGGTTAATAGAAAATGTGAGCGCAATTTTAAGAAAATATATGTTTATGTACTTAAATAATATCCATCCATACTAATGTTATAAATGGGAAAGTGTGTCTGTCTGTCTGTCTGTTTGTCTTTCTTTCACGGCAAAACGGAGTGACGAATTGACGTGATTTTTTAAGTGCAGATAGTTGAAGTGATGGAGAGTAACATAGGCTACTTTTTGTCTCCTTCTAACGCGAGCGAAGCCGCGGGCAAAAGCTAGTAATATTATAAATGCGAAAGTAACTCTGTCTGTCTGTCTCTTCTTCACGCCTAAACCACTGCACCGAGTTGAATGAAATTTGGTACAGATATAGTCTGGGACCCGAGAAAGGACATAGGATGGTTTTCATCGCGGATATCCCCCTGGAACAGGAACTATTAAACCACGCGAACGAAGTCACGGGTATAAGCTAGTTATAGATAAATATACCCAGACACAGAACAAACAATCACGCTGCACACACAAAGTTAGTCCTGGGTGGGAGTCACCACGACCTCCGGCAGCAGTCAGGGTCACAACCACTAGACCAACAGGCCCGTCAAACAAACATCTTTAGGGCGATTGTGCACTACAAGGAATATTACTGTCCGGCAGTCCGACTTTTTACGGTCCGATATGGCACGCCATATAATGTATCTATATACAATGATATTTTAAGTAAAAAAGGTGTAGGTAGGTTACCCAAACGAAATTCTATCTTCAAAAACGGCACACTAACGCACACATACATTACACGTCAAAGTAGGATGACATGATTGAAGTAGTGCGAGTGAAAAAGAGATAAACGTCAAATGTCAACGCGATACTCAGTATCATGTTTGCCAATTGGCAAATTTTTAATGTGCCACATTTTAACAGCATATAACCTTTGTCTATATACTAGTTTGTGTATATTATACGTAATTTAACGTCCGACATTTTACTTTTTCCCATTCCGGAACGGTTTTTATTTCAGAGTATTAATTCGCGTGCGTGGCGTGTAGTTTCAAAGACAGAGCTACCCTAAACTGAGGCGTATCATTCGAGTAAAGACGGACAAGTGCACAAGCCAATCATCCGTTTTTTTCTTGCCACTTCGGACCTTAAAAAATTGGATGTTCGGACAGTAAAGTTCCTTGTAGTGCACAGTCACCCTTACAATATATCTTGTTTATGCTCGTATGTATATAATTTCATATGATTCATAATATTATGATCCATTCTTTCGACAGTTTTATTTAGAAGTCGATAAAATGCTTTTGGTTACTTTACGAGCATAATAATAATAAAAAAGAAACGCATTTTCTCTGGAACATTCCGTGCCAACGTAAACAAAATATTTATAGCGATTTCGTAAAGTATACAAGCGTCTGAAAAACATGAAGAGTGTTTTGAAATTTGAACTACTTATACTTAATCTAGTATTTAAAATGATAAATTGACTGACTGTTGATATATTTTTTTGGGGAGGGCGTGTCAGACTTTTACTGACCAAAACCCACTCATGTTCCTTCGGTTGCCCTTTATGTTCCTGGGTCGCGGTAACTACTATAAACTTTCCGCAACCCCGGCAGGCGTTGGCCTTGTTGGGCCCCTTCCTGTGCTGACTTCTCTTTGAGGCGCGCGTGGAACACTAACGCGCCGTCGACGCGGTCCTGAGCCGGGCGGCGAGCTACCCATCGCTCGCCATATTATTAGTTGAGTCCTGTCTCTAGACACTCCATAGAAATTTCTTAGACGCGATTAAAAACATGGCGATGGCGACTAAATATACGCCAATGTTCTTCAGGCGCTGTGTAATTTGACAGGATTAAACTAAAATGTATCTTCTGTCCTTTTCTTTAAGAAATGGAAAGAGAAAGATGCATTTAACTTAACTTTAGTTCAGTTTGTGAACAATAAAATTTAAAAAAAAAATCAATGTATTTTCCAAAAAATTTGTATACCTACCGATAATTCGGTGAGACATGCTGAACTTCTGCAATATTAATAAGTAACATCCTGTAACCATGTTTCTGACAAAACAAATTATTCTATTCTATTCTAATAGAATTAGCATCAATGTCTTTCTATTGTGATTAATAATAATAATAATATAAATTTTATTTGCAGTAAAATGTGGTAAATACATTTGATGGTAAACATTTTGTTATAGACCAACACATCTTTGTCAGGTTGTTGACATGCAAATAGTAGGTTTGTACTGTCATGAAATATAACAACACATACATACACAAGTTACACAACACAATAATAGTAGTCTAGGCAACTGACATTTTTATAATGACATTAATTTACATAAATTCATTAAATTAATTAAATTAATATTAATATATACCATTTGAATCATAATTATCATTATATCATATTATACATTGTTATAGATTATTGTTTATATATTACATCAAACACCTTTATTATTTAAACAACTATTAAAACTTATATTAAACAACTATTTTTCTTTCCAGTGATGCCCTGCCCAAGCTGACACCATGCACCTGCTCCTAGCCGCGCTGTCAGTCAGCGTAGCAGTCACCGTGGCAGAAGGCAACAAGCTGTACTGCCCAGAACGATGTAACTGCACCTCGGCGGACGAGCTGGAGTACTCTTGCACTGCAGGAGTAGATACCGTGCGGTTCAATGCTATGAATAATGAATATGTTAATGTTTTTTGTGAGGTGAGTTTTTTTTTTGCAAATTCGTTAATGACGTTTTATTAGTAGTTATGTTTATTTTTGTGTTGTGTGTGGTGATGTAAATAGTTAGGATAGGTAACGCGGTTGTAAATAAATTACTGTAAATAGTGTCGCAGTGTTTTTTACTTTATAACCTAGTGTAGAGATAGGTCCCGTAGGTTGGCTAGGGACGCTAGGTTAGGCCGTGACTTCTACCACCTCATCATCACCACCACCGTCGGCGCAGTAAGTCGGTAATAGTCGCTGGTCCGTCGAGCCGTATATGAATCAGCGGCAATAATCATCTAAAGCCGTAATCTAAAAAACTTCGAAGCGAGGTTTATTAAAATTATTAAATTTTTTATTTCTCCTCAGAACAGAGAAAATCTTTTTATTAAAACATTAACCAAAACTTCTCAATTTTCAGGGCACAAACTACTCTTGCGCAGATCTCCCCACCATCAACCTAGGGAATGACCAGCCCCTCTCATCCGTGGGCATCACAGGCTGTTCTCCAACCATCATACCCTGCCTCAACGAGGTCCTGAAGACGCCCTCAGTAGGCTACCTGATCGTGACTGATGGGGTTGCGCCGTTGGAGGGACAGCATGTCGCTGGGCTGGGAGATGTTACTGATATCAGGATTGTTAGAGGTAAGCGGTTAAGGCCTAGAAATTGATGACTGCTAAGCCAGAGGTCGTGGGTTCGATTCCCACCCAGGACAAACTGTGTGATGAGCAGAATTGTTTGTTCTGTGTCTGGGTGTTACTTATCTATAATATGTATGTATTTAAAAATTATATAAGTATGTATATCAGTTGTCTGATTACCATAACACAAGCTCTGCTTAGCTTGGGCTCAGATGGCCGTGTGTGAATTGTCCCAAGATATGTATTTATTTACGATAGTAAATTTTAATACGTGGTGCTCCACCTGGGCTACTCCCAGTTGTAATCGCTCCTTTCTGCTTGGCCTAGTTCTGTCCTGTCTCCTGCTTGATATGGAGGGAAGTGGAAAACATTTTTATCTTACTCCCCCGATGTTCTTTTCTGATTAATTTCGTTGCGGGATCCAAGACAGTTGAATCGTTTCTCCGGGACTCGTCGAGCTTCATTGCTCGGCGCTTTTCTTATGGACACCACAGTGGTGGCTTTCAAAAGTTGTAGTTATAAGGAATTACATGGTTAGTGCTAAGCCGAAAATCGTGGGTTTGATTACCGATACCCAGAAGAAACTTTGTCCGATGGACATGATTGTTAGTTTTGTGGCTGGGTGTAATTTTACGGGCCTGGTTCAGTGATCAGTGACCCTGACTGCTAACCCGGAGATTGTAAGTTCGATTACCACCGGGGCAAACTTTATGTGATAAGCATGATTGTTTGTTCTGTGTCTGGGTGTAATTTATCTGTAATATGTATGTATTTATAAATATATAAGTATGTTTATCAGTTGTCTGGTTTCCACAACACAGGCTATACCTAGTTTGGGTTTAAATTATAATTTTCTATTTTGCATCTGTTAGTTGTCCTACGATATTTATGTTTTACAGACAGTGAATGTTAAAGAAAATTTACCATTTCAGGGCCTGAGAAGACCATACCAGTCTCCATCATCCAAGCGCTCCCAACTCTTCGGCGGTTGAGAATCACGGGGTCTCAAGGGTCCCAAATTACTTTAAAAAGTAACGATTTTGAAAATGCAACACAGTTGGAGTATCTGGAACTGTCTGATGGACTACTTAATGGAGAAATTCCTGAAGACGCCTTCAAAGGGTTGACGAAATTGACTACTTTAAATATTTGGGGGAACAACATCAGTCAAATTGGCGAAAATTCTTTCAGAGGTGGGTTGTGAACTTTTTTTTATACAAGGTGTAGTAATCTATTGGAGGTGTGTCTATTCATGCACGAAATATTTTAACAGATACTTTAAAGTCGTAAAAACGGCATAGCGACGAGTTTATTTGTTTTTACAATCCATACTAATATTATAAATGGGAAAGTGTGTCTGTCTGTCTGTCTGTATGTTTGTCTTTCTTTCACGGCAAAACGGAGCGACGAATTGACGTGATTTTTTAAGTGGAGATAGTTGAAGGGATGGAGAGTAACATAGGCGACTTATTATCTCTTTCTAACGCGAGCGAAGCCGCGGGCAAAAGCTAGTATATTTTAATCTATATATATAAAACAAAGTCGGGTTTGTTACAACACTTATAACTCGAGATTGGCTAGACCACTTTTCATGGTTTTTGGTTCGTTGGATTTGTCCCGAATAGCAGAATACATCTTAAAAATAATGAAAAATCGACGAGAACATAATTATAAAAGACTAGCTTTTGCCCGCGACTTCGTCCGCGTAGAATAATAGTTCCCGTTTCCGGGGGATTTCCGGGATGAAAACTATCCTATGTCCTTTCTCGGGTCCCAAACTATGTCTGTACCAAATTGGTTTCGTAGTTTAGGCGTGAAGAAGAGACAGACAGACATACAGACGGACTGGCAGAGTTACTTTCACATTTATAATCTTAGTACGGATTAACTGTGGAACTATCTGGAGCGTACATAAAAAGATTATTGGGGTTGTGTAAGCGTGAAAGAGCTACATTGACCATGGTAAAAGCATCCAAAACATATCCAATGGCGTTTTTTTTTGATGCATCGGAAATCATCAAATGACTTATCCCGCCCCTAAAGAGGGAAGGAGGGTCAGACTTTTACTGACTAAACTTCCTATTCAGTCTCGCCCCGAAACATGGCCTGAAGCAGCGCCGATTGCCTCTGCAACGACACGGTGGTGGTTCGCCCAAGCGGGGCCTACCTTCACAGTATGCTACACCGTGTCACGCAGGCGTCACTTCCGCCCGAATCCGACATAGGAACCTCCCGAAATGTCCGTGTGCGGTGAGGAGGATCATCATCTCCCTAGCCTTTTCCCAATTATGTTGGGGTCGGCTTACAGCCGAACCGGATTCAGCTGGATACCAGTGTTTTACGTGAAGCGTCTGCCTATTAGACCTCCACAACCCAGTAACTGGGCGACGATACCCTTTGGTTCGACCGGTCAGACTTTCTGGCTTCTGAATACCCGTAGCGTCAAAGTTCTACGAATGACAACCGGGGCTTAATATGCTTTCCGAGGCACGGGATGTCAGTGATGTCCAAGATAAACTATAGAAAGTACATATGAATTGAAAAAGAAAATTACGCTAGGAGCATTTTGCGTTTTAGTAATTTTATATTATCTCCGGAACTATATGACCAATTGACATACTGTAAATGGCAAATCTTAGCTGTATGATGTCCTTGTGATACTGAAATAATTTATTGTCATAAGAATTAATATTTTGTTGCTCAAATAATCAACCAAACGTAAGTATGCCGAAAAATCATTTTTTTAATGCAATAAAAGAGATATAAAAGATAAAATATAAAAGATAGAGATATGGTATCGCGGACTTTTTTGTAGAAATAATTAAGACAAACAAAGTTGCCATACATTGTTTTTAATTTTAAGCAACTTTTTAGACAGCGCACGCAAATAATTCTGTTTTATGAGGTAATTTTTTCCGACTTGCTTGACAAAAGTTGCGATAGCTCGGTTAATATACATGTTATAAAAATAATTTATAGCCTATAGCACTCAGGAATAATGTAGCTCTCTGCCAGTGAAAAAATTTTTGGAATTGGTTCATTAGTTCCAGAGATTACCCCAAACATACAAACTTACAAACTTACAAATTTTACCTCTTTATAATATTAGTATAGATGAATCATTTTCCCCTTTAGTTAATGCTAAATTTAATTAAAGATTGAAAACTTTTTTTTTTTTTTTTTTTTTGGTGAGTGGGAAATCATCCAATGACTGCTCCCGTCCTGGGTGCGACGGGAGGGCGTGTCAGACTCTTACTGACTAAAACCCACTCATGTTCCTTCGATTGCCCTTTATGTTCCAGGGTCACGGTAACCACTATAAACATTCCGCAACCCCGGCAGGCGTTGGCCCTGTTGGGCCCCTTCCTGTGCTGACTCCTTCTCTTTGAGGCGCGCGTGGAACAAAACGCGCCGTCTACGCGGTCCTGGTCCTAGCCGGGCGGCGAGCTACCCATAGCTCGCCATCCGCAGAACCGCGCCTACGGTGGCCGGTAGTCGTCTTGCGACTCTCGACGTCTTCGCCTGGGTCTTAGTCCGGGGCGAGAGGCTCGTCGTTGCCTCTCGCGCGCCGCCGCTTCCTTCACTAGCATAACTGCTTCGCAGAAGGAGGCGACGGCATCCCATTCCGTCTCGCCCCGAAGCATGGCCTGAACCAGCGCCGGGCGCGAGAGGTCACCGCCGCCGATCGCCTCTACGAGGACACGTCGATGCTCCGCCCATGCGCGGCACACCTCAACTGTGTGCTCGACCGTGTCCTCCAGGCGACCGTTACTGCAGTGGTGACACCCAGGCGTCGCTTCCGCCCGAATCCGACACAGGAACCTCCCGAACTGACCATGTCCGGTGAGGACCTGTGTCAAGCGAAACGTGAGAGTGCCATGACGCCTCTCCAGCCACTCCTCAAAGAGGGGTCTTACCGCCGCTATAACGGCGTGCCCAGCACTAGGTTGCGACAGTCGTTGTCTCCATTCCGCCATGAGATCTCGCCGGAGCTCCGTGAGCCGTGCCGCGATAACCCGCGGCATCGGGACTTCACCCCGGCGTTGCACTTCCACGCGCCACTCGTACGTGTGTGCAAGGACTGTTGCCTCCAGATCCCACGGCGGGACGCCGGCAAGGAGGCATGCCGCCTCACAGGAGACCGTGCGGTATCCCCGCACCATGCGAATGGCCATGACCCTCTGGGACGCCCTCAGAAGTCGGGCCGGAGCCGCGGCTAGATTGGGCGCCCACACCGGAGCCCCGTAGAGGGCCATGGACCGCACGATCCCCGTGTAGAGCCTCCGGCAGGAGGCGTTTGGGCCACCGAGATTGGGCAGGAGCCGCTTGAGGGCAGCTCCGGCCTTCGCCAGTTTGGGGCCCAAACGTCGGAAGTGCTCCGTAAAGTTCCATCGGTTGTCGAGGACAAGTCCCAGGTACTTTATCGTCGACTCGACACCGATGTGAACCCCTCCTACCGTTATCTGAGACCCCGGAGGTGGCCGGTGCCGAGGGCCATGAAAACACATGGCCTCGGACTTGTGCAGGGCCACCTCAAGTCCCAGTTGCCGGATCCTATCCACGACTGTCGCAACACCTCTCGACATCAAGTCGGCCGCCGCCTGGAACGACCCTCCCTGCGCTAGGACTAGCGTGTCGTCAGCGTAGCACACTACGCTGACGCCTTCGGGAAGGTCGGCGCGCAGCACCCAGTCGTACCCGATGTCCCACAGAAGCGGCCCCAAGACCGATCCCTGTGGAACACCGCACGACATCCCTCGTCGACTCCACACTCCCTCGTGACCGGGGTAGATGACGGCCCTGTCCGTCAGATAGGCCTCGACCACACGACAGAGGTAGGCAGGCATCCGGTGATACCGGAGTGCCGCCCCTATGCACCCCCAAGGCAGGGTATTGAAGGCGTTGGCGATGTCGAGAGACACCGCCAAGACGACCCTGCCCTGTGCTACCGCATCCCCTGTCGTGAGGGCCCGTACGCGCATGATGGCGTCCACCGTGGAGCGTCCTCTGCGGAAGCCGTACTGACCGTCCGCCAGATCCGGCCCCACCCGCACCAGCCGCTCGACGAGGCGGCTCGCAATCACTCTCTCCAAGAGCTTTGCCGCCTCGTCGAGCAAAACGATGGGCCGGTACGCGGACGGAGAGTCCGCAGGACGCCCCGGCTTCGGTATGAGGACCAGCTTCCCGGTCTTCCAACGAAGTGGGAACTGACCCTCCTCCAAGCATGCGCTAAAGAGCCCCCTTAGTCGAGGCTCGAGAGCCCCTAAGGCCAGGACCCAGGCCTTCCCTGGTAGGCCGTCGGGTCCTGGGGCGGTGTTCTTGGCCCTAAGCCTTAGCACCGCCACTCCCAGTTCTACCTCGGTCACCTCTGGAACGTCGTCGTCGTCGCCGTCGCGGTCCGCATCGGACACCGCCGGTGGCGGAGCCATGAGCGGGGGAGAAAACTCACCCCGCGAAGGGAACAGAGCGCTCACAACGCCCTCTACGACCTGGGGCCGGAGACTCTGCGTCAGCGGGGGGCCCGCGGTACGGAGCTTGCCCCGCACCGCCAAGTAGGGGCGCCCCCACGGATCTCTGTCCAGAGTCCCCAGCGTCTCTTGGCGGGCCGAAGCTTTGGCCCGCAATATCTCCAGTCGGAGGGCTTCCTTCGCCGCTCTGTACCCCTCGTACAGCTCCGCCTCAATGGCATCCGCATCCACAGGGCGGATACGGAGCCTGCGGTGTCTGGTGTACGGGCGTCGCGCAGCCACGCACGCCTCACGTAGTGACGTGATTTGCGGCGACCACCAGTACACCTGGCGCTGACCCCTTCCAGGCTGAACCCGGGGCATTGCCATGTCACAGATATCGGACATGGCCTCCTGGAACCACCCAGCCTCGGCATTGATGTCGGCAGGCCTGTCCGGTGATGACACCCAGGCCTGCACTATCGAGGCTTCCAGGAGAAGCTCCCGGTCCAGCTGCTTCAGCGCCCAACGCGGACCGCTTAGGGTCCGTCGGACCGGCGCAGCGGAGGTCTGGGCGGAGACGTCAAACCGGATGTACCGGTGGTCGGAGAACGTCTCCACCTCCTCCATTACGCGCCAGTCAACGACACGCGGTGACAGAGCGGGGCTGGCGAACGAAATGTCCACCACCGACTCACCCCGCATCCGCACACACGTGGGGACGGAACCCTGGTTCAGCACGACTAGGCCCGCCTCTAGGGCCCAGTTTTCCACCATTCTGCCCCGTGCATCAGTGTATCGGGAGCCCCAAGCCAAGTTCTTGGCATTGAAGTCCCCGAGAACGAGCACGGGGAGGGTTCGGAACCCGGCGACGACGACGCTCAGCTCCATAAGGGAGTTGTGGAGTTCGACGAGGGATCGGCTCGGGGAGAGATAGACGCCTACAACGGCGATCTCCCCGAACCGTGCCGCAACGCACCCCTGTGCCCTCTTGACGCCCTCGAGGGTCGGGGTACCGGCGGCGGCCGACGAGATGATGGTCACCGAGCCGCTTAGGTCCTCCACCCAAGAATCCCTGGGCGGGACAAAGTACGGCTCGGAGACCACGGCGATATTGATCGACCACTGCGCCATGCTCTGGAGCAACAGATCCTGAGCGGCGACGCAGTGGTTGATATTCGCCTGTAAGAGGCGCAATGGGGCCATTATTGGCACTCCATTGCGGCCTCAGTAGTCGCGGCTGCAGCGACAGACGCGGCAGCGGCGGCGACGACGGGAGCAGCGGCGGCCGTGGGAGCGGCGGCAGCAGCGGGGGCAGCAGCGGGAGCGGCGGCAGAGGGCTTCCTGCCCTTGCCCCTGGTCCTGGCGGGTGGGGCGCAAGCCTTGCCCCCAGCCCGGTGATCAGCCGGCTTGCCAGCCGCCGCACATATGGAACAGTGCGGCGCGGCGGTACACGAGCCGGCCTTGTGACCGGGCTGACCGCAGCGGAAGCAGTCGGCGCTGCGGTCCACCTCCGAGGTGCATCGGACACCAACATGGTGCCCCACCTGGCACCTGTAGCACCTCAGAGGCCTGGGCTCCAACAGCTTGACCTGCGCCGAAACCCAGCCCACCAGTAACCTGCGGCCCTCCTCCGCAATGGCTTTTGCTGCCGGTGCGGGGCAACTCACGGTGACCGCTCCTACCCCGGAGCGGTCAGGGCGAATGGTGCCCACCCGTACGTCTTCAGTGGGGCACCCCCCCGCCTTGGCGACGGCGGCTGCCACCTCCTCCGCCTTGGTGGAGTCGTCCAGGCCCGAGATGCGCACATCTATGCGCATGGTAGGCCTGGACATTCGGACCTCCTCCACCGGCAACGACGCCCGGAGCTTTTCCGCCAGGGCGTCGGCGATGGGGCCGCTGGTGGCTCCGGGGACCTCCAGCATGCGGGCTCCGGTCGCCGTGACCCGGAGCCGCAGGCCTTCGGCTACGCCGATCTCAGCCAGGTCTACCGCCGCTTTCGCCCTCGAAAGGACGGACCCGTAGGTCACGCCCTTCTTCTCCGCCTCCGGCTGCAGGGTGATTACCACCGCTGCAGTCTTTGGAGTGCGGAGCCTGGCCGCAAGGCTATTAGCCTTGCGGCGCTCCCTCTGCCTTTGCCTCTTCCTCGCGGCCCTGGCCGCCTTGGCCGCCTTCTTTTTATCCCCGGCCACTTGCCAGCGGCCGGCGTCGGCCGGAGGTTCGGCAGCCGACGGGAGAGGGGGCGGCGGTGGGGCACGCTGTGCAGCTGTACCCGCTGCGGGTGCCCCCGCCGCTTTGGGCTTCGCCGCCTTGTCCTTTTTTCTCGATGTGGCCTTGGCTTTTGCCTGGGCCTGCTCCGGCGCAGCGGCACGCCTTGACGTGCCCGCCGCAGGAGTCGCGGCCACTCCGGCAAAAGACGCCGCTGGCCTTGCTGCCGACGCCGCCGGGACCGCACGACTGGCCGCGAGCGGGGGCCGGAGGACTATGCCTTCCAGCACCGAAAACCGGCGCTGGAAGTCCTCCATGCCCTTCAGCACAGCCTGGAGCAGGTCCCGCTCCGACTCCTTGGGCTCCTCCGTGCGGGGCGCGTCCCCCTGGAGCCTGGCCAGTTCCGCGTGCAGCTTTCGGTTCTCCTCCTGGAGAGCCTCGATAGCGGCCCGCATAGCAGCCAGCTCCCGTCCCAACGACGCCGACGCCTCCGCATTCGCCGCTGCCAAAATGTCGGCAGTGGCATCGGCGATGGCCTTGTCCTTGGATCCCTTCTTCTTCTTAAGGGCCACGGACACCAACGCCGATGTCACTACCTCCGCCAGTCCTTCCACGCGCTCCGGCCTGGAGCTCCCCGCGGCGGTGGATGCGCCCTGAGCCTGCGCGGAAGCCGCTCCAGGGTGACGCCCCTCCGCGGCGAGCCTTTCTGCTCGCCGAGCTGCCTCCTGCGCGGGGAGCTTGCGCCCCCCTCCTCCAACACGGCCCGCACCCCGCCTGCTGGTGGGGATTTTGGGGGCCGGTGCAGCCGCTTCACTGTCGGAGGACGACGAGGCGCCCTCCGACATCGTCCGCTTCCGGCTGCGGTTCCGCTTACCACGGATCGAGCTACCAGAGCTCGATCCCTCCGAGCTTGAGCTTCCCGAGCTCAAGCCCAACGCCGCGTCGGTATCACACCGCGCCTCTCCCTTCCTCCCAGGTTTATTTTTAAAATTTAGTTAGGTCTGTCATAGTAAGTCCCACGAGTATGGGGGATTTAAAAAAGTACACCCAGGGTAACCCCCTGTCCCTGGGCAAGTGTACATTTGTAACCCAACCAGAGGGTCCACCCGTTCTCTGGCTGGGGGTGCGCTAGAGACTGATGCGCCATCCATAATAGATGACACTACTCCTCAGCCATTCGTACCTTCGCCACGCACCAGAACTTGGTATTAGAGGTGATTTTTTATAGAGGTTGTCTACCTCGCGGCCCGGGCGGTTAAGCCAAGGCCCTCGACCCCCGTCGAAAGTCAGAGACATGACCGTAACAGTCTTCGGGGCTACGAGATCAACGGGGGCAGCTAGGGATGACGACCCCCAGCTGCCTGCTCTGCGGCAGGGTGAGTGCACGCAGAGCCCGTTCCCCGACTCCAACACACACTGCCCTCTGCTACTCAGAGGGACAGGTGGTGGAGTCCTCCGCGACAGAATATTCGAAAGTGTGCAACGAGACCCCACAGGCACAACGTACCGTGGCGAGTCGTTGCACACCTCCCGGGGTGCACCGTCCCTCGGACTGGCCTTCGCCCCGGACGGATCCATAAGCGAACTCCAGCCCTCGGGCACACGAGGAGGTTTTCTGTCCATGCACCCCTTTCTGTCCATGCACCCCAGATAAGAGAACAATAGTACTAGGAGCGCAGTAATGTGTAATGTGAAGTGATAATGTAAGAAAAATTTAAAATACTGAGATACTTAGTACTTAAATCAATCAAAAGTACTAGGCGCGCAGTAGTGTGGAGTGGAAAATGTGAGCGCAATTTTAAAAAAATTATATGTTTATGAACTTAAATAATATCCATCCATACTAATATTATAAATGGGAAAGTGTGTCTGTCTGTTTGTCTTTCTTTCACGGCAAAACGGAGCGACGAATTGACGTGATTTTTAAGTGGAGATAGTTGAAGGGATGGAGAGTAACATAGGCTACTTTTTGTCTCTTTTTAACGCGAGCGAAGCCGCGGGCAAAAGCTAGTTTTAAATGTTTTCGAGATATTTGTACAAAACCTTTAATGAATGCTAGAATGAAAGTAGGTAAATAGGGGGAAGTAACTAGCGAAATGAATGTTAAAAAAATAAGGAACCAGTATTTATTTCGTAGGTAAAGTAATTTTACATTATTTAAGTATTGTTCTGAAAATATAATTAGATAAAATTCAAAAAAAGCCTTTGGAATGGCTTTGTTACTTATTTGTCACACTTACCGATATGCGTAATAAGAATAAAAAAATACTTACCCATTTAAGATAGATAAACACATGTATTCGGTGCAAAATATATGAAATAAACAAGAAAAAAAAAACAATATTACAACAAAAAAAAAAGTGACCAAGCAGTGCGTGTCTCTGGTTTGCACCCAAAGGGTGTCCAGCTCAGCATATGTCAGGTATAAGCTCAGCATATACCTGACGCTGGTATTCTGCTGCAACCAGGTGACTCAAGGACGCCAAGAAGGCGAAAAAAAAAAGAAAAAAAAAAGATTTAAATAACAAAATAATGGTGCCGAATTAAGAAAAGGACAGAAGATCAAATATTAGTTAAGTCCTGTCAAATTTAGACACTCCATAGATAATTTAGACGCAATTTAAAAACATGGCGTCTAAATATACGTCAATTTTCATCGGGCGCTGCCTAATTTGACAGATTTAAACTAAAATGTATCTTCTGTCCTTTTCTTTAAGAAATAGAAAGAGAAAGATGCTTAAATTTACGTTAGTTTGTGCACTAGAGAATCGGCACCAGTGTGCGGGTAAAAGGAAAATATTCATATATAAATTAATGAAGGTTTTTTGGCAATACGTATCTGTCAATGTCATGTCGAATCGACATCTAGCGAACTTCTCATACGCAAAAACCCTCATTGTGCGGGTGTAATTATTATTAGTGTGTAATTATTAATTGTAGATTCAGGTCAAGAATCACTAAAAAGATTTTGCTGATAGAAGAATACACCTTGTATACATGTAATAACACTGAAAATTCATCACAAAATAAACGCATTTATTGCATTTTTCAGGTCTGGATTCCCTTCAAATGTTACCATTGGAGACCAGTCACATATCCAAGATGGCGGCGGGGTCGTTGACCCACCTCCCCAAATTAACGTCATTTACGATGTTCAGAAATGAGTTGAAAGAGTTACCGCCTGGATTATTTACTAATTTGACGTTACTTGAAAATGTAAGTATATACTTGTCTTATATATATTTTTTGTGTGGTCAATAATGATATCAGCCTATTATTGTAACTGTCCCACCCAGGACTAACTTTGTGTGATGAGCATGAATGTTTGTTCTGTGTCTGGGTGTAATTTATCTATAATATGTATGTATTTCTAAATTATACAACTTTATTCGTAGTTTATGCGAAACCCGTGTCTATTATTTTCATGTAAAGAATCTGTGTACAAAATTTCAAAGCTGTATCATGAAAAATCACGAACTTATAAGCTTGTTACGACACCAGGGGCCCTAGTCTGCTATTACAATCGTGTCTCAATGACCAGTCATCGGCCGGATATTTGACAACTTTGACAGTTTTTGTATAGGAAACGTGTCAAAAGTTTGACGTTACTCGTCAAAAATCGACCATCGTGATCGATGATTGAGACACGATTGTAATAGCAGGCTAGGGCCCCTTGTTGTCCATCCGAAAACACCATTGCGCTCAAGGATATAAACTTGACAAGCGTTGGACGTATGATTGCGGTACTTAGACGCTTTTTGACTTTAAATTACAAAAAAATAGGTCAAAATATTACATGGATGACTGTAATGGATTCAGTTTCTTATTTAGAACAAATCATATTCAGGTTTCGCTTGAACAAAATTTAACCGTGTATACGTATGTTTATCAGTTGTCTGGATACCATAGTACAAACTGCTAACTTTAAAATCAGATGACCGTATACAAGTTGTCCCAACTCTCAAGACATTTATTTATTTCTTCTTTCAGATAAAAATTCACTACAACATCGTCCCGCTAAAACTACACCCACATACCTTCGTGAACCTCACATCATTGAAAAGCCTGACCATAGAGAATTCAGGCGCCAACCTTCCCGAAAATCTCTTAACCGGATGTGAAGAACTATTGACCATAAGTTTCTCTGGCAACAAGATTACATCACTTCCGCCTGGCTTTTTCCAAGAATTTAAAAAATTGGAGAGCTTGGATTTGAGTCGCAATAGGATCGCTAGTCTGTCTCAGGGAATATTTTCGCCTTTGAAGCAGTTAAAGAGTTTGAATCTGAATAGAAATGATTTGGAGGTGCTGCCTGAGTGAGTATTTTTTTGTTTGTTTGTTAGAATTTGGTTTTAAAAGTGTCAAGTGTCTCGCTTGTTCCGTGTTTGGATTAGACGCACAATGCTACATTTTCAAAATTACATGTGGATGCAAAATGTCTTTTTTCAATGTGGGCCACTAGCAAATTGCCGCTGTAGTAAAATGCCTCACTTTTAAAATGCCACTCTAGTAAAATGCCACCTAGCAAAATGCCACTGTAGTAAAATGCCACACTTGCAAAATGCCGCTCTAGTAAAATGCTACACTAGCAAAATACGACTCTAGCAAAATGACCCACTAGCATCACGCCACACTAGCATAATGCCACTCTAGTAAAATGCCACACTAGCGAAATGCCACACTAGTAAAATGACTCACTACCAATATGCCATTCTAGCAAAATGTCCCACTAGCATTACGACACACTAGCAAAATGCCACTATTGTTAAATGCCACACTAGCAAAATGTCACAGTTTTTTGTTTTCTGTGTCTGGGTGTAACTTATTTATAATAATAATTAGGTATGTGTTCATATTGATAAAAGTATGTCATAACAATTGCATTATAGTTGTAATAGTTTGGAATCAGGTGATCGTGTGTGATTCCTAAGATAGCATATATGCCATGACTTTTTTATTATTATTTTTATATTATTTATAAGTTTTAATTGTTTTTTTTTTTAATTTACGTACATTGTTTTCACATATAGAAGCACCAAAATTAATGTAATCAAGATTTTGTAAAACATGATTGTTTTTAAAAGAGTGTCCGTGGAGTTTATTGCCTGTTCTTCTTCATAGACGTTTTGGAACAGGCAATTAGCGTCACTTTTCTGACTGACCAACCGACAATTCATAAGTGCCTATAAATGGTCTAAGTGAAATAAATGCCTTGAATTTTGATATTTATTTATTTACATCATAATTCTTTCTTTTCCAGCTTCTTATTCTCCGGCCTACGAAACCTGAATAAAGTGACCATCGACGACAATATATTGACCCACATAAGTCCCCTAGCGTTCCAGGGAGCTATAGGCCTTAGAACAATCTCATTGAAGTCTAACAAATTGACCTTAAAGGACCCCAATGGATATTCTAACTTTGACGAATATTCGCCCTTCAATACATTGGTGGAATTAAAAAACTTATATTTAAGTGGCAATGAGATTAACACTATGTTTTATGATTGGCGTATGGTGCTCACTAAATTGGTGAATTTGGACCTCTATGGGAATAATTTTACTTTTCTGGACGTGAGTATTACTTTTTGTTTATTTTACTTTTTAATTTCTATGTGTAATTACGAGCGACAGCCGGCTGTCGCGCTGCTATTGTCTTTCTATTGTGTCTCAAATCACGTGTGTTCGAAAGATTAATTAAACAAATTTGGATGATTGGTCCAATATTATAATTATTAAGATAAGTGCTCGATCGGATTCATCGACACTTAGCGCCTTACTAATAAACACTGCATAAAGTTATGACAGGTTTATACGTCAAAAAATGTTTGGTTACACAGGCTTTATTCATTGCATAACTTTACACAGTGATTATTAGTAAGGGCATTAATAATAAAAAAAAAACTGTATGGGAAAAGTTTTTTGTAATTCCAACCTGCGTTTGTAAAACTCCAACTTGGGTTCGTTCCATAGAACTTTTTGATCAGTATTAGAAACAGAATTATCAGCATATTTTTTGTAAAATCAGTTTTTTTTAATATCTGTACTTTTTAAGACCTTTTTTGTGTAGCTACACGACCTTAATCAAGGACACCATAGTATAGTGTAGGCTGTCTAGCTTAGAATCAGATGGCTCATTTTTTTTTTATTAATCATGGGCTTGCTCTTGGTCCCAGACTAGCCCGAGGGCATAGACAGGGCCTACGATGGAGTGAGTTTTCCCAATAGATGCCTATGCACTCGTCTCTTGAATACCTCGGGGTTATATGTTATTTATTTGTTTTCTTTTTTTCCAGGGCCTAGACTGCCAGTTCCTAAGCAGCAACATCAAGGTCGATTTACGCAACAACAACATATCTTCAATCATGTTATACGGCGCAACCATCTCTAAAGGAAACCCTCTTTATAAAGAATCACCCAACTCCATCCTACTCGACGACAACCCCTTGCTATGCGATTGTGGACTCTACAACCTCGCGTTAAGGATGACTGGATTAAAACCTATTACTGCCGAGCCTACATTCGTTTTAGGTGAAGCGAAATGCGCGTCTCCGGCGAAATTGAACGGAAAATTATTTAAAAATGTTCCCACTAATGATTTGAACTGTGATGTTCCTCCCGAAAATTGCTTTAAATCTTGTTCTTCTTGCGAAATTAGACCAGCTACATCCAGCCTCACATATGACTGTGATACCCTCCCCCCAGAACTACCTAATCCAGAAAATTTCAGTCTAAAACACCTATCTTTAAAATTAGGAACCGCCCCTCAAAGTTTAGAGAATCTAAATCTAGAATTGCTAAATTTAACCAACATCAATTTACACGATATACCGTTTTCTCCTTCAGAAACCGTTAAGACTTTAGATCTTTCAAATAATAAACTGAGGAACATACCTATCGAGTTTTTAAACTCCAACACAACTTTATATTTATCAAACAATCCATTTGAATGTGACTGCTGGCATTCTGACGAACTAGCTCAATTAAAAGCGAGTTCTATTGTAAAGGATTTAAAATCAATTCGCTGTGGAGATAAGCGGCTTATTACAATGGATCCTTCAGAGCTCTGCAATACTTTGAGAGCCGCAATCGCGGCTGGAGTTACTTTCTTAATACTGGTGTTACTCGTAGCTGTTATAGGAACTGTAATTTATAGGAACTCGCATGAAATTCTCGCCTTTATAATAGTTAAAGGGTTATGCCCGTGCTGTTTTGTCGACGATCCAGACGACAAAGAATATGATGTTTTTGTCTCATACGCTCATAAAGATAAGAAATACATTGATAAACTAATGCCGAAGTTAGAAAACGAATTTGGGTTAAAAACGTGCGTCCATTATAGAGACTGGTTCGTCGGTGATTTCATCCCCGATCAGATTAATAGGTCGGTGGAAAAATCGCGAAAAACGATCATTTTACTATCAAATAACTTTTTAGATTCAGCGTACGCGAATATGGAATTTCGGGCGGCTCATAATTTAGCCATGAAGGAAGGGAAAAATAGAATAGTACTTATTTTATTAGAAGATGTTACTACACATGAGAAATTATCGGAGGAATTAAAAGCTCATATGAAAATGAATACTTTTTTGAAATGGGACGATTCTAGGTTTTCTGAGAAACTTCAGAAGGCGTTACCGCTACGGAATAATAAGAAGTTGGTCTGGCCTGAAGTTTTTAAGCAGGCGGGGGAAAAAACGGTTAAAAGCGGTTTAGACGTTCAGTTGAATAGCGACGGAAAATTGGTTAATATAGCAGTTATTGATAAAGATGTTGTTTAACACATATGTGGTGTTTTTAAAGTCTAGTAATTTTTTTGACAGGCCGAAAAAGGTGTTTTAGAAAGATTTTTGACAGGTTTAAAGTAGACACTGTTTTGGCGAGCCAAAAGTTAAGTCAAAATGTAATATTTTTGAACGATCTAAAAGTGTTTAGCAAGTTGAAAGGTGCTGATTCTCTTGTTCACAAACTTAACTAAATTTAAATTAAATGCATCTTTCCTTTCCATTTCTTAAAGAAAAGGACAGAAGATACATTTTAGTTTAATCCTGTCAAATTAGACAGCGCCTGATGAAAATTGACGTATATTTAGACGCCATGTTTTTAAATCGCGTCTAAATTATCTATGGAGTGTCTAAATTTGACTGGACTTTACTAATATTGTATCTTCTGTCCTTTTCTTAATGAAATAGAAAGAGAAAGATTCACTTAACTTAAATTTACGTTAGTTTGTGAATTATTTTTGGATTAGGTACTAAACAAATTGAGCTGTTTTTGACGACTAAAGTTAAAAATATTCCACGCGTTAAAAATATTAAGATACTTTTTGAATAGGCCAATATGTGGCACTTTTTTAGCGATTAATTGCAAAAGTTATTTTGATGAGTCAAATATTTTCTAGCTATTTTTGTACGATAAATTGTCGAGTTTATTTTTATTCTTTATAAAGTGTAGGTATAGATCGATATAAAGTGACCAAATTATTTTTGATGGGCTAATAGAAAGAAAGAAAGAAAAACAGTTTATTAATAAAAAGTGTTAAGCTATGTTTAATGAGCCAAAATTGACAAACTATTTTTAAATGACTAAAAATTGTTAAACAATTTTTAACAGGCAAAAGTAATGACCTATTCTTGAACGAACCATAAATTGGGAAACTATTTTTAAACGATTAAATGTCAAGCTATTTGTAGCGGTCCCAAGAGTGTCAAGGTATTTTTGAACGACTAAAAAGTGTCAAAATATTTGTAAGCGACTAAAATGTGTCAATCTATTTGTAAACGACTAAAAAGTGTCAACCTATTTGTAAACGACTAAAAAGTGTCAACCTATTTGTAAACGACTAAAAAGTGTCAACCTATTTGTAAACGACTAAAAAGTGTCAACCTATTTGTAAACGACTAAAAAAGTAAAAATATTTTTGCACGAACAATAATGGAAAAGCTATTTCAAACTGTGTAGCTATATATATCAAGTGCTGCTTTTATAAAATTGGCAGCTATATTTGTAAATTAAATCCTAAGCACCTTACTAATAAACGCTGCATAAAGTTTTGACAGGTTTATTCGTCAAAAAATGTATGGTTACACAGGCTTTATTCATTGCATAACTTTACACAGTGATTATTAGTAAGGGCATTAGGGTCTAAGTAACATTTTTCAGCTCTATTCAGCTTATGTCCATAGAAAAGGATTTTCGATAGGGAAACCTGAATAAATGTGCATAGACCCTAATTTGGATTTCAGCTGAATCTCTTAGGGTCAACTCACACCGTAAGAGCGGCGAAGGGTAGCGAAGCGGAACGCAATTTCAGTGGCATATGAGTTTTAACTTTAATACTTATTATCGCATGAGAAACTCGAACGAGTCGCTCGGGATGCCCGCGACGCCGCGGGAATTCCGGCGAATTTTATAAACGGATCGCGGGACTCCGCGCTTCGCTGCCCTTTGCCGCTCTTTCGGTGTGAGTTGACCCTTAGGGTGAATTTCATCAGATTTTTGTACCTTGTGTAAAGGTCATAGCTCATTACAGCCACCCGGCACCAACTCCGCACCGACTCGCCTCCTGCGGCTAGTATTCTTTATATGGACTTGTATGGGCATGCGCTCACTATTTCAACTCCGTAGCGTCACCGGATCGCCTCGGTTATAAGGCGAGTCGGTGCGGAGTGGGTGCCGGGTGGCTGTAATGAGCTATGACCTTTAAGATAATAAAATATCAATTTTAGACAGTTTATCGACACAAAACTATCATGGTGACAATTTTAATATTATGGAGAACCATTTAAACTAGGTATAATAATTTGGTGAAATTGATCTTTAAAATATAAGCATTTAAATATAAATAAATGAGCCATTTCATATTTTTAAGTCTTATGTAAGTTTTTTTATGTAATCTCAAGCAATGATACTGAAGTTTTATATAAGTTGGTAGGTATATAAAGTCTGTTATTTTAGGAGGAGTATATTCATGTGAATAAAAAATTAAACTTATGTACACAACGATGTTATAAGTATAAAAGTGTTGATAGGTTACCCAAACGAAATTCTATCTTCAAAAACGGCACACTAACGCACACATACATTACACGTCAAAGTAGGATGACATGATTGAAGTAGTGCGAGCGAAAAAGAGATAAACGTCAAATGTCAACGCGATACTCAGTATCATGTTGGTCAATTGGCAAACTTTTAATGTGCCACTTTTTGACTGCATATAACCTATCTACACTTTTTTACCATAATTCGGTGCACAAAGGAGTCAATTTCACCGACTTTTGCGTAGCTATCTCATTTTTATTAACTGGAGGATTTTAATCGATGTTTGTATTTGACTTTCTTCTGATAATTTCTGATTAAAATATCTAGCAGGTAAATTCATACAAAAACTGTTCCATTTTTGAATTTATCTTGTATATAAGGGTTATTTCCAGCTGAATCCGGTTAGTCTGGCAGCCGACCCCAACACGATTGGGAAAAAGGCTAGGGAGATGATGATAAGGGTTATTTCCAGATTGTGAAACAGGCAAATCTGGGTTATTGTTTACTATACTAGGTATATTTATTATGGAACCAACTCTGAAATCACGAAAAAAGTATCAGCTGTTTCTAACAAAAGTTCAATGCCCTCCCGACCATAACGTATAAAACAGCTGATAGGTACTTTTTTTGAGATTTCAGAGTCGGTTCCTTAATAAAAGTTGTTTGTTTTTATGAGTAGAATCATCTCCTAGCAGGTTGTGCAAGACCAAAAATACACCTAATATAAAAAAATATTGGTTTCTGTGCAGTCTTTTTATCCTTTTTTTGCGCAAACATAAAGCTTGTTAAGTATTTTAAAAAACCTATGTTACTCCCTAAAAAGAGTCTCTGTGAAAGTCTCGTCAAAATCGATCCATCCGTTTCGTAGATTAACCGGAACAAACGGATTTTTTAATGCTATACATGCATATTATATAATGTACATTAAAATAAATGTTTTTTACCTGACTAATGTAAGTTTTACTATCTCAAGACTTTTATCAATACGGTGCATTTTTCAATTATGGTGCTCAATATGACCATTTTACATTTGTTTGTTAGTTCTGTCAAAATGAACCAACCCCTGTAAAGTTTCGTAACTAATTATATCATTTTTGGATGTTAAAGGAAGCTGGCCTAAGAACCAATAACGATGTGATATACAAGGTTTATTTAAAAAAATATCAGCTGTTTCTAATAAAAGTTCAATGCTCCCGACCATAGTGTATAAAACAGCTGATATTTTTTACACGATTTAGAGTTGGTTCCATAACAAAAGTTTTTTGTTTTCATGGGTAGAATCATCTCCTAGCGGGTTATGCAAGACCAAAAATACACCTAGTATACATTAGAAAGAACTTTTGTGTACTTTAAAGCTTCTATCGCGGCCAGTTTTAAATCGCTGTGTGGAAAAGTTATGGCGCAACAAAGCCAGGCAACGTGGCTTGGTTCATTTATACAGAATAAACTGTAACATATAAATTATTTTATGTAGCATAAGTTTTTATTATACACTGATTATTTGTAAATATGAGTTTTTGCAGCTATCGTTGCCTAAAAATAAAAGCAATAAATAGATATACTTATTAAAGATCTTTATTATTTTTAAGTTGAGTACACCGATCTGGTTTTAATAAATATTTTAAAGTTTTTTATGAATTTGTTTTTACTAGCTGTGCCCCGCAGTTTTACCCGATTTAACTTGAGTGCTTTAAAATGCCGATAAGAGCAACATGCCACAAAAGCAATATGCCACTCTGGAAAAATGCTACACCAACAAATGCCAAAATAATAACATGCCACTCGAGCAAAATGTCATAGAGGCGAAATGCCAAAATAGCATAATGCTATTATAGCAACATGCCACAATGGCTAAAAGCCACACTTTCGAGATTACACTCAAGCAAATTGCCATAACAAGAACTTGCCACAAAAGCAAAATGCCATTCTAGCAAAATGCTACAATAGCTACATGCCACAAAATCAACCTGTCACAGTTGTAACATGCCATTATAGCAACATGTGACAATTGAAACATGGTACAATAGCAACTTGCCATAAGAGCAAAATGCCATTCTAGCCAAATGACATAATAACAAAATACCAATATAGCAAATAGCTTCGCGCTACAATAACAGAATTCCACAATAGCAACGTGCCACAATAGCAACATGCCTCAGTAGTAACATGCCACTATAACAACATGTGACAATTGAAACATGGTACAATAGCAACATGCCACAATAGTAAAATGCCACGATAGTAACATGCCACAATAGCATAATGCTTAAATAGCTACATGTCATGATAACAACATACCACAATAGCAAAATGCCACAATAGTAACATGCCATGATAGCAAAATGCCATTCAAGCAACATACCTAAAATGGCCACATATTTTTAAAAATAACAATATTCTAGGATAGCAATATGCCACAATAGCAACCTGCCACTACAGCAACATGCCACAATAGCAAAATGCCACTACAGCAACATGCCACAATAGCAAAATGCCACTATAGCAACATGCCATTTTACCAACATGCAATGATAGCAACATGCCACTATACCAACATGCAATAATAGCAACATGCCTTAAAAAGATGTATTTTTATTGTGCCTCGAATCACTAGGTTTCAATAAACGTGTGTGTTTTGATTCTCACACTAGCTTTTGCCCGAGGCTTCGCTTGCGTTAGAAAGAGACAAAAATTAGCCTATGTTACTCTCCATCCCTTCAACTATCTCCACTCAAAAAAACACGTCAATTCATCGCTCCGTTTCGCCGTGAAAGAAAGACAAACAGACAGACAGACACACTTTCCCATTCATTATATTAGTATGGATTTTACTAACATTATAAATGAGAAAATTTGTTTGTGTGTGTGTGTGTGTGTGTGGATGATTGTTACTCTTCCACGCAAAAACTATCGAACTGATTTTGATGTAACTTGCTAGACCATCGCCTGCGTGGATGTCGTAACTATCATCCATTGGTGCTGATTCTCTTGTTCACAAACTTAACTAAATTTAAGTTAAATGCATCTTTCTCTTTCCATTTCTTAAAGCAAAGGACTAAAGGACAGAAGATACATTTTAGTTTAATCCTGTCAAATTAGACAGCGCCTGAAGAAAATTAACGTATATTTAGACGCCATGTTTTTAAATCGCGTCTAAATTATCTATCGACTGTCAAAATTTGACAGGACTTAACTAATATTTTATCTTCTGTCCTTCTCTTAATTAAATGGAAAGAGAAAGATGCACCTTACTTAAATTTACGTTAGTTTGTAAAAGAGAATCGGCACCATTAGCCCTTCAGGGTTTAAATTTCCAAAACTCCTTTCTTAGTGGCTAATTACTCTTCACAAAGAAAACACCCTCAGAGTTCCATATCTCTAAACCCAGCGATCTAAATTAGCTATTCAGTCAGTTTAGTACTTTATATTATACTAGCTTTTGCCCGCGGCTTCGCTCGCGTTAGAAAAAGACAAATAGTAGCCTATGTTACTCTCCATCCCTTCAACTATCTCCACTTAAAAAAACCGGCCAAGAGCGTGTCGGGCCACGCTCAATGTAGGGTTCCGTAGTTTTCCGCCCGTCACAATAAGTGTTCCCACTTATAAGTTTTATTTCCAAATTTTTCCGAAATTCCCGAACCCCTATTCAATTTTAAATACCTATCCAACAATATATCACACGTTGGGGTTGACAATTAAAAAAAAAATCTCTTCCCACTTTACATATAGGGGGGATACCCTAATAAATCTTTTTTTTTTTTTCAATTTTTATTTTACCACTTTGTCGGCGGGATTGATATACATATTGGTACCAAACAGCTTTCTAGTGCTAACGGTCACAGAGATTAAGCGAGGACGGTCGGACAGACAGACAGACATGGCGAAACTATAAGGGTTCCTAGTTGACTACGGAACCCTAAAAATCACGTCAATTCGTCGCTCCGTTTTGCCGTGAAAGAAAGACAAACATACAGACAGACACAGACACACTTTCCCATTTATTATATTAGTATTTCCCATTTATAATATTAGTATGGATGCCGCAGCGATAGGCTATAAACAGAGATTTGGTCAATTAATTATGTAATTTGATAAAATCACGGAGATTGTTAAACTAGCGACACTTTATTTAACAATTCCTTTAAAAAACCTAGGCATTTGAATAAATACCAGACAGGGGCCCTAGTCTGCTATTGCAATAGTGGTTCAATGATCGATTTTGAACATATAACGTCAAACTTTTGACACATTTCCATACAAAACTGTCAAAGTTGTTACAAACCCGCTGGCTTATTATCTACTAGCTTCTGCCCGTGGCTTCGCTCGCGTTAGAAAGAGACAAAAAGTAGCCTATGTTACTCTCCATCCCTTCAACTATCTCCACTTAAAAAATCACGTCAATCCGTCGCTCCGTTTTGCCGTGAAAGAAAGACAAACAGACAGACAGACAGACACACTTTGCCATTTATAATATTAGTATGGATGAAACAACAATCAGCAATATCTGCGCAATGATCGCGCGATCAATCGCTTAGCGTCAAAAAAATCGTATTATGTATGAACCGATTGCTAATCGCTCGCTGAGTGTTCTCATGCACTTATTGCTACGATGACGATAAAGTAGCAATAGCTGGAACTAATTAAATATCACCTTTAACAAAAAAAACTTAACTTTGCTCTTAAAAACCATACTAAATACGAAACCACGAAACGAAAGATGCATATTTTAGTTAACTGATTGCTCCACAGAGGCAGCACTATCGCTAGATTACTATTTGACTTTTGAATTGACGTTTGAGAAGAAAATATGGCGGAAAAATCGCGATCGCTCGACTTCTGCAAGATACCTAATCCCGTCGCCGGTCAATAACTGATCGAGCCGTAAACCGAACATCGTCTCAGATATTGTAAACTACAATTATAAGCCTTGTTCATTCCAACCCGGACTCTGGCCGAATCACTGTAAATACGGTGGAGGCCACATATACTTAATAAAGTTGAAGTTGAAGTAATTGCAGACTAGGGCAGACTAGGGCCGTTTCGTGACATTACCACAGATTAATAAATAGTTACTACGTAACAGATACTTCACTCCAATACAAAAACGATACAACGCTATAAGAGCCTACAAAATCATAATAATAATACCAACTGTTTGCAGCGAGGAGAAATGTACCATAAGTACGCACAAAGAGAGTTGAGATACTTTTGCCCGCCACGCGACATACGTGTGTGCGTGCCATCCAGCAAATGTCCTAGGGTTATACGTATGATGATAATGGTAATAAAACGAATGTTTTCGAAAAACAATATTTTTATTATTTGTTAATTAATATTTTTTACTTTAATTTAATAAAATGACTGATGCATATTTTTCGTTCCTTGAATTTCCGATTATTATATTTTAGTGTCGAAAATATCCAAAACCGCGTGAATAATTTTAATAAATAATCAAAAGGGAAACAGGAGGAAACAGTGGTTTCGGCATTTTGATAGTCAGCGCTGTACCCGTGACGCGCGAGCACTCAGGCGGGCGCGCGACAGCCCGGTGTTCGTTGTACCGTCGACGGTACGCGAAGCGGTAGGCATAAAACGTGTGGCCTTGAGCGAGTGACGGACGCCTGACATTACAAACAATTTCAATGTTATTTTAAAGCAGTAACCGGGAGGGCAGCTTGTCTCTAATATTCTTTACTTTACCTTGACCAAAGAAAGGGCTATTGTTTTAAACATTCCATAACTTTTCAACGTCATTTAAAAAACAAATAAAAACATGTGTTCTTACGTATTGTAGTAGTTGCTTTTATTGTCAAATACATACTAATATTAAAAATGCGAAAGTAACTCTGTATGTAAAGCCGTATTGTAAAATTGTGGTGGTTTTGGGAAAGCGAACGAAATGCGAAATAGTATATTTTAGGAATTAGATGACGACTGAAAAATGGCATTCTGTTAGTCCGTCTGTTAGATCGTCCAAATATACTTGACACAATTTTTCGCTTAATCCATACTAATATTATAAATGGGAAAGTGTGTCTGTCTGTCTGTTTGTCTCTCTTTCACGGCAAAACGGAGCGACGAATTGACGAAGGGATGGAGAGTAACATAGGCTACTTTTTGTCTCTTTCTAACGCGAAGCCGCGGGCAAAAGCTAGTCAAACTATAAAGATACAGAGCATCAAAGTTCTGGAGTGGCGGCTTGTGAAGTTGTGACATCACTGCTTAGTAAAAATTGTACCAAGGCGTAACGTCAGGCGAAACTTCATCGCACTGTATCGTCGTCAATTAAAAACAATCGGATTCTATTTTTTGTGACAATTCCGCCACACTATTCCCAACCACTGCAACTCCTGAAAGCCAGAATCAACAGTGGGGTCCGCCAGAAAAGCGCCGAGCAATGAAGCTCGACGAGTCCCGGAGAAACGATTCAACTGTCTTGGATCCCGCAACGAAATTGATTAGAAAAGAACAGCGGAGGATTCTTTTGGGGTTGCGGAATGGTTCTAATAGTTACTGCGGCCCGGAACATAAAGGGCAACCGAAGGGACATGGATGGGTTTTAGTCAGTAAAAGTTTGACACTGGTGCCGATTCTCTTGTGCACAAACTAACGTAAATTTAAGATAAGTGCATCTTTCTCTTTCCTTTTAATTAAGAAAAGGACAGAAGATCAAATATTAGTTAAGTCCTGTCAAATTTAGACACTCCATAGATAATTTAGACGCATTTTAAAAACATGGCGTCTAAATATATGTTAATTTTCATCAGGTGCTGTCTAATTTGACAGGATTAAACTAAATGTATGTGTGTAAATGTATCTTCTTTCCTTTACTTAATTAAACGGAAAGAGAAAGATGCACTTAACTTAAATTTACGTTAGTTTGTGCACAAGAGAATCGGCACCACTGCCTCCCGCCCCGCTCAAAGCGTGGGAAATTTGAAGTTTTCCCATCCGTAAAAAAAATATTGCGGAGGATTAAAAAATACGGAATCTATATCGACAAAGTCGCCATTAAAATGTTAGTAATACACTTAAATTACCTTGTTATGTCAATTACAAAGAAAAACAGGTAAAAGGAACAATTTTATTGTTTGTTCATAAAAAAAAAAAACAACATAATAATATTTGTACAGCTTATTTTTATGTCCATTTATTGGAACAGTCTTGTACCAGATGTTATAAAGGTAAGCAGTTTTAAATGTAATAAACCCGTTACTTAATCTAACCCGATTACGTAATTACGGTAATCCGTTATGGTTAATTTTATCTGACCCGTGCCCACTTCGTTACAAACATCCGCCTGGCTAGACAAAATCTGAGATAGTTCGGCTAATATATGTATGATATCTTTATAATTTACTAGCTGTCCCCTGCGGTTTCACCCGCATTTTTTGTTACTGCTCCGCTCCCGTGGGTCGTAGCGTGATGGTATATAGCCTATAGCATTCCCCGATAAATGGGCTATCTAACACTGAAAGAATTTTTCAAATCAGTAGTTCCAGAGATTACCTCCTACATACAAACTTACAAATTTTACCTCTTTATAATATTAGTATAGATAGCACTCACGAAATCACGAATAATGTATCTTTCTACCAGTGAAACAATTTTTAAAATTGGTTCATTACTTCCGGAGATTACCCCTACATACAAACAAATTTTACCTCTTTATAATATTAAGTATAGACATAGATATCTGATACAAATATAAAAAAGAGAAAAGAGTATATTAATTGTTTGTTGCTAACCGACTTAAAAACAGTTCTCAGTATGTTTGTATGTATTTTTTTTGTTTGCGATTATCTCGAGTTTGGCTCAACCGATTTTTATGCGCTTTTCTGAAAAATATTTGGCAAATTTAGGAGAAGGTTTTTTTTAATCACTCTAAAGCGACAAAATACAAAGCATTGTTTTAATAAGAATCGCCTTCAAAAAATAAAAACAGATAAATAACTACAATATGCTCTCCAATATCGTACTTACAGCAACAACAATGCTAGCTCTGAGCATCATCCAGCAACGCCGAAGCTTGGTCATCGCCGTCGCAGCAGTTGCCATCTTCATCTTCATCTGGCTGTCCCTCTCCAACCCTCAGACCACATACATCCCTCCTCTAGACTCCCCTCCCGCCCCCATCCCCTTCAGCTCTTCCGGGCGCCTCCTCCCCTTCCGCTACTGGCAGCACCGCGCGGTGTGGCCGGAGAGATACCTGGACCACTCCTGCATGAAGCTGCCGAGTGTGAGCGACTTGCAGTACGCGGCGAGCGGCTGGCAGCTCGTACAGGTGGACAATGGCAGTGTGTACGTGTATGGCGCGTATTATGACGCGAGGTTCGAGGAGCCCCTGGTCCGGATCCTGGTTTATACTGATGTGGCGCCGGTGCCCAAGCTGTTCTGTCAGTTGTGGTGAGTTTTTCTGCTTATTAAGACTTAAAGGTGGAGGTTTTTAATAACTTTTTGGGAAACTGAAGTGGCAGCGGGCTGGCCACATGGCACAAAGAACCGATGGCCGATAGGGGCCAAAAAAGATTCTCGAATGGGGGCCTCATATTGGCAACGCAGCGCAGCTTAGGACTGACTCCCGCCAGAAGGACGAATGACCTTGTTAAGGACAGGAACCCGTCACTGATCAGTAAAAATAGGCGAGACGACAAAAAAAAGTAATTAGTCCGTCAGTTAGATAATCAAAAAATTTGGGACACGTACTTTTTCTTGTTTCTCGTAAACAGAAAATGACGACAATACACTGCGTTGAACGTTTCGTGAAACGTCACGCCTTAGTATAATTTTTACTGAGAAGTGACGTCACAAGCCCCCTCTCTGGAACATTGATGCTCTTTATCTTTGTATTTTGTTATTAATTTGCTCAAGCTAAAAATATGTGTCCAGTATTTTTGGACTGTCTAACAGACGGACTAAACAGAATGTCATTCTTTTGATGTAGTCAACATCCCTATTGTCCGTGACGTCACGCGAAACTTCAACGTATTGTATCGTCGTCATTTTTCGTTTACAAGAAAAAAAAAATACGTGTACAAAATTTTTTTGATAAACCAAATGACTGACTATTTAGTTCTGTATGTCGTCACGCCTATAGGAAGGATTAGGTTACTAGATAATCTCTAGTAGGCAAAAAATTAATAAAAATCTTCATATTCTACTGACTGCCATTCTTAGGTCAATTGTCCATCGCCGTCACCGTCACGACAACGAGAATGAGACGACAGTAAGCCGAGTTTAGTATGAGGTGACGAGACGTACAAAGAGTACAGTATTATGTGACGTGGACACGCGGCTTTAGTAAACTAGCTTTTGGCTGCGACTTCGTCCACGTGGATTAATAGTTCCCGTTCCCGGAGGATTTCTAGGATGAAAACTATCCTATGTCCTTTCTCGGGTCCCAGACTATATCTATACCAAATTTTATTCAATTCGGTTCAGTGGTTTAGACGTCAAGAGAGACAGACAGAGTTACTTTCGCATTTATAATATTAGTACGGACTAGTACGGATGTATGTGCCACCACTTCGGCGCCGTCATCTTTTTCTTGTTGACGTGACGATGACAGCGGTAGACAAACTGCCTTAAAGAAGAATATGTAGCTTAAACTCCTCCACATCACCCTCAGGTTTCCGAACGACAATGAACCCCAGACCGAGCTAGCAACCCCTCAGTACGGCTGGCGCCCTGAGTGGGGGGGGCCTACTGACGGGGTCAACGAGCCCTATATCCTCGCCTGCAAGTGCAGGAGACACCACCCTGAAAAAGACACTCCTCCTGTCGCAGCTGCAGTGGTCACCGCGCCTTGCGGAGTCGCGTCCAACGTGTTGGATGTTCAGGTGATTATTTAATTGATATAGTTGATGAATTGCTGGCAGTCGTGATGGCCCAGTAGATAAGGCGCCCGCCTCTCGTGTAAGAGCTTGCGGGTTCGAATCCGAGCAAGTATCAATGTGACTTTTTCAATTCATATGTACTTTCCAAAGTTTATCTTGGACATCACTGACATCCCGTGCCTCGGAAAGCACGTTAAGCCGTTGGTCCCGGTTGTCATTCGTAGAACTTTGACAGTCGTTACGTATTCAGAAGCCAGAAAGTTTGACCAGTCGAACCAAAGGGTATCGTGTCGCCCAGTTCCTGGGTTGTGGAGGTCAGATAGGCAGTCGCTTCACGTAAAACACAGGTATCCAGCTGAACCCGGTTCGGCTGGAAGCCGACCCCAAGATCGTTGGGAAAAGGCTAGGGAGATGATGAGATGAGTTGATGAATTGCTGGCGACGTGCTTTCAATGGCTACCTGGTTTTACAATAGACCTGGTTTCGGTGGTGATCCAATCTTTATGGTGACTCCATCTCTCTTACGACGACCTATTCCCTCTGGCGACTTGATCCCACTGGCAAACCGCTTCCAAAGTTGACCTACTCTGAAACTGACACACTGACTGATCGGTCAGCGCACAGCTGAAACCTGGATCTAGTATCATAAAATGTTTGTAGATATTTTTTCTAAATGACGTTGTGCACTAACTGAAGGAACTTAAGAATTAGCTTCATCCTCTCGCTAGTCTCGCGTCCGTCTTTTCCCAACTATGTTGTGGTCGGCTTCCAGTCTAACCGGATTCAGCTGGATATCAGTGTTTTACGTGAAGCGACTGTCTATCAGACCTCCACAACACAGTAACTGGGCGACACGATACCACTTGGTTAGACTGGTAAGACTTTCTGGCTTACCCGTAGCGACTGTCAAAGTTCTACGAATGACAACCGAAATCAACTTAAGGTGGATGTTCAAGGTAGTCTGCCTAATTCAATTTTTCTTACGTATTTTTGCAATTTGCAGCTGAAAAGTGCATATAACGCTGTTGATTGCCTATATCATGAAAAAGTCATTTGTTGTATTGATGATATTGATGATTATAATTCTGAAACGAATGACCTATTACAGTCGCAACTCATTCTATATCAGCACACACCCAGACACTGAGCTGCAAATAGCAAAAAACGTCCAAAAATTTTAATTTCTTGGGCAACTTAAAGCATTCCCCTAAGGACAGGCTAGTTGAATAAAAATCGTCCTGTTCATACCATTTACCACGCGTTACTATCTTCTAGAATGCTCCATTCGACGACCCAGCCTACCAGGAAGAATTGCCTCCTCGCAACGGTACCTCTGTAGCCGTGTGCATCAAGTGGCTCCACTTCAGGGACGACGTGTCTCTCAGGATCATTGAGTGGATGCAGCTGATGAAGCACTTCGGCGTTGAGAAAGTCTACATGTATATCGTTAGGGTGAGTCCAATTTAATATTAGACAAGCTGCCCCCTTACCATGACGTTTAAAGTAAGATTGTTTTATTCCTGTTCAGGAGTGTGCAAGTGACAGCGTTAGACATGTTGTCTAGCGCCGTCTCTTTCCCACTGAAAGTAATATCAAAGTAATACTGCTAAAGGGCTTGTGGTAAGCCCCCTGTTCGTCGCTGTTTCACCCGCGTTACGTTAGGTTTTTGGTTACTGCTTCGCTCCATGGGACATAGCGTGATATTATAAAGCCTATGTTACTTAGAAATAATGTAGCTTTCTAATGAAAAAAGAATTTTAGAAATCGGTCCAGTAGTTTTTGAGTTTATTCGTTACATACAAAAATACAAATCTTTCCTCTTTATAATATTAGTACCTATAGAAGTAGCTGTTCCCGCTTGGGTTGCGGAATAGTTGTAATAGTTACCGCGGCCCCGGGACATAAAGGGCAACCGAAGGAACATGAGTGGGTTTTAGTCAGTAAAAGACTGACACTCCCTTCCGCTCCGCTCAGGAGGCGAAGTCACAGCCACCTAGCAGCCACTCCGCACCGACTCGTCTTATAACCGAGGCGATCCGGTGACGCTACGGAGTTGATATAGTGAGCGCATGCCCATACAAGTCAATTATAAAGAATACTAGCCGTAGGAGGCGAGTCGGTGCGGAGTGGCTGCCGGGTGGCCGTAATGAGAAAAATAAAACTAGCTGTCCCCCGCAGTTTCACGCAACTTTGGATACTAGTCCGCTCCCTTAGATCGTAGTGTAATGTTATATAGCCTATAACTTTCCTTGATAAATGGGCAATAGGTACAACACAAAAATATTTTTTCAATTCAATCCAGAACTTCCAGAGATTAGCTCGTTCAAATGAACAAACAAACTTTACGATACACTAGATACCCCTTGCGGTTTTAGAATAGAATAGAATAGAATCATTTAATTTCAGGCTGCATAGGCCGGTAGGCCCATATATAAATACCTACGACTCGAACTCGGGGGGAATCGAACCTACGACCTCCAGATTATCAGTCAGGGTCACTAACCACTACACCAATAGGCCCGTCAAAGTAGTAAAAGTCTTGTCTTAGCAACGTTACTTCATATCATCTAAACGCTGACCTTCACCGCATTTTTCAGCTTCACGCAAATGCGAGGCGAGCTCTCAAATATTACGAAGACCAGGGCTTCACAGTGGTGACTGAGCTGTCCCACCCCCCGCAGATATCTGGCTTCCAGCAGGACCAAGCTTCCCAGGACTTCAGGGACATGAGGAGGGAACTACTGCCGCTTAACGACTGCCTGTACCGGAGCATTGGTCACCACGACTGGTTAGCTGTCATCGACGTGGATGAAGTGATTGTGCCAACTCCGTAAGTTACCAGACGTAGACGTTGAGAGTCGCATGACGACTACCGGCCACCGAAGGCGCGGGTCTGCGGACGGCGAGCGATGGGTAGCTCGCCGCCCGGCTAGGACCAGGCCCGCGTCGACGGCGCGTTAGTGTTCCACGCGCGCCTCAAAGAGAAGTCAGCACAGGAAGAGGCCCAACAGGGCCAGCACCTGCCGGGGTTGCGAAATGTTTATAATAGTTACTGTGACCCCGGAACATAAAGGGCCACCGAAGGAACAAGAGTGGGTTTTAGTCAGTAAAAGTCTGACACGCCCTCCCGCGCCCAGGACGGGAGAAGTCATTTGATGGTAAAAAAAAATCTCCGTAAGTTTTTTTGTCGATATAGTTGGCGTGTCTGGCGAAATATTCGAGTATTAGGTTCATCAATCAACCTTATTTTAATAAATCTAGAGTACAGTTTTGTAGTACCAAGTAAGGCCAGTATTACAAAAAAATCGCAAATACACCAATTGAACTAGCATTGTCGTGATGGCCCATAAGGCCCGCCTCTCGTGTAAGATTGTTCTAATCCGGGCAACTACCAATGTGACTGCAATGGTCTCAGTTCGATTTTGATTGTAGTGAGGACAGCTGGCCCAAAATCATAGAAAAGGAGGCAGAGAAAGCGGCAAATGGCGACGGCCGCGCCATTGACGCCATGTCGTTCCCGAACTATTTTGTGCTGGATGGCGCTCAAAAAGACCTGGCAGGGCCTGCGGCGGCGCGCATACTGTCTCACACTTGGAGAGCCAAGAAACCGAGTCCACCAGGCAAGATTTATGGCATTTCATCTCATCTACCCTTTGCCTAATTACGTTACGGCTTCCAGGTTAACCGAATTTGGCAGGATACCAGTGTTTTACGTGAAGCGACTGCCTATCAGACCTCCCCAAGTCAGGCGCTCGCCTCTCATTTAAGAGGTTGTGGGTTCTAATCCGGGCAAGAACTTCTATATAAGAAAGGCCTTTGCCCTGCAGTGGGTCAGTAATAGGCTGGTATTATTAGTTATACCATCAGGGGTTAGTCTATTGCAATCGTGTCTCAATGACCTGTCATTGACAACTTTGACAGTTTTTGTATGGGAAATGTGTCAAAAGTTTGACTTTGCACGTCAAAAATCGACCATTGAACCACTATTGCAATAGCACACTTGAGCCCAATGATTTATAAGTAAAAAGGTGTAGATTAACGAAATTCTATCTTCAAAAACGGCACACTAACGCACACATACATTACACGTCAAAGTAGGATGACATGATTGGAGTAGTGCGAGTGAAAAAGAGATAAACGTCAAATGTCAACGCGATACTCAGTATCATGTTGGTCAAATAGCTACCTTTTGAAGTGCAATGTTTGACTGCATATAAACTATCTTCCTATCTACACCTTTTTACTTATAATATCATTGCTGGAGCCCTACATTGTAAACCTAAAGTTTTTGCCTTACCTTTCGTCGGCCAAGCGACAGCCGACTGTTGCGTTGCTAGTGGTGCCGATTCTCTTATTCACAAACTAACGTAAATTTAAGTTAAGTGCATCTTTCTTTCTCTCTCTCTTTCCATTTAATTAAGAAAAGGACAGTAGATAAATTATTAGTTAAGTCCTGTCAAATTTAGACACTCCATAGATAATTCAGACGCGATTTAAAAACATGGCGTCTAAATATACGTCAATTTACTTCAGGCGCTGTCTAATTTGACAGGATTAAACTAAAATGTATCTTCTGTCCTTTACTTTAAGACATGGACAGCGAAAGGTGCATTTAACTTAAATTTAGTTGAGTTTGTTTCTATTATGTCTCTAATCATATGTTTTTAAAGGTTTAAACATCTTCATTCCCCAGGCTGCTGCATAAAATCTTTCTTCAACGTCTCCTCAGTGACGGCCATGCACAACCACTCTCCTATGTCGTGCAAGACCGACTGCCACATCATAGGCATGGAGCAGGGTCCCGGCATGATGCTGCACTTCAGACACAAGTGCCAATACGACGCGGAGGACTGTGAGGAGCTGCATGACGTCATCAAGGATGACAGGCTCGCGCGCTGGAGGGCGCCTGTGCTGCAGGAGATGAGAGCCGTGATCAAGGAGTTGGGGCTTGACGCGAGACTTGAGTGACAAGAGGATAACATATTGGGTTGTAAGAGGCGTGGTCTAATTAGTATAAAGAACATTAAATAATTTGATTGATGGTTTTTTTTTGTTTGTGCGCGCTGTGCTGTTACTCCGTCATTTTTTGTGTTAGTCCTGGGGCGTACCACAAGCCTTTATAGCAGTATTACTTTGATATTACTTTCAGTGGGAAAGAGACGGCGCTAGACAACGTGTCTAACGCTGTCACTTGCACACTCCTGAACAGAAATAAAACAATCTTATATATAATTGAATAACAGGCGTTATCTAGTTACCGGCTGGATGGCTGGTTGCTATACCTTCATTAGTCATTAGTCATTTATTGCATTCCATAATGTTACAATGTTACATACAGGTGGTGAGTAGTAAATAGAATCAATCATGGACCCTGTTGGGCACAGCATAATTAGGTGGAGGTGAGGAAGACCGCTTTATATTTTTATTTACAGTATTAATAATATCATATATTTTATGTATAAATGAAATAGTATTCATATTAAGAGAGAATAGCGAATTATTTATGTTTTAAAAATTTTATTAATTATACAAAATATATTGACACTAGCTTTTGCCCGCGACTTCGTCCGCGTGGAATAATAGTTCCCGTTCCGGGGGGATTTCCGGGATGAAAACAATCCTATGTCCTTTCTCGGGTCCCAGACTATATCTGTACTAAATTTCATTCAAATCAGTTCAGTGGTTTAAACGTGAAGAAGAGACAGACAGACAGACAGACAGAAAGACAGAGAGACAGACAGAGTTACTTTCGCATTTATAATATTAGTACGGAAAAATGCTTAAAATATATTTCTTTTTTAAAAAATAATAAAAAACATCAATTAACATTTTTATCAACAAACTATTCCGTTTAATTGCATAATGGCTGGTGGTAGCTGATTGAACACACGATTAACTCTATAATTGAATGATGATTAAGGATGATTAAATCTATATCCCACCAAAAACATGTAAAATGTTGCCAAGACGACCACATAGGGTTTGCTCTGTGAAAAATAATTATATCAGATCTAATGTAGAGCCAAGCTTCTGAATCTACACAGCCTAAATCTACCGACCTTAACTTCACAAATTCTACATATCAGTAAAAGGATATGTTTTAGAAATGTATGGAGCTTGGGCCAGCACTATGTACACCTAATGTAAATATCATTATAAAGTATAGTTAACGTTTTTTGATGTTAATTCCTTATATTTTGGCTTCGTTTTTATGTATTTTCAATTTAACTCGGTCAATAAGAGCAACACAGCTTCTAATAATCATGGTGGTCAGCAATAAGCGAAATGTCATTTAAGAATGTTAAACGTCAAAGATAAACGGAAATGAAACTTAGAACTGTCAAAGTCGCAATCAAACGTCATAACACCACTGTCATGGCTACCTCAAAGAAGGGTTAACTCACTAAAAAACTTTGGAAATAATAAATTATTTACAATTTTACTTTTATTCAAATTAATTTAATTGTATTTTTATGAAAATCTATTATTTTTTTCCTTTTTATCTATGTAGTGTACATAGAGGTGGCCCAAAATCAAACATCTCATTTATGGTTTCGCCGTTTCGCTGCCGTCGTCTTGGAGGTGATGCGAATATTAAGGTTCTAAAGTAAGTCTTACGGGAGCGAAGCAGTAACCAAAAATTTAACGCGGGTGAAATAAATAAAATAAATAATTTACTGTATAATGCCAATGTACTTTATTATTTCCTTATTAATATTCCACCGCACCACACAAGACTTTGTTTAGCCAACACTTCATAAATATCACATTCATTGCTACAACGTATATTATAGTCTTAAAAACCCCGCTAAATGATTCTACCCATAAAAACAAATAACTAAGCATCTTTTATTATAGAACCAACTCTCAAATCGCGAAATAATCAGCTGTTTCTAACAAAAGTTCAATGCCCTCCCGACTCTAATGAATGAAACAGATGATATTTTTTTTTTAATTTCTAAGTGGGTTTGATCACAAAAGTTGGTTTTTGATGACGGGCCTGTTGGTCTAGTGTGCAGTGATCCTGACTGCTAAGCCAGAGGTCGTGTCGTGGGTTCGATTCCCACCCAGGACAAACTTTGTGTGATTAGCATAATTGTTAGTTCTGTGTCTGGGTGTTATTTATCTATAATATTATGTATTTGAAAATAAGATAAGTATGTATATCAGTTGTCTGATTGATTACCATAACACACTGCTTAGCTTGGTATCAGATGGCCGTGTGTAAGATGTCCCAGGATATTTATTTATTTATTTTTATGAATAGTACCAGCAGATTTTCCAAGACGAAAAATACACCTTGTTTTCTCCCGCATCAGTCAAGCTTGGCGTCAAGCCCCAACTCCTTGATCACGGCCCTCATCTCCTGCAGCACAGGCGCCCTCCAGCGCGCGAGCTTGTCGTCCTTGATGACGTCATGCAGCTCCTCACAGTCCTCCGCGTCGTAGGGGCACTTGTGTCTGAAGTGCAGCATCATGCCTGGACCCTGGTCCATGTCTACAGTCCTGCAGCCGTCGTGACACGAGATAGGAGAGTGGTTGTGCATGGCCGTCACTGAGGAGACGTTGACGAATGATTTCACGTAGTAACCTGGAGGGGGGGGGGGAGGGTGAATCAATATAAAGGTCGAAATAAAAGAAAACTAAGGGTGTAAAACAAAGGGAATGAAACGAGGGGTTGAAAATATGGGAGTATAAATGAGGGAGTGGAAATATGAGGGTGAAAATTTGGGAGGCTGTGGTTTAGGGAGGGATAAACCATTGTAGAGGTCGTAAAAATGGGCGAGTTGGAATAAAGAAGGTGCAACGAAAGGGGTTGGAATTTAGGGGGGAGACGAAAGGAGGTGAAATAAAGTGGGTAAAACAAAGAGAGTGGAAAGGGGGTAAAAAACGGAAAAGAAAAACAAATTGTTATTAACTAGGTTACGAAATTTTAAAAAGAAGTTTTAGAGCATATAATATCAGAACATCACCTCTCGAACATCAAACCCACAAACACCGTTTTGGCAGTAAGGGTCACTAACCACCAGACGACTAATCTGTGACCAGACTATCATGCTCGTTGGCATTAAAATGTACGACTAGCTTACCTTTGAAGGCAGCAAACTCAAACTCAAATCATTTATTTCTGATAGACCATTTAAAAGGCACTTTAGAACGTCAAAACAAAGAAAAATTAATCTAGTTGCAGCTGTGCTACGAACCAATAATACAAATAGAAAACAGAGAAAACATTTTTATAGGAAACAGAGAAGAAGACTATAAATTAGACTGTTATCTATGTCTGAGCTTAGTCGATGAACCCAATGAGGGCTTTTGCGTATGAGGAATCCGCTAGATGGCAATACGTAGGCGTGAGGTCCAACTGCAGCATGATTGGTGAATTTTGACATATCTGACAATGTTATGTCGTTTTTTCGACAAATCCGCTAGATGGCAATACTTTTTTTTGGTGAGTGGGAAATCATCCAATGACTGCTCCCGTCCTATGTGCGGCGGGAGGGCGTGTCAGACTCTTACTGACTAAAACCCACTCATGTTCCTTCGATTGCCCTTTATGTTCCGGGGTCACGGTAACTATTATAAACATTCCGCAACCCCGGCAGGCGTTGGCCCTGTTGGGCCCCTTCCTGTGCTGACTCCTTCTCTTTGAGCACTGCAGCATTTTTTTTTTTTTTTTTTTTTTTTTTTTTTTTTTTTTTTTTTGGTGAGTGGGAAATCATCCAATGACTGCTCCCGTCCTGAGCACTGCAGCATGATTGGTCAAAAATTCAAAAATTCAAAATTCAAAGCATTTATTTCACTTAGACCATTTACAGGTACTTATGAATTGTCAAAGAGTCGGTCGGTCAGTCAGAAAAGGAAAGTGACGCTAATTGCCTGTTCCAAAACGTAGATCTCTATGGAGAAGAACAGGCAAGAAACTCCACGGACACTCTTTTAAAAAAAATATTTTTTTACAAAATCTTGGTTACATTTTTTTTTGTTGCTTCTACATGTGAAAACAATGTATGTAACAAAATAAACAAATACAAAATTAAAGTAAAATAAAAAGTCATAAAAAAAAGTCATGGCAGTTAAGAGATGACCCATCTCAACTGACAGCGCCCGTTCACGAGCATGACGCGTGGCATCAGCACCATTCAGCTCAACCATTTTGAAGGGAACCGAATGATCCAACGCACTCGCCACCATCAGCGAGACTTTTTGAGCGAGCATGACAATGCTCCTAACTGCCATGTCTATTTGTGTCAGTAAAGAACTATCGTAATAAATCACTGCATCGTACTCACATTTACAAAAATTCAAATATGCATCTAAATTACACAAACCAAAGTTTTGTACTGTATACAAATGTAAATGGGTGAAATTTAAAAAAAAACCTATAAAAATAATAACAATCTTGAACATTCATGTCAAAAATTAAGGGGACAAGAAACATTTTCTACCTTCCAATGCTTAAAATTTCTAATTTTGGAAATAATGCTTTTAAATTACCTATATAAAACTTAAAGTTTCAATCTGAAATCCAAAAAGTTATTTATGTCAATTTAGGGGCTATTTAACATATTTCTCTTCCAAACATTCCTAATTTGTGAGACTAGGTGGCTGTGGAGCAGGACCAGCACCCAACCAAGCATTTTTATCTATAATATAATCCTCTAATTTATAGTATGCTTGACTACATTATTAAGCCTTTATTGCTGAAACTAAACATTACAACAAACGAAACTAAACAAATTAATGTAACTTATAAACTAACACATCAGTTTTTCCGGTTTAGTGATCAGCGTGTCCTGTGACACATAGGCCTCTTCCAGCTGTTTCCACTTTTCTCTGTCTTTAGCTTTTCTTGACCATGTAGCCTCTCCGATTTTTCTAATATCATCCATCCATCTTTTTGCCTGCCTGCCTCTTCTCCTTTTACCATCTCGTGGGTGCCACTCGGTTATGATTTTGGTCCATTTTGTTCTGCTGTCCCTTGTCATATGACCTGTCCATCTCCATTTCAACTGTCTTACTTTCTTAATTATATCTTCCACGTTGGTTATGGATCGTATAGCTTCTGATCTTATGCGATCCTTTTTGGTAACGCCTATCATGCTTCTTTCCATACCCCTTTGACACGTTCTGAGTTTTTGAAGATGTTTTTGACTCAGTGCCCAAGTTTGGCATCCATATGTCAAGCATGGTAAGACACAGGAGTTGAATACTTTTTTCTTCGCTGCCATGGGGAAGTGTTCACTTTTGAGTATCTCCTTCAGAGACCAATATCTATTCCATGCACTAGCTACTCTTCTTTCTATTTCCATGTCTGGTTGGTTACTGAATGCAATTAGTTGTCCTAGGTAAGGATAGGTTCTCACGTATTCAATATTTGCATCACCCAGTGTTATAGCTATTTCTTCTCTGTTTGTCATCACTTTTGTTTTTGATCCATTCATAGTGAGACCTACTTTTCTGCTTGCCTCTGCTAGCTGTTGCATCATAAGTTGGAGAGTATTAGCGTTGTCTGTGATTAGGACTAGGTCGTCCGCGAATCTTAAATGACTGAGTTTTTTGCCGTCTATATTTATACCAAGTTCTTCCCACTCCAGACCCCTGAACACACTTTCCAAAATTGCAGAGAAAAGTTTTGGTGATAACGGGTCTCCTTGCCTTACACCTTTAGCTATTTGGAATTCTTCACCAATTGTTTCTAATTTTATTTGTGCCGTGCTTTTCTTATATATATTTTTTATAATACGTATATATTTTTTAGGAACTCCTTGCTCAACTAAAGCCCTCCAAAGTGAATCATGATATATTGAGTCAAATGCTTTGCTATAATCCACAAATGCTATATATAATGTCTTACCATACTCTGCACATTTTTCTATTAACTGATTAAGGACATGCATGTGATCGATAGTAGAAAATCCAGCTCTAAATCCTGCTTGCTCCATTGGTTGCTGTAGGTCTAATAGTCCTGTAAGTCTGTTTAAGATCAGTTTAGAGAAGACCTTGTAAATGTTTGACATTAAACTTATTGGTCTATAGTTTTCAATGTTGTCCCTTTCTCCTTTTTTGTGTAATAGTATGATTGTACTCTTAGTCCATTGCGATGGTATAAACTCTGTTCTTAAGATGGTATTATACATGTCTGTGAGTTTCCTTAGATTTTCAGGTATAGTTATTGACATTTTTAGCATCTCATTTGTTATCTGATCTGGCCCAGGTGCTTTATCGTTCTTTTGACTCTGTATTGCTTTTTCTATTTCTGATTGTAGGAAATCTGGTACATCTTCTATCTCATTGTCTTCAAGAATTATAGTTGCCTTCTTATTGGTAATTGGTTCTGCTGCATATAGTGTCCTGTAGAAATCTGTTGCTATTTGGATTATGTTTCTTCTTTTTGTCTCCTGCTTGCCGATTTTATTTTTAATGTTTGGTATCCATTTTCTTGACTCTTCGAGTTCTTTTAAAGCTTTTTTGACTCCTCCTGTCTTTTTTATATGGTAGTTGATAACGTTTATCCTTCTTTTAGTTCTGTCTTTCTTAATACTGTTGCTTATTTTTTTACTTATTTCGGAGATGGCTTTTAGATTACGTTTGTCTTTATTCAATTTAAAAAGTAGCTTTCTTTTTTCTATTAGAGTTTTAGTTTTGTTTTCTGTATAATTTGTCTTTGCTTTCATCAATTTATTGTGTGATAGCCCGAATATTTTGTTTATTTCATTATCATATTTATCAACTATCATGTTTTTTGCCTCTGTTTGATGTTTTATAATATTAGTTGCGACGTTAAATTTATTTCTACTTTTTTTAGGTTCTGCACTATTTATTACTGCTCGAACCATTCTATGGTTGGTGTTAAAATTAAATTGGCTAAGAATGTTTACGTTTTGAAAAGTTTTTCTATTGTTAGTTGCTATGTAATCTATTTCATTTTTGTACGATCCATCAGGGGATTGCCATGTCCATTTTTCTTTGTATTTTTGTTGAAGAAGCTATTCATAAATGCAAGGTTGTTTTCAAAGGCCATGTTGATCATCCTCTCTCCATTTTTGCTTCTTCTGCCAAAACCGAATTTGCCAATTACATTTTCTTCTCCAGTTCGCTGCGTTCCTATTCTGCCATTAAAATCTCCTATTACCATAACATTCTTGTGCGTTTCTTGTAGGACTGATGACAACTGGTCGTAGAAGAGGTCTTTGGTCGATTCATCATGTTGTTCAGTGGGAGCATAAACTTGAATAATTGACCATTTATTTTTGTACCCTGGCAGATGCATATTAAGTACAGCTATTCTCTCTGATACGCCCTTAAAGTCTTCTATATTTGTTTCTAGATACTTTTTAACCATAAAACCAACTCCATAGCTTCCTTTTGTTTCGCCTTTATAATACAAAATGTAATCTTTATGGTCTTCGATGCTTTCTCCTAACCTTCTAACTTCGCTCAAACCTAGTACGTCCCATTTAATATTTGAGAGTGCTAATTCTAATTCGGTTAGTCTCTCTTGAGTTCTCAGCGTAAGGCAGTTTAGAGTGGCAATATAGAGTTTTCTTTTCTTATTTGTTTTTACTCTTGTTTTTATACTGAAGCCATTGTTACTTTCTGGCGTTTCAGCTGGAAGGGATTGGTCGCTATCCCCCACGGGGACCAGCCGGCTTGGGGGAGGTATAATGATTTTAGTTCTTTCGTTAGGTACTTTTTCTTTATTTGTTCTGATCTTCCGGTTACCGATGTGTGTTAATGGCTATTCTTTATTTAATTCTGATGTCGAGTGAGATCTGTTTCTGTACATTCTTTCGAAGGCGTTAATTTTATTGATTTTTGGTCGGCCATTTTCGTTACTTTTACTTGGAGAGTCAGATTGTTATCTTTTTCGCTTGTCTCGTACATCACCTTCTTTTTCTTTTACAATCAGCTTGTCGTATTTTATGTATGCTATGCGTCCCTTTTTTCTTTCTTCTTTCAATTGGGGCATGAGTGCTCTTCGCTTTTCTAAAACTTCTTTGCTAAAATCTTCATTAACAAATATATTTTTAGGCAGCCTACTTTTGTTTTTCAAAATTTCGTTCCTCTTCCATGCGTTCAAGATGTTAACTAAAATTGGCCTTGCTTCTCCGTTTGGCTTTCCAATTTTAAACGCTTTGTTAATGTCTTGCTTGTTTATTTCAATACCAGAATCGTTTAGAGTTTTTGTTATCAATTCAATCGTGTTTATATTTTTGTCTGTAGACTCCTTAAAGCCGTAGAAAATCAAATTATTCTCCCTTTTCCCAGCTTCAAGATGTTTTACCTTCTCATTTAATTTCTCCACTTCATTCTTTAAAAACAGGTTTTCTTCCACTAAAGGCTTCAATTTCTGGTCTATTTCTTCTCTGATGGAATCCTTTAATATTGTTGTTTGTTTTTCCATCTCTAGTTTTAGATTTGAAAATAATAGTTGCATTTGGTCGTCCATCTCGGGCAATTTTACGTTTCAGTATTGGCAACACTGATATACTTCGGTGCAAAATAATTTGTGAGAGTGACCGCCCAGTTTTTTTTTTTTTTTTTTTTTATTTGTACATGTGGCAACACTTGCTCTGTGACTTCCTGTCACTTGCTTGGAACGAAACGTATTATTGCGTTTCCTGCTGTTGGTAGCCTTGTGTGTCAATATCAGATCTTATTTGTAGGTTATAATAAACAAAGGTAATACTTGCAGTTAACTTGGTATGCACTTAACACACACAAAGTTCAAATGTCTAATTTTATAGATTTAGTCTTTATTGATCGTTACACTTGCACAGTTTATAGTTTGAGACGGTTTTTTAACACTTTTATGTTTATCTTTGCGGCTCGCACTTTGTGACGTTTGTACAGCTAAGCGGTCAAACCGGAAAAATCCTTAGCTTAACTACATAAGCTTGACTACATAGTGTGCGCTTAATGCATGTTTTAAATTGTTTTTCATTTAATTGAAGAATATTGAGAGGTATTTTATTGTAACATTTAACGCATTTACCCCATAAAAGAAGTATGTACCTTGGACAATCTGAAACTTGGCTGGTCTAATTTGTTCCTGTTTCTTGTATTGATATTATGCCTGTCACTTATTTTACTAAAGAGCGGAAGATTTTTACGGACATACATAATATTTTCATAAATGTATTGGCAGGGAACCGTCATGATGTTTATTTGTTTAAACAATTCTCTCAGTGATTCACGTCTGCTGAGGTTATAGATAGCTCTGACAGCCCTCTTTTGCAGAATGAAGATAGAATCTATATCTGCAGCGCGTCCTCAAAGCAAAATACCGTAAGACATGATGCTATGAAAGTAGGTGAATTTTGCATATCTGACAATGTCATGTCGTTTTTTCGACAAATCCGCTAGATGGCAATATGTAGGCGTGAGGTCGTCCTGCAGCATGATTATTGATTTTTGACATATCTCACAATGTCATGTCGATACGCAAAAACCCTCATTGATTTGTAACCTGCCTAAAGGACATATCATTATGTAATAGACTTGTCTTTTGAGCACCCACCTATGAGAGATAATTTTGACGTTCTAACTTGTGTCAAAAGTCATCTTAAATCACTTGTCTGAGTCGTCAGTTATTCAAGGTCAAAGGTCCCAAACACTTTTTTTTTAGGAGTGGGAAATCGTCAAATGACTGCTCACGTCCTGGGCGCGGCGGGAGGGTGTGTCTGACTTTTAGTGACTAAAACCCACTCATGTTCCTTCGGTTGCCCTTTATGTTCCGGGGTCACGGTAACTATAATAAACATTCCGCAACCCCAGAGGTCCTAAAGCTTTAGTTTCTGTTGTATAAAGATCATAATTATTACCGAAAACTTAATTTATTCTCGAACGGCGGGCCCCCAAACATACCTCTAGGACTCATCTCCCTCGCCCTCCAAGTGTGGGACAGGATGCGGGCCTTCGCGGGCCCCACCAAGTCCCTCTGAGCACCATCCAGCACGAAATAGTTGGGGAACACCATGGCGTCTAATGGACCGTCTTCCGACCCTGAGAGCACCGCTGTCTGGGAGTCTATCAGAGCAGGCCAGCTGTCCTCACTGTATACATAATAAAAATAAATAATAATAGTAATACATAGTACTAGCCTACTACTGTCCCACTGCAGGGCAAAGGCTTCTTCTCATACAGAGAAGGCACGAGCATTGATCGCCACGCGCGCTCAAGGCAGTGCGGCGATTTCGGACTTGTATTCACTACAAGTCCAGGTTTCTTCACGATGTTTTCCTTCGCCGATGTCAGTGATGTCCAAGAATACGTTTTAGAAAGTACATAAGAATTGAAAAAGCCACATTTGTACTTGCCTGGTTTTGAACCCAACTCTTGTATGAGAGGCGGTGCCTTAATAAATAAAAATCCTACAAATTTTATAAATGTAACAGTCTGTATGAGTGTGAGTGTGCGGATGTTTGTTACTTTTTCACGCAAAAGCTACTTAACTAAAAATAATTTCTGTGCCAAGTATTTTCACCTTTATTTAGGTCAATTGTAATCCTTCGAACACACGTGTTTTAAGACATGTGTTCGAAGGATTAGGACAGCCGGCTGTCGCTTGGTTGTTGAAAGCTACTACCTTTGTATGTCTTACCAAAAACAAAACATAGCGCAGTTCTTTTATTTTACCTATAAGATATGTTTTCTTTTTGTTACCTACCTTAAGTTTTATTTTTATTTTTCATAGATGGGAAATCATCAAATGACTTCTCCCGTTCTCTGGCTAAAGCCCACCCTTGTTCCTTCAGTTGCTTATTTATGTTCCGGGGCCGCGGTAACTATAAGAACTTATAGTTACCGCGGCCCCGGAACATAAATGCATTTCGCAATTTCGCATCCCCGGCAGTTGTTACCTAAGTTGTATCCGTAGTAATATTATACATGCGAAAGTAACTCTGTCTGTCTGTCTGTTTGTCTGTCTGTCTCTTCTTCACGCCTAAACCACTGAAGCGTACAGATATAGTCATGGACCCGAGAAAGGACATAGGAAATATTCGTCCCGGAAATCCCCCGGGAACGGGAACTATTATTCTACGTGGACAAAGTTGCAGGTATAAGCTAGTAAATAATAAATGATTGAAGCAAAAATGTTACTCACGGCGTCGGCACAATAATCTCGTCGAAATCTATAGCAACAATCCAGTCGTGATGTCCAATACTTCTGTACAGACAATCGTTTAGAGGCAACAGGTCCCTACGCATGTCTCTGTAGTCCTGAAATAAATAAATATATACTGTAATTAATATCCCACTAATATTTTGAACTAGCTTTTGCAATAATTTTTGGAATAATAGTTCCCCTTCCCAGGGGATTTTCGGGATAAAAACTATCCTATGTCCTTTCTCGGGTTCGAGAAATGTCATTCAAATCAGTTCAGTGGTTTAGGCGTGAAGAAGAGACAGACAGACAGACAGAGTTACTTTCGCATTTATAATATTAGTATGGATGTCTAATAGTTTGATGTTTGTTACTGTTTTACTCAAAAACTACAGAACAGTTTTTTTTAAACTTCACAGAAATATTGCTTATAGATCAGAATAACATAAAACTACATACCAACACACTATGATACCGCGGGGGACAGTAAGCTGTATAACAGTAAAGTTTCATCAAAATCCGGTGAGTACTTTTGTGTGAAAGAGTAACAAACGTCCACACTCATACTCACACACACACAGACACACATGCACACAAACAGATGAGCTTAGTAAAAAACCTGTAGACCTGTCGTTATTACATTGACTTCGACATTTACATTCGTCTTTGACATTCGCCTTTGACATTCGTCATTGACATTCGTCTTTGACATCCGACTTTGACATTCGAGGTTCGACATTCGTCAGTTGACATTCGTCAATTGACATTCGTCAGTCGTCAATTGACATTCGATTGACATTCGACATTTGTTATTGACATTTGTCATTCGTCAATTGACATTTGTCATTGACATTCGACATCTGTTATTGACATTCGTCATTGACATTCGACATTGACATTCGACATTAACGTTCGACAATGACATTCGACACTCGTCATTGACATTCGACATTGACATTCGACATTTGTTATTCGTCATTGACATTCGACATTCGTCAATTGACATTTGTCATTGACATTCGTCATTTATTTATTAATTTAATCTTTATGCACATATGTACAATGGCGGACTTAATGCCTAAGGCATTCTCTACCAGTCTACCCAGGGTGGTGCAGAGATTACATGGTAGGTGCACTAATAAAAAGAAAAAAAAAGAAATAGAATAGAAGAATGCAACTTAAAATAGAAAAAAAAGAATAGACATAATTACCTACTTATTTATATATTTAATTATATACTACTATCATTGAGATTCGTTATTGACATTCGTCATTGACATTAGACATTCGTCAGTTGACATTCGACTTTAACTTCGACATTAACATTCGACTTCGACTTCGAACATACTACTGTACTTGTAACGTATGTAGTCATTTTTACTGGAAATAAATATTGTTATTATTATTATTTATTATTATTATTCCATTTATTAAAACATATCACATATAAATTACATTTTTAAATATTGATAAGAAATATAAACATTTAAAAATTTAAAAAATAGTAGCCCACCGGCATCGGGAACAGGGTCCAAGCTACCGGTGGTCAGGGCTCCAGAGAAAGGAACCTCCGGACAATGCGCGCCGTGTCCAGGAGTACCGCTTTCTGAACCAGACCCTTGACCCAGCTGCCCAGCGAGAGCCTCCTCAGATGTTGGTCGAGGCTCTTCGCTATTACGCCGTTGGCCATCACGACTATCGGCACAATGATTGCTGAATCCACATCCCACATGTCAACAACCTCGCGAGCTAAGTCAAGATATTTGTTCTGCTTATCTTTCTCAGCCTTCACGAGGTTCTCGTCGTGCGGGACAGCAATATCAATAATCATTGCGCGACGCTCTAATCGATCTATCACCACTATATCAGGTTTATTGGCAACAATAGTCCTGTCAGTGATAACAGATCAATCCCAGTACAGTGTGATATCGCCATTATCAAGAACTGGGTCGGGCACATACCTGTACTATGGCACCTCCGATTCCACAAGACTGTATTTCAGAGCAAGTTGCTGATGAATAATCCTGGCTACAAAATTGTGTCTGTGCAAATAGTCTCCGTTAGCCAGACTAGAACACCCAGAAATAATGTGACGTATCGATTCTCCGGGACGGTGGCATGCCCGACAGATGTCAACCGTACCGTCCTTCACAATATTTTTCCGGTAGTTTTTAGTCATCATAACTTCTTATTATTATTATTATTGACATTTGACATTCGATCAATATCGAAAGTCAACACAAGACATTAGTTTTTCGTCATTGACATACGACATTGACATTCGACATTCGTTATTCGTTATTCGTAATTGACATTTGACAAATGACATTCGTCATTGACATTCGACATTGGACTTTCATCAATTGACATTTGTCATTGACATTTGTCATTGACATTGTCATTGACATTTGTCATTGACATTTGTCATTGACATTTGTCATTGACATTTGTCAATTGACATTCGACATTCGTCAATTGACATTTGTCATTGACATTCGACATTTGTTATTGACATTAGTCATTGACATTTGTCAATTGACATTCGTCATTCGTCAATTGACATTTGTTATTGACATTCGACATCTGTTATTGACATTCGTCATTGTCATTCGTCATTGACATTCGTCATTGACATTCGGCAATGACATTTGACGTTCGTCATTGACGTTCGTCATTGACATTGATCATTGACATTCGTTATTGACATTTGACATTCGTCAATTGACATTCGGCATACGTCAATTGACATTGGTCATTGACATTCGGCATTGACATTTGACATTCGACATTCAACATTCGGCTTCGGCATCGACTTCGATTTAAATTTAGACTTCGACTTTGACTTTGACTTTGACATTTGTCTTTGACATTCGTCATTGACATTGATCATTGACATTTGACATTCGTCAATTGACATTCGACATACATCAATTGACATTGGTCATTGACATTCGGCATTGACATTTGACATTTGACATTCAACATTCGGCTTCGACATCGACTTCGATTTAAATTTAGACTTCGACTTCGACTTTGACTTTGACATTTGTCATTGACATTCGTCATTGACATTCGTCATTGACATTCGTCATTGACATTCGTCATTGACATTCGTCATTGACATTCGTCATTGACATTCGTCATTGACATTCGTCATTGACATTCGTCATTGACATTCGTCATTGACATTCGTCATTGACATTCGTCATTGACATTCGTCATTGACATTCGTCATTGACATTCGTCATTGACATTCGTCATTGACATTCGTCATTGACATTCGTCATTGACATTCGTCATTGACATTCGACATTCGACTTCAACTTCGACATTGATATTCGACTTCGATTTCGATTTCGACTTCGACTTCTACTTCGAATTCTACTTTGACTTCGAATCCGCCTTTGACATTCGTCATTGATGTTCGTCATTGACCTTCGTCATTGACATTCGTTATTGACATTTGACATATGTCAATTGACATTCGGCAATGACAATTGAACTTCGACATTTACATTCGTCATTGACATTAGACATTCGTCAGTTGACATTTGACTTCAACTTCGACATTGACATTCGACTTCGTCATTCGACATTTGACTTCGACTTCGACTTCTACTTCGACTTCGAATTCGCCTTTGACATTCGTCATTGACATTAGACATTCGTCAGTTGACATTCGACTTTAACTTCGACATTAACATTCGACTTCGACTTCGAACATACTACTGTACTTGTAACGTATGTAGTCATTTTTACTGGAAATAAATATTGTTATTATTATTATTTATTATTATTATTCCATTTATTAAAACATATCACATATAAATTACATTTTTAAATATTGATAAGAAATATAAACATTTAAAAATTTAAAAAATAGTAGCCCACCGGCATCGGGAACAGGGTCCAAGCTACCGGTGGTCAGGGCTCCAGAGAAAGGAACCTCCGGACAATGCGCGCCGTGTCCAGGAGTACCGCTTTCTGAACCAGACCCTTGACCCAGCTGCCCAGCGAGAGCCTCCTCAGATGTTGGTCGAGGCTCTTCGCTATTACGCCGTTGGCCGTCACGACTATCGGCACAATGATTGCTGAATCCACATCCCACATGTCAACAACCTCGCGAGCTAAGTCAAGATATTTGTTCTGCTTATCTTTCTCAGCCTTCACGAGGTTCTCGTCGTGCGGGACAGCAATATCAATAATCATTGCGCGACGCTCTAATCGATCTATCACCACTATATCAGGTTTATTGGCAACAATAGTCCTGTCAGTGATAACAGATCAATCCCAGTACAGTGTGATATCGCCATTATCAAGAACTGGGTCGGGCACATACCTGTACTATGGCACCTCCGATTCCACAAGACTGTATTTCAGAGCAAGTTGCTGATGAATAATCCTGGCTACAAAATTGTGTCTGTGCAAATAGTCTCCGTTAGCCAGACTAGAACACCCAGAAATAATGTGACGTATCGATTCTCCGGGACGGTGGCATGCCCGACAGATGTCAACCGTACCGTCCTTCACAATATTTTTCCGGTAGTTTTTAGTCATCATAACTTCTTATTATTATTATTATTGACATTTGACATTCGATCAATATCGAAAGTCAACACAAGACATTAGTTTTTCGTCATTGACATACGACATTGACATTCGACATTCGTTATTCGTTATTCGTAATTGACATTTGACAAATGACATTCGTCATTGACATTCGACATTGGACTTTCATCAATTGACATTTGTCATTGACATTTGTCATTGACATTGTCATTGACATTTGTCATTGACATTGTCATTGACATTTGTCATTGACATTTGTCATTGACATTTGTCATTGACATTTGTCAATTGACATTCGACATTCGTCAATTGACATTTGTCATTGACATTCGACATTTGTTATTGACATTAGTCATTGACATTTGTCAATTGACATTCGTCATTCGTCAATTGACATTTGTTATTGACATTCGACATCTGTTATTGACATTCGTCATTGTCATTCGTCATTGACATTCGTCATTGACATTCGGCAATGACATTTGACGTTCGTCATTGACGTTCGTCATTGACATTGATCATTGACATTCGTTATTGACATTTGACATTCGTCAATTGACATTCGGCATACGTCAATTGACATTGGTCATTGACATTCGGCATTGACATTTGACATTCGACATTCAACATTCGGCTTCGGCATCGACTTCGATTTAAATTTAGACTTCGACTTCGACTTTGACTTTGACTTTGACATTTGTCTTTGACATTCGTCATTGACATTGATCATTGACATTTGACATTCGTCAATTGACATTCGACATACATCAATTGACATTGGTCATTGACATTCGGCATTGACATTTGACATTTGACATTCAACATTCGGCTTCGACATCGACTTCGATTTAAATTTAGACTTCGACTTCGACTTTGACTTTGACATTTGTCATTGACATTCGTCATTGACATTCGTCATTGACATTCGTCATTGACATTCGTCATTGACATTCGTCATTGACATTCGTCATTGACATTCGTCATTGACATTCGTCATTGACATTCGACATTCGACTTCAACTTCGACATTGATATTCGACTTCGATTTCGATTTCGACTTCGACTTCTACTTCGAATTCTACTTTGACTTCGAATCCGCCTTTGACATTCGTCATTGATGTTCGTCATTGACCTTCGTCATTGACATTCGTTATTGACATTTGACATATGTCAATTGACATTCGGCAATGACAATTGACATTCGACATTTACATTCGTCATTGACATTAGACATTCGTCAGTTGACATTTGACTTCAACTTCGACATTGACATTCGACTTCGTCATTCGACATTTGACTTCGACTTCGACTTCTACTTCGACTTCGAATTCGCCTTTGACATTCGTCATTGACATTCGTTATTGTCATTCGAAATTCGACATTTACATTTGACTTTGTCATTCGACATTCGACTTTGACTTTGACTTTGACTTTGACATTGACCATTGACATTCGTCATTGACATTCGGCATTGACATTCGGCATTGACATTTGACATTCGACATTTGACATTCGACATTCGTCAGTTGGCATTCGAACTTCGACATTGACATTGGGTATTGACATTCGACATTGACATTCGACATTGACTTTCGACATTGACATTCGACATTGACATTCGACATTGACATTCGTTATTGACATTTGACATTCGTCAATTGACATTCGGCATACGTCAATTGACATTGGTCATTGACATTCGGCATTGACATTTGACATTCGACATTCAACATTCGGCTTCGGCATCGACTTCGATTTAAATTTAGACTTCGACTTCGACTTTGACTTTGACTTTGACATTTGTCTTTGACATTCGTCATTGACATTGATCATTGACATTTGACATTCGTCAATTGACATTCGACATACATCAATTGACATTGGTCATTGACATTCGGCATTGACATTTGACATTTGACATTCAACATTCGGCTTCGACATCGACTTCGATTTAAATTTAGACTTCGACTTCGACTTTGACTTTGACATTTGTCATTGACATTCGTCATTGACATTCGTCATTGACATTCGTCATTGACATTCGTCATTGACATTCGTCATTGACATTCGTCATTGACATTCGTCATTGACATTCGACATTCGACTTCAACTTCGACATTGATATTCGACTTCGATTTCGATTTCGACTTCGACTTCTACTTCGAATTCTACTTTGACTTCGAATCCGCCTTTGACATTCGTCATTGATGTTCGTCATTGACCTTCGTCATTGACATTCGTTATTGACATTTGACATATGTCAATTGACATTCGGCAATGACAATTGACATTCGACATTTACATTCGTCATTGACATTAGACATTCGTCAGTTGACATTTGACTTCAACTTCGACATTGACATTCGACTTCGTCATTCGACATTTGACTTCGACTTCGACTTCTACTTCGACTTCGAATTCGCCTTTGACATTCGTCATTGACATTCGTTATTGTCATTCGAAATTCGACATTTACATTTGACTTTGTCATTCGACATTCGACTTTGACTTTGACTTTGACTTTGACATTGACCATTGACATTCGTCATTGACATTCGGCATTGACATTCGGCATTGACATTTGACATTCGACATTTGACATTCGACATTCGTCAGTTGGCATTCGAACTTCGACATTGACATTGGGTATTGACATTCGACATTGACATTCGACATTGACTTTCGACATTGACATTCGACATTGACATTCGACATTGACATTCGACATTGACATTCGACATTGACCTTCGTCATTGACATTCGTTATTGACATTTGACATATGTCAATTGACATTCGGCAATGACAATTGACATATGTCAATTCGCATTCGAACTTTGACATTGACATTTGACATTGACATTCGTCATTGACATTCGTCATTGACATTCGGCAATGACATTTGACGTTCGTCAATTGGCATTCGAACTTCGACATTGACATTGGGTTCGACTCTGACATTCGATTCTGACATTCGACTCTGACATTCAACATTGACAATCGACATTGACATTCGAAATTCGACATTTACATTCGACATTCGTCATTGACATTCGGCATTGACATTTGGCATTTGACATTCGTCAATTTGCATTCGAACTTCGACATTGACATTCGACATTGACATTCGACATTGACATTCGACATTGACATTCGACATTGACATTCGACATTGACATTCGACATTGACATTCGACATTGACATTCGACATTGACATTCGACATTGACATTCGACATTGACATTCGACATTGACATTCGACATTGACATTCGACATTGACATTCGACATTGACATTCGACATTGACATTCGACATTGACATTCGACATTGACATTCGACATTGACATTCGACATTGACATTCGACATTGACATTCGACATTGACATTCGACATTGACATTCGACATTGACATTTAATATTCGTCATTGACGTTCGACTCTGACATTCGACTCTGACATTGAACAATATCGAATGTCAATTCGACATTTGACATTTACATTCGACTTCATAGTTCGACATTCGACTTCGACTTTGACTTTGACTTCAACTTCGACCTTGACATTCGTCATTGACATTCGTCATTGACATTCGTCATTGACATTCGTCATTGACATTCGTCATTGACATTCGTCATTGACATTCGACATTGACATTTAATATTCGTCATTGACGTTCGACTCTGACTTTCGATTCTGACATTCGACTCTGACATTGAACAATATCGAATGTCAATTCGACATTTGACATTTACATTCGACTTCATAGTTCGACATTCGACTTCGACTTCGACTTTGACTTCAACTTCGACCTTGACATTCGTCATTGACATTCGTCATTGACATTCGTCATTGACATTCGTCATTGACATTCGTCATTGACATTCGTCATTGACATTCGTCATTGACATTCGTCATTGACATTCGTCATTGACATTCGTCATTGACATTCGTCATTGACATTCGTCATTGACATTCGTCATTGACATTCGTCATTAGCATTCGTCATTGACATTCGTCATTGACATTAGACATTCGTCAGTTGACATTTGACTTCAACTTCGACATTGACATTCGACTTCGACTTTGACTTTGACTTCGACTTCGAATTCGCCTTCTACATTCGTCATTGACGTTCGTTATTGACATTTTACATTCGTCAATTGACATTCGACATACGTCAATTGACATTGGTCATTGACATTCGGCATTGACATTTGACATTCGACATTCAACATTCGGCTTCGACATCGACTTCGATTTTAATTTAGACTTCGACTTCGACTTTGACTTTGACATTTGTCTTTGACATTCGTCATTGACATTCGTCATTGGGGTGTAAGTGGCCCTACCATCACCTCCAGGGTCAAAGCCAACCTCACCTGCGCGTGGTACACCCTGCTGATTCACTGACGAGGCTCTGACGGACCAGGTCTCTTCACAAGGAGGAGACCATCGCAGTCATATTGTATATGTCGTAGGATAATTTGATACTTCGAATCTTCGCGGAAATCCTAGGGGTTTTGCGAAAACGCGGATAATTAGACATACAATACACAATACAATACAATACAATTCTTTATTTGCACAGAAAGTAGGTACATGTTACAGGTGGTTTTTAAGTGAATGATCCTTATACAATCTACCTTAAATTAGGCATGCAAACATTTTCTGTCAGTGGATAGGGCGACTCGTGAGATGCATTATCTATACCAAATACTAGTGAAACTAATTTGAAAAGAATAAAAAATGTCAACTGTAATACTGATATTAGAAATTGAAAATACATAGTTGTAGGCGAACAATTAAAGACATAGGCGAAAAATTATCAAATCTTACTGGACAAAGTCAGGATTTTTGCGAAAATACTCGTTACTATAGTAAGATTTGATGTGCTCAACACTGATTGGCTACAATTTTGCTGGCTGACTTCTAATTGGTTCCTAGTTTGCCGATGATTAACTTCAAGTATTGTATGATAGAGTTATGAAGGTTTAGAATAGGTGAGAAAGGAAAATCACTAAATTGGTTTTTATAAACTTTTTATTGAAAATTTTAGTATGTATGTTGTTTTATACAGACAATAGGAGATCTCAGTCGTAGTAAAAAAAAATGATCCAATTTTAGGGTGTAATCCATAAATTGGATGAAACTGGTTAGGTAAACAATTAGTTTAATAGTGCAACAATGGAATTGATCAGTCTCGTAAAACTTTCTTAACTCTATGTAAAATTTGTCTTTATCGGAGATAACCTCCAAATTATCCGATTCTGCTGAAGGTTGAACATCATTCTCTGTCGAATCTGTCATAATTATATGAAAACCAAACCTCCTATTCACACCGTTTCTTAGTTCAAGTCCAATTTTATAGTCCACTTTTAACACAATGACAAACAAAACACCGCTAAACCAATCTCGAAAGCATTGTTGTTGTTGAGTGGTTGAGTAAGACTTTTATGATATATGACACTATGTACATCCGTGTAGCACTTTTATTTACCACTTTATTTAAGTCCAAGTAGGTACACTATTTACGATAAAAAACAAAACACTTCTGCAATTTAACTCAGACACAAACGTAAACAAATAACGTGCGGCAACAAATGATTGACATTTAAGACGTCAACCAATCAGAGACGATCTCTTATTGAACGCGCTGACCGACCAATCAGCGTTCTTATTTCATAACAGCCAGCGTTTCGTTTCGCAATATTGCTATAATAACGAGTATTTTCGCAAAAATCCTGACTTTGTCCAGTAAGATTTGATAATTTTTCGTCTATGTCTAATTATCCGCGTTTTCGCAAAACCCCTAGGATTTTCGCGAAGATTCGAAGTATCAAATTATCCTACGACATATATATTTTTGTTAGGTATATATCTTTCTTCATTTGTGATTGTAAAATAAAGAGTTGAAGTTGAACTACATTCGTCATTGACATTCGTCATTAACATTCGTCATTGACATTCGTCATTGACATTCGTCATTGACATTCGTCATTGACATTCGTCATTGACATTCGACATTTGACTTCAACTTCGACATTGATATTCGACTTCGATTTCGACTGCGACTTCTACTTCGACTTCGAATCCGCCTTTGACATTCGTCATTGACCTTCGTCATTGACATTCGTTATTGACATTTGACATAAATGTCAATTGACATTCGGCATTGACATTTGACATTCGTCATTGACATTCGTCATTGACATTAGACATTCGTCAGTTGACATTTGACTTCAACTTCGACATTGACATTCGACTTCGTCATTCGACATTTGACTTCGACTTCGACTTCTACTTCGACTTCGAATTCGCCTTTGACATTCGTCATTGACGTTCGTCATTGACGTTCGTCATTGACATTCGTCATTGACATTCGTTATTGTCATTCGAAATTCGACATTTACTAGTGATGGGCCGAATGTGGTTTGTACCGAATACGAACTTCGGCCAAACATTCGGTAAAATTTAAAAATTCGGCCGAAATCCGGCCGAACTTCGGTTATTTTTGGCGCGCTTTCTAGCCTTCCAACGACCAACCGACAGCCGGCTGTCGGGCTCTCGCTAACACGCATTCGCCTTACCCACACCTCCCGCAACCCCAGCCGTCTCGGCATTACCGAATACGTCGGAAAGTGTGTCTGTCTGTTTGTTTGTCTTTCTTTCACGGCAAAACGGAGCGACGAATTGACGTGATTTTTTTATGTGGAGATAGTTGAAGGGATGGAGAGTAACATAGGCTACTTTTTGTCTCTTTCTAACGCGAGCGAAGCCGGGGGCAAAAGCTAGTTGTTTACATAAATTATAAAATTATCTTACGTAATTTTTAGTGGACTAAGTGTGAATTTATAATAATTATATTTTAAATATCTACTTAAATAAATAAATAAATAAATATCCTGGGACAACTCACACACGGTCATCTGATCCCAAACTAAGCAGAGCTTGTACTATGGTAACCAGACAACTGATAAATATACTTATATATTTTTTTTAAATACATACATACTATAGATTAATCACACCCAGACACAGAACAAACATTCGTGCTTATCACACAAAGTTTGTCCTGGGTGGGAATCGAACCCACGACCTCCGGTTTAGCAGTCAGGGTCACTAACCACTAGACCAACAGGCCGTATTATATTTTATTTATTTATTTATTTATTTATTTATTTAGGATCTCCAACAAAGAAGTAAACGTTACAATATATAAACTTAAACTAGGTATTTAGTTGGTGTACCCCTTCACTTATAGGAGACCACAGCATGCACAGAAATTTAACAGCTAAGCTAACAAAAACAATTTTAAACATCTTTAAAAGAAACAAATCAAAAACATAAAAATAAAATTGAGGAAATTGTGAAAATTACGAGAAGCGAATAAAAACAATGTATCATTAAGTATAAATTAAATTAAATATAATTAAATTAAATTAAATCTTTTAAGCATTTTTTATACTTAGATAGGGATTCGAAGATATCTAAGTTAGATTTCTTTGCCAACGTGTTATATTGCCTACAAAGCCTTGGCACAGAAGCGTAATGTCCGAGATTAGTTTTAGAGCCAGGTATATAAAACAACTCATAAGTGTTAGGCCTAGGGATCCGAGATGGGATTTTAAAAAGTAAGGAACTCAAGAGCTCGCCACAATCTAAAGCTCCAGTGAAGATTTTGTGGAGGGTAATTAAATCAAGTTTCTTTCTTCGGGTGGCCAGTGAGTCCATGTGATAATGTTCTAATCTAGCGGTGTAGCAATTTAATCGTTTTGCCAAATGATCTGCGTAGCAAAGATGATAGAGGAACCGCTTTTGGACACTCTCTAGTCGCTTTGTGTACACCTCGTAATGCGGATTCCACACCGTTGAACCGTATTCTAAGATTGGACGAACCAAAGTGTTAAACAGCTTAATTTTTGTAGTTGGTCTTTTAAATTCCTTACTATTTCGTAATACAAATCCTAGTATCTTGAATGACTTTGAGACGATATTAAGAATATGCGCATCAAATTTTAGTGCTTGGTCCAGTTGAACTCCTAGGTCGCGTATATTGCTTACTTTCTGGACTTCAACACCCTCTATAAAGTACTTATTGTCTAACACTTTTTTGTTTCGAGTGAACTGGATGTAGCAACACTTATTGATATTTAAAAACATATTGTTTTGTTTACACCAGTCAGATAGTCGGTTGACATCATCTTGTAGCATTTGCGAGTCTAAGTTATTCAGTATTGGCTTCATTATCTTTAGGTCATCGGCAAATAAATAGTAACTAGAGTGTTTGAAGCACTCAGTTATGTCGTTAATGAATACATTAAAAAGAATCGGTCCCAAATGCGATCCTTGGGGTATTCCAGAGGTAGACATGTAACTATCTGAATGGTGACCATTAACTACAACTTTTGACTCTCGTTTTTCTAGGTAAGATTTAAACCATCCTATCAACGTTCCGCCTACGCCTAGTTGAGCCAGTTTGTTTATAAGGAGGCAATGATCGACTTTGTCAAATGCCTTGCTAAAATCTGTATAGATTGCGTCAACTGGAATACGACTGTCAAGGCACTTAGACACGGCCGATGTAAAACACAATAAGTTGGTGTTGGTAGATCTAGATTTAACGAAACCATGCTGAAATTCTGTAATATGTTGTTTAAGATACCACATCAAATGTCTGCTCACTAGTTTTTCGAAAATTTTACCAAAAGTTACCAATATTGAGATTGGTCTATAATTATTTACTATAATTAATACAAAAAATAAAAATAAAATAATAAAATAAAATAATTATTACATATAATTATTTTCGTTATATTAAAAGTTTATTTGACTTTCTAAAAAAGATTGTGGAGTGGTAACTAATTACAAAGGTTAATAAATGACGAATTTCATTTATAGTTTTAATTTTTTTTTAAATATTTAATTAATTTATTAAAGTTAATTAAGTTTTATCTTAGACCGAATGTTCGGCATTTCAACCGAAAGTCGGCCGAATGTCGAAGTTCGGTTCAAGCCACCAAAATTCGGTTAAACCGAATGTGAAACGAATTTCGGCCCATCCCTAACATTTACATTCGACTTCGTCATTCGACATTCGACTTCGACTTTGACTTTGACTTTGACTTTGACTTTGACATTGGTCATTGACATTCGTCATTGACATTCGTCATTGACATTCGTCATTGACATTCGTCATTGACAATCGTCATTGACATTCGTCATTAACATTCGTCATTGACATTCGACATTGACATTCGACATTGACTTTGGACATTGACATTCGACATTGACATTCGACATTGACATTCGACATTGACTTTCGACATTGACATTCGACATTGACATTCGACATTGACATTCATCATTGACATTGGACATTGACATTCGACATTGACATTCGACATTGACATTCGACATTGACATTCGACATTGACATTCGACATTGACATTCGACATTGACATTCGACATTGACATTCGACATTGACATTCGACATTGAAATTCGACATTGACATTTGACATTCGTTATTGACATTCGTCATTGACGTTCGACTCTGACATTCGATTCTGACATTCGATTCTGACATTCGACTCTGACATTCAACAATGTCGAATGTCAATTCGACATTCGACATTCGACTTCGACTTTGACTTCAACTTCGACATTGACATTCCTCATTGACATTCAACTTCAACTCTTTATTAATGGCATTTGCGGAAAACACACCACAATTCTGCCATATTTATAAAATGAAAAAAAAACTAAATGCATTAGATTTACTTTACCCAATGTTAGAAGTACTGAATGTAATGTTGAATTGAACAAGGATGTACTTGAATTCGTCGATAAAACGGTTTTCCTTGGGATAACGCTCGACTCAAAGCTGCAGTGGGGCCCTCACATAACATCTCTTACAGCGCGGTTAAGTTCAGCTGCTTTCGCTGTCAGAAAAATCCGGCAATTAACCGACGTAGATACCGCGAGACTAGTCTATTTTAGCTATTTTCATAGTGTCATGTCTTACGGTATTTTACTTTGGGGACGTGCTGCAGATATAGATTCCGTATTTGTATTGCAAAAGAGGGCTGTCAGAGCTATATATAACCTCAGCAGCCGCGAATCTCTAAGGGATTTGTTTAAAAGTATTAACATCTTGACGGTACCTTATCAATATATATACGAAAACATTATGTACGTTCGAAAAAATCTTCATCTTTTTAGTAAAATAAGTGACAGGCATAATTTTAATACCAGAAATAAGAACAAATTGGATCAACCAAGTTTTAGATTGTCAAAAATCCACACTTCTTTTATGGGGTATGGTGTAAAATGTTATAATAAAATACCACTCGAAATACTCCATCTAAATGAGAAAAAATTTAAAACATGCATTAAACGCACGCTATGTAATCAAGCTTATTATAAGTTAGAAGATTATATCAATGATAAACATGCTTGGCTAAATGCTGGTCCTGCTCCACATAAGCTCACAAATTAGAAATTTTAATCATTGGAAGATAGAAAATGTTTCTTATCCCCTTAATTTTTGACATGAATACCTATTCAAGATCGTTATTATTATTATTTGTAAAGGTAATTAAATTTCACCCATTTATGTTTTTTTAGGTACAGTACAAAACTTTGGTTTGTGTAATTTAAATGCATATTTGAATTTTTGTAAATGTGAGTACGATGCAGTGATTTACTTTATTTATTACTATAGTTTCCTACTGACACAAATTGACATGGCGGTTAGGAGCATTGTCATGCTCGCTTAAAAAGTCTCGCTGATGGTGGCGAGTGCGTTGGATCATTCGGTTCCCTTCAAAATGGTTGAGCTAAATGGTGCTGATGCCACGCGTCATGCTCGTGAACGGGCGCTGTCAGTTGAGATCGGTCATCTCTTAACTGCCATGACTTTTTACTTTTTATTTTAAATTTGTATTTGTTTATTATTTTGTTACATACACATTGTTTTCACATGTAGAAGCAACAAAAAGAAAATGTAACCAAGATTTTGTAAAACATGATTTTTTTAAAAAGAGTGTCCGTGGAGTTTCTTGCCTGTTCTTCTCCATAGAGATCTACGTTTTGGAACAGGCAATTAGCGTCACTTTTTCTGACTAACAGACCGACCGACTCTTTGACAATTCATAAGTACCTGTAAATGGTCTAAGTGAAATAAATGCTTTGAATTTTGAATTTTGAATTTTGAATTCGCAATTGACATTCGTCATTGACATTCGTCATTGACATTCGCCATTGACATTCGTCATTGACATTCGTCAATGTCATTTGACATTCGACATTCGTCAATTGGCATTCGAACTTCGATATTGACATTGGGTATTGACATTTGACATTGACATTCGACATTGACATTCGACATTGACATTCGACATTGACATTCGACATTGACATTCGACATTGACATTCGACATTGACATTCGACATTGACATTCGACATTGACATTCGACATTGACATTCGACATTGACATTCGACATTGACATTCGACATTGACATTCGACATTGACATTCGACATTGACATTCGACATTGACATTCGACATTGACATTCGACATTGACATTCGACATTGACATTCGACATTGACATTCGACATTGACATTTAACATTGACATTCGACATTGACATTTGACATTCGTTATTTGACATTTGCCATTCCCTTTTCGACATTTGACATTCGTCATTGACATTCGTCATTGACGTTCGTCTCTGACATTCGATTCTGACATTTGACTCTGACAATCGACATTGACATTCGACATTGACATTTGACTTCGTCATTCGACATTCGACTTCGACTTTGACTTCAACTTCGACATTGACATTCGACTTCGACATTCGACTTCGACATTCGACTTCGACTTTGACTTTGACTTTGACTTTGACTTTTACTTCGACTTCGACTTCGAATTCGCCTTTGACATTCGTCATTGACGTTCGCCATCAACATTCGTTATTGACATTTGACATTCGTCAATTGACATTCGTCAATCGCTTGAGACCATGGCATGAGTAACCCTGCCGAAACGTCAAGCTTAAAACAAAAAAAAGGTACGTGCGCGTTAAATAGTAAAATCCCGCTAAACTGTAACATTTTAAATATGCAACGCGGAAGTCTGACTTTGACTGTCATGTTACATTACCGTAGACTTTGACATTGACTGTGACATTGACTGCCAATAACCTGTGTGGCTCGGTCCTGCTTCAGGCCTGACGTCTGCGGCGGGTGGGCCAGCTCCGTGACGTCAGCAAAGCCTTGTTCCTCGTAGTATTTGAGGACACGTCTGGTGTTGGGGTGCAGCTGTAAAGTCATGTGGTTTAGCACTCTTAAGGTGGCCATTGGTACTACTGCTAATTCTATTGTACATAAGCTTAACTAAATTTAAGTTTTAGTGCATCTTTCTCTTTCCATTTCAAAGAAGAAGAGGACGGAAAGAAGAGGACAAAAGATTTTATATTACTTAAGTCCTGTCAAATTAAATAGCGACTGAAGTAAATCGAGTTATTCTTTGTCGCCCTGTTTTTAATCGTGTCTAAATTATTTATGGAGTGGCCAAGACGATTTTGGGCATTTTAAGTAATTCTATAGCATTTTAGGGAATTTTACACGAATATTGGCGCTAATTCTCTTGTACACAAACTTCTCTAAATTTAAGTTAAGTGCATCTCTCTCTTTCCATTTCTTAAAGGTCAGAAGATACATTTTAGTTTAATCCTGTCAAATTAGACAGCGCCTGACGAAAATTGACGTATATTTAGACGCCATGTTTTTAAGTCGCGTCTAAATTATCTATGGAGTGTCTAAATTTGACAGGACTTAACTAATATTTTATCTTCTGTCCTTTTCTTAATGAAATGGAAAGAGAGAAATGCACTTAACTTAAATTTAGTGAAGTTTGTGTACAAGAGAATCGGCACCATTATAGGGATTAATTAGGTTTCTAGGGAATTCCAGGAGATTCTTGGGAATTCCACTGATTTTAGTGAATCGCAGGGAGTTCCAGGGGTTTCGAGGGAATTCCAGGGGTTTCTAGGTTATTCCAGGCGCGAACAGTGTCAGGCTTGCAGTCACCTTAACAACATACATATACACCTTCTGCGCGCCGAAGTGCTGCAGCAACTGCATCCACTCGATGACAGCCAGCGATGTGTCGTTCTCGTACTGCAGCCACTTGCTGCACACGCCCACGGACGAGTTTACATGCGGCTTCTTCAGCGAATCGGCGGAAGGGGTGTTCTGAGAAAGGCGATGAATATCTATATAGTCAATGATATTATTATTATAAGTAAAATGGTGTAGATAGGTTACCCAAACGAAATTCTATCTTCAAAAACGGCACACTTACGCACACATACATTACACGTCAAAGTAGGATGACATGATTGAAGTAGTGCGAGTGAAAAAGAGATAAAAGTCAAATGTCAACGCGATACTCAGTATCAATATATGTTGGTCGATTGGCAAACTTTTAGTGTGCCACTTTTTGACTGCATATAACCTATTTACATTTTTGATGTGAAACATCTATAGCGCACGTAAAACAATGTTCTGGCGTGGCGACGCATGCCGTGGCGACGCATCGCCACGATATATGAGGGTGTATATATACAGTCACAGTCTTGTGTACTGTGTGGCGATGATATAATATCGATGTTTCACATCTGCCAGGCGTCCCGTGACGGCTCTGGTTTATATATAAGTGGGTGGCGCCTACGTTGTTAATAAAATTAAAGTAAATAAATAAATAAAATACATAAATATCTTTGGGCAACTCACACACGGCCATCTGATCCCAAGCTAAGCAGAGCTTGTGTGATAACTGATATACATACTTATATATATTTTTTAAGTATATACATATTGTAGATAAATGACATTTATTTATTTATTTATTTAATTTACCCTCGTTGGGCAATTTAACCATGCTTGCAGTTTACCCGTGAGATCAATTAACCCATAGTAGGCTATTTACCCACCATTGCGGTATTTTCCCATGGGGGCAATTATACTTTGAAGGCAATTTACCCATGGGTGTAATTTGCCCACGATTGTGGTCATTACACTTGGGTCAATTTACCCTCGTAGGGCAATTTTCCCAAGTGGGCAATTTACCCATGGGTGTAAATTACCCATAAGGTCAATTTGCCCATAGTGGAAAATTTCCCAAAGTTGGCAATTTTCCCATATGCACCTACGGGATTTTCCCTTCGTGGCAATTTACCCATGGGTGCAAATTACCCGCCATTGCGGTATTTACTCATGGAGGCAATTTACGCACCATTGCGGTTATTACCCTTTGGGCAATTTACCCTTGTGGGCAATTTTCCCATAGTGGGGAATTTACACATTGGTGCAATTTACCCACCATTGCGGTATTTTCCCATGGGGGCAATTTACCCATGGGGGCAAGTTACTCTTAGGTGCAATTTACCCACCATTATGGTAATTACCAGTGGGGTCAATTTACCCATGATGGCAATTTACCCATGTTGGCAATTTACCCATGGGGGCAATATACCAATTGGGGCAATTTACCCATGGGCTCTATTTACCCATGGGCAATTGTCAATAGTCAAATCATTTATTTTCATTAGACAAAATAAAAGTGAATCTAGTTGCCCCTTCCAAAATGTTGATTCGCATGGAGAAGAATGGTCAAGAAACTCTGTACGTACTTTTTGGAAAAAGCTTTTTATTTTTTCCTTTTCAGTGTCAAGTTCCAATGTCTGACTGTGTATTACAGTAACTTTCAAAGTAATTTATTTTCAAAATAAAACTACTTAGTTACAATCTTATAAAACGAAAATAGAAACTGGAAGTAACGCACAAATCGTCAATGTATATTTCGTCGATTTTTTTTGTTCTAGATGAATTTTTTGAGAAACATTGAACCGATCGCCACTTGTATGGGGGACCACTTCTTCAAACAAAAAAAAGAATCATCAAAATCCGTTTACAATTACCGACATATCGCGTAACAAACATACAGACGAATTGAGAACCTCCTCCTATTTGAAGTCGGTTAAAAAAGTTTGGAAATGGATGCTAACCATATAATGTTCGCGAGCATAGTGTTTACATGTTTACAAATAAACTACATTCTTCAAACTAATCGCTATATTAAATAAAATTATAGGTTCCGTTGTTATATGTTGTAAATATTAGAGATTTTGTTGTAATATCATCTATTTTACCCTACAGCCTGACAAAACAAATAAAAGTGAGCCGTCACGGGACGCCTGGCAGATGTGAAACATCGACATCCACACATCGAAACCACGGAAACGATACCGATGACCGAAATTTTAAAAAATGTTAGCCGCCACCTTGGATTCTGAAATGGACCTCATTTTCGGCATCAGTGCCCCCGAAAACCACAAAACGTGAGGCCAAGGCGCATATCAAAAAGTAATATGATTGAAAAGAAACAAAAGCGTGGCGACGCGATGTTTCACATCAAAAACGTACGAAAATTTGAATATCGCAGTACCTCATTCCGTGATTAAGTGGCAAGGCTGTACGTACGTACCTGAACACCCAGCACATTGGTAGCGACACCACAAGGCGCCGTGACCACGGCAGCCGCGGCCGGAGGCACATCTTTGTCAGGATAGTGTCGCCTGCACCTGCACGTCAGGATGTATGGCTCGTTCACTCCTCGGATGGGCCCCCTCCACTCAGGCCTCCAGCCGTACAGAGGTGTGGCCAGCTCGGTCTGCGGGACGTTGTCATCTGGAAACCTGAGGTAAAGCAGAAGCTATTGTAATGTCGCATTTAATTTTATTATGTGACTTTTTCAATTCATATGTACTTTCTAAAGTTTATCTTGGACATCACTGACATCCCGTGCCTCGGAAAGCACGTAAAGCCGTTGGTCCCGGTTGTCATTCGTCGAACTTTGACAGTCGTTACTGGTAAGTCAGAAACTCTTATGCAAAGCATATAGGACGGTTAGTACTGAGGCCCTACCGGTACTTGCAGGTGTGCTTCCAGTAGATCTTGAGGTGCAGCGACGTGCTGCAATGTACTACTCCGCGCGGGAGGCCATGGACACTAACTTTGTAACACAGCGTGACCTTAATAGAATTTCTAGATTACTTAAACCGCAGACTGAAGTCTGGGAGGAACTTTTATCCGAATGGCAGAGTAGGTGGGATAATTAAACCACTAAGGGCCGACACCTCCATCTGTTCTTTCCATCCGTTCGTAAGCGGCTGGCTAGGACTTGGATGGAGGTGGATCACTGTGTTGCCCAATTTCTCACAGGTCATGGCAATTTTAAGAGTAAATTATATTCCTTTAAACTAGTTGCTTCGCCTTTGTGTCAATCTTCTGCATTGGGCTGTGAATACGAACAATCTGCACATCACATCTTATGGGAGTGTGTTCTTTGGCAGAATGAGCGCAAAATAATGTTGGATAGTATACAGGTTACATCTGGTGTCGTTTACTATGCGGACCTTGTGGAAACTTAAACCAATTTCCGTGCGTTCAAGCGCTTTTGCCATACCTATTATTGGAATCAATTGTAACAGCTCACAGTTTTAGGACCCAGTAATTTTATTACAAACTGTATTCCGTGGTGCTAGGCAATCTGGGCTTCTCCCAGTTGTGATTGCCCCTTTGTGCCTATTGGCCTAGTTCTGTTCTGTCTCCTGCTTGTTATGGAGGGAAGTGGAAATATTTATTTTTCTTACTCCTCTGCAGTTCTTTCAGATTAATTTCGTTGCGGGATCCAAGACAGTTGAATCGTTTCTCCGGGACTCGTCGAGCTTCATTGCTTCGGCGCCTTTCTGGCGGACTCCACTGTTGATTCTGGCTTTCAGGAGTTGCAGTGGTTGGGAATAGTGTGGTGGGATTGTCCCAAGTCAGAAACTCTGACCAGTCTAACCAAGAGATATCGTGTCGCCCAGTTACTGGGTTTTGGAGGGCCGATAGACAGTCGCTTTACGTAAAACACTGGTATCCAGCTGAATCGGGTTAGACTGGAAGCCGACCCCAACACAGTTGGGAAAAGGCTAGGGAGAAGAAGAAGATCCGTGGTGCCGAAGATACAGACCTAGCCTAGTGTTGTCCAACCAAAATATCGTATATGTAACAGCTTATTGGTTAATAAACGATTTGTATTTGTAAGAGAGTTGAAAGCCGAAGAGTGGTCCCTGATCATCACTTATATGGACATAGTAATAATGCCTGTCCAGTTATATATCTTCTATCATAAAATGGTATTCTGTCTGAGTGATATATCAACGCACAGCACAGTCCAAACTGTTGATCCCAGGAGTCGTATGAAGCTTAAAGGGTGTGTTCTTTGTAAAGAGTAGGTAGATTTTTTATAAGTATGCTGAGAAAATAAATACCAGCCTATTACTATCCCACTTCAAGACAAAGGACTCTTCTCATACAGAGAAGGCACGAGCATTGATCACCACGCGTGACAAATGCGAAACTGCGACTTTTGACTAAGTGCAGGTTTCTGTGAATTCGCAGACAGACTTTCATTGAAATTGATTCGAATCATTTCCTTAGTCTTTTCAAAATTAAGTTGGGACCGGATTCAGCTGGGTTGAATAGTTTTACGTGAAGCGACGGCCTTATCAGCCCTCCACAATCTAGTAACTGGGCGACACGATATGACAACTGGGACGCTTTTACGTGCTTTTAGAAGTGCGGGACGTCAGTGATGTCCAAGATAAACTTCAGAAGGTACAAATGAAATGAAAAAGTCACGTTGGTGCCCTGCTTGAAGCAACACGACTGAGGCGGGCGCCATAACCAGTGAACTATCCCAGCCACGTACGAGTCACAAGAACCTATTTTACTGTTCGTGCGTTACAGTTGAAATAAAACACAAAAATGGTAGTATACATAAAAGTAACTTACCACAACTGACAGAACAGCTTGGGCACCGGCGCCACATCAGTATAAACCAGGATCCGGACCAGGGGCTCCTCGAACCTCGCGTCATAATACGCGCCGTACACGTACACACTGCCATTGTCCACCTGCACGAGCTGCCAGCCGCTCGCCGCGTACTGCAAGTCGCTCACACTCGGCAGCTTCATGCAGGAGTGGTCCAGGTATCTCTCCGGCCACGCCGCGCGGTGCTGCCAGTAGCGGAAGGGGAGGAGGCGCCCTGAAGAGCTGAAGGGGATGGGGGCGGGAGGGGACTCTAGAGCAGGAAGGATGTATGTGATCTGAGGGATGGAGGAGAGAGATAGCCATATGAGAGTTGATGCTGCTGCGACGATGATGACCAGGTGCCGACGTTGCTGTAGAACGCTGGGGATTATCCTCATTGCTGTAATTTAATAATAATAACCGCTTACTGACCCACTGCGGCAATGGCCTATTCTTATACGGATTGGCTATAATTATTTTGAACTTATATTCATTACAAGTCCAGGTTTACTCACAATGTATTCCTTTACCGATGTCTTTGATGTCCAAGGTAAACTGACTTTGGAGCTTAAAAAACTGAACTGCTGTGTATCTTGTGACACTAAACGGTCATTCTCCGATTCGGCGTTATTTGCCTAATTACCGTAACCATTTTTATTTTTCACTGATTTATCTTAAACTCATTAGAATATGAAACTAGTAAAAAATACGAATTCAATATTAAATGAGGCATGTTTTAATTACTGGTAGTTTTCTAGTTATTGAGACTTAAAAAAAATATGAGTACGGTAATTAGAAAAGTTTAATATCTTATGCCACGGTAATTAGAAAACACTGTAAATTTTAAGTAAAATGTGATATAATATAATTAAAATAACACACATTAATAATTTGTATACATCTATTTATATAAAATGAATCCCTATTTCCTTTTATCATCTTTGGACCGATTTCACTAATTCTTTGTTGTGTTTCTTATTGTTTGGAGAAGGTTCTTATGGGAAAAAAAATGAAAATTAAAAGGGTACTTTAGAGTAGTGTAGGGTAGAGTGGGATATGGTAGGGTAGAGTGGGATATAGTAGGGTAGGCTAGAGTAAGTTATAGTAGGAGTGAAGCCGCGGGTTCGTTTTCACGTTATTTTCGTACAGATTATTTACATTTTTAAATATTGATATAAAAAAAACAAAAATATGTAAGAATATAAAAAACAGTAGCCCAACGGCATCGGGAACAGGGTCCCAGCTACCGGTGATCAGGGCTTCAGAGAGAAGAACTTCCTAACGATGCGAGCCGTGTCCAAATGCTTCTGAATGAAGCCCTAGATCCAGCCATCTGACGAGAGCCTCCTTAGGTGTTGGTCGAGACTCTTGGCTATTAAACCATTGGCAGAAACAACTATCGGCACATGACCGTTGAGTCCACATTCAACATGTCAACAATCTCGCGAACTAAGTCGATACTTAATTTTTATTATCTTTCTCGATCTTCACAAGGTTCTTGTCACGCGGGACCGTTACGTCAACGAGCATTGCGCGCCGCTCCAATCGATCCACCACCACTATATCAGGCTTGTTTGCTACAACAGTCCTTTCAGTGATGATGTATCGACCCCAGTACAATGTGACATTGCCATCTTCAGATTCTACGAGGCCGTATCTCAGAGCAAGTTGCTGATTGATAATCCTGGCTACTAGGTTGTGTCCATTCAAGTCCTCTTTATTAGCAAAACGAGAATAATCAGAGATAGTGTGTCGAATCGTTCTCCCGGCAGGTGACACGCCCGACATAAGTCAACCGTACCATCTTTCACAATAAATTCCCGATAATTCTTCGTCATGATAACCTCATCCATAATTGTACAGACAAAACCTTCGGTTTCCCCAAATAGGTCACCAAATTGTAGCTACTAAACTGACACTAAAAAGTCTACATCGGGCCCATGCAGGGCCCGGAAAAACCGCCCGTGTAGCGCCTTACTCTATCATACTTCCTCACGATCCTTTGCCTCAAGCACTACAAGTTTGCGCCAGTTCTCTTTAGTTAAGGAGAGCGGAGTGAGGTTCTTGACCACAGTGACCACACCTCGGATTCTCGGTGCTGACGTGGGGAACCACGTCAGCTTTAAGGAAATATTCCCGGAGATACAACCTCCGGGTCTCGCGGTTGAGGAGAGACTTAGCATTAAGAAAGCCTCGTCGTCCACATATCTGCGGGATTATACAGGGTGTCCCACGGCTATGCCACATGGAGGGAAAGTACCTTAAATCTTGTAGATAGAATATTTTACTGAAATAAGACATTATTTGAATTTTAAAAACAATTAAAATTGCATTCATAGATTTTTAAATAATTAAATGATTGGGCCGGGAATCGAACTTGTTCCTTGAGAAAAAATAACCACCCTGTGGTTTTATCATACCGATTGAAAGGTTTCTTCATAAGGATTATTTTTTGCTAAATAACATAGTGTCACAAATAAAAGGTAGACCGTGAATTTTAACATTTGATGTAAAATGTTGTCCTAAAAAGTTAAAAGCTTACATTGCCGTAAGGACATACAGTTGACAATCATAACTACTTTTACTAAATAATCTACCCACTTGAGTAGTACGCATGATTATAATAAATAAATATCCACCACAACAAGACCAAAAAATCGTCAGGGAACGAAATAATCAAAAGTTATTACTTTGTATTCAAGAAGAAGGGACTAGTTTTTAGCATTTAAAAAAATGACTAATTTTGTATTAAAATGTTAAAATTCATGGTGTTTCTTTTATTTTTGACACCATGTTATTTAGCAAAAAATAATCCTTGTGATGAAGCCTTTCGATCTGTAGGATAAAACTACAGGCTGATTAATTTTCTCGAGTAACAGGTTCGATTCCCGGTTCAACTATGTAATTATTTAAATATCTATGAATTCAGTTTAAAATGTTTTCAAAATTCAAATAATGTCTTCTTTCAGTAAAATGCTCTATCTACAATATTTAAGGTACTTTCCCTCCATGTGGCATTGCCGTGGGACACCCTGTATATATATCCCGCGGATATGCCTCATCAACTCATTACTGATGATCGCGGGTGATGCTCAAGCGCGCTTTGCATGTAGATTGACTTCTGTACCCATCTGTTTTGTGGCTACAGTTAGTAAATAAGAATAAATTTTTCATACAACGGTAATTATAAACATACGGTAATTAGTATACGGTAATTAGAAAACGACAGATTTTCTTAAAAATTTCGGAAAGCAACAAAATATGCAAATACTAGCTTATTACAACGTACGGAGGCCAAAGTACTGCCTCGATTTACATGATCAACTTAGGTCTAACTTAAAAAATCAAATTTATATAATGTGAAACGGTAATTAGAAAAATTTGTAACCAAGGTTACGGTAATTATATACAAGAGCGCTTTATTAGCGGTACACTAACGTTAGAGACGTACAACTGCTGGTGTTTCGCGGTACACATGGAGGAGACGAGACGAGTTCGGAAGTGGTGTGCCAAATACTGTTTTTTAGGGGTTTGCACTCGAGAACAGAATATGTCACGGTACCTAATTATAAGTTTCCATCGGACATCCGATAATTTAATGATAATTATTTATAGACTGGTTCTAGTGAGTCAATATTTTACTATGCGATACACGTTGTATAACACCATTTAAAATGTTGAATAGATCAAAATAAACCTGTAAGTCATAAAAATTACAAGTAAGTTTTAACATTAACCCTTTCATGGACGGTGGCGTGTATATACGTTCCAAGACAGCTACGAGTGGTGACAGAACGTACTACCACGTCAATTTTAATTGTCTTGTTTTAAGCAGACCGTATACTAACGTTGACTCGCCATACAAAAGTGTACTAGCTACGTCTTTCCGCCACAACGCAAAGGAATTTCCAAATTGTTCTGTCACATTGTATTATGATTTTTGGTGCTTCAAAAAGAAGACGTTTTGCTCGTACGCTGGTGGTACGTACAATACGCACGACGTCATAATACGCCCTCGCGTCCCTACATTCCCATTGCCTCGGTCACACACTGTCAACCTAGGAGTACGCGGGCGCGCGCCGCTGAGAACCGGCTGCTTTTACAGTTGTTTTTGAGAGTGATTTTGCATAAAATGTAATTATTATAATAATATTATGACTGTTTATTTATTATACGATATGTAAAAACAGATAAACCATCTTTAGAGAGTTATATTTTGCTATAATTCATTTTTTAAACGGACTTTTAAATGAGTAATAACAGAATGTAACTAATGTAAGTACATACTAGCTTCTTTGATTTTTTACGCAGATACCTACCAGTATTACGTTGTAACTAGATGTTTATCTAGCGGAAAGGTAATGTAAGTACATTATTTAGGGATTTAATCAATGTGTTTCTTGCTTGTTTAGATTGATAAATGCAAAAAAATACACGCCGTGGTAAGGTAAAAAAGCAGGTACTATCTAAAAATACTAATAATGGTTTCAGTGTTCGGTGTGTTTCAAGTGGTTCTGAGCTCTGACTATCAATTCAGAGCTCAGAATCGGATTCAGAGGCCTCAGAAGATCTTGACAACAGCAATGATAAAGACTCGCATTCTAGTTGCCAAGGCTCTCCATTCAATCTAACTGAAAATAATGTGGGTACTAACGAACAACATGATGAATCTAATTATGAAATTGCGGATTCATCAGACTTGGAAATATTTCCGCTAGCTAAACGACTGAAAAGGCAATCTAATGGTACTGTAACAAATTTACTTCAAAACGACTATAAGGACGAATCTGCATCACGTTCTATGCGCCGTTTATCACAAAATAATCCTGTGTTACGTCCTCTTTGCTGTTCATCTCAAGGTGCCCATGAGGATGAACCTAAGTTACCGCCTGTGCACCAGTTACTTCAAGCTGATCCTGATATAGGTCTTGTTCACCGTTCACCTCAAGACGACCTTGATTTAGATTCTGTTCGCCGTTTATCTCCCCATAGAAATGAACCCGAATCGCCGTCTTTACACCATTTACCTAAAAGCAACGTTACCGAACGTTGTACGTTTGTAGACGTTGTGTGCATAATTATATGTTACAGTATCCTACAAACACGGCACGACGTTTGCAGACGTTCAACGTCAATAAACGTTGTAGAGCAATGAGAATGACCTGCTATACAGGCAATGACTGAGCGTCTATAAACGTTGACGTTAGATAACGATAGTGCCGTTATTGGCCAAATGTGTCGAAAAAATACGACTCGACGTCAATAAACGTCTAACCATTTTGTACGAAGAATTGATGTGTCGTTCTACATATATCATGTGACCGACTACCGTCCGCGAAAGGGTTAAGACAGTGTGCGGACACGTTACGGTAATTAGAGAACAGAGGTTTTTGAACTTAGATTAAATTAATTTAGTCTTAAATACTTAAAACAGAAGCCTGTGTTTTTGTTTATGGCTAGATAGGGATGCTATCTAACATATAAAAAATATTGGATGATTGAATATGATAAAAGTACGGATTATTCAAGCCCGGACACGTAAAATTTGCTTATCGGAGAATGGCCGTAAACCGATTTGGATACAGTTTATTTTTTTAATGAAAGTAAGTTTCCCACCAAAAACATTTCATGTTAAAATGCCAAGACAACCACATAAGGTTTGCCCTGTGAAAAATAAATGATCTCATGTAGAGCCAATAAGCTTCTGAATCTACACGGCTTAAATCTACCGACCCTAACGTCACAAATTCTTACAATAATACACAGCCTATTACTGTCCCACTGCAGGGCAAAGGCCCCTTCTCATACAGAGAAGGCACGAGTCACCACGCTTGCTCAAGGCGGGTTGGCGATTTCGGACTTATATTCACTACAAGTCCAGCCCCCGTACCATGACGTTTAAAGTAAGATTGTTTTACTCCTGTTCAGGAGTGTGCAAGTGACAGCGATAGACACGTTGTCTAGCGCCGTCTCTTTCCCACTGAAAGTAATATCAAAGTAATACTGCTAATACGGGCTGGTGGTATGCCCCCTGGTTTCCTCACGATGTTTTCCTTCACCGATGCGATGTCTGTGATGTCTAAGATAATCTTTAGAAAGTACAAGTCACATTGGTACTTGCCCGGATTCGAATCCACAACCTCTTGCATGAGAGGCGAGCGCCTTAGCCACTAGGCCATCACGACGTTCATCACAATTCTACATATCAGTAAACTCACTACTTACCTCGATAATACCTTCTACTGCTATGTATTTAATTACCAAACGAAGGCTAAATGAGTAATTAATGACGCGTCGAAAGTATCAATATTAGGGTTCCGTAGCCAAATGGCAAAAACGGAACCCTTATAGATTCGTCATGTCTGTCTGTCTGTCCGTCCGGGGTGGTCCCCATCATAGAACTTAAACACAATTTTTTTTTTCATCATACCCATATGTGTGGGGTATCTATGGATAGGTCTTCAAAAATGATATTGAGGTTTCTAATATCATTTTTCTCTAAACTGAATAGTTTGCGCGAGAGACACTTTCAAAGTGGTAAAATGTTGGTCTCCCCCCCCCCCCCCCTGTAACTTCCAAAATAAGAGTATGATAAATCAAAAAAAAATATATGATATACATTACCATGTAAACTTCCACCGAAAATTGGTTTGAACGAGATCTAGTAAATAGTTTTTTTTTAATACGTCATAAACTGTATATCGTAATTTACCTTTCATTCAATCAACTCAAATACTTATAACAAGAACTTTATATTATGTTACTTGCTGCTACGGAACCCTTTATGAGCGAGTCCGACTCGCACTTGGCCGGTTTTTTTTTAGTTTACATTCACGTACAGCCGAGACTACACAGGGAGAGTTCATATGCTAGTAATTTTAAAATAATGCTAGTATGAATATTTTTTTTATACCTACTGTATTTTAGGTCTTGCACAACCTGCTAACAAAAGTTCAATGCCCTCCCGACTATAATGTATGAAACAGCAGATGTTTTTTTTCGGGATTTCAGAGTTGGTTCCAGTCGTAATGACCTGATGATTGGTTCGAATCCGAGCAAGTACCAATGTGACTTTTTAAAATCAAAGTACTTTCTTATACATGAATAATTCTATTTGATAATTCTATTTTATGTGACATCTTATTTTGTATGACTTGTTTACTTTATGCTATAACATTAATATTGTAAGAATGAAATTTAATTGGTTTTTTGTGTACTAGTTATAAGCGTTTTGGTTTTAGTACTGTAAGCTTATAATCTATATATCTACCGCGCCGCACAAATATATATATATGACGGCGCGTTCATATTATTTTGCGTATTTTTTGTGTTTTATTTAATTTATGTAGTGATTTTGGTTGACTTTTGTTTGTATATCGAATTATTTGCATTATAAACTCGGATTTAGATTTTCTTTGTAATTTAAAATAATAAAATAAGTCACTAAACCAAAGAGGGGACTGCTTAGTCCGTGTGGGCTTGCGAGCGACGTCAGCGCTAGTGACGCTTGTTGTAGTGAAGTGGGGGTGGTGGGGCGACCGGTGCCTTTATAAAGCAGCCGACGCGCTTTACGAACACACTTTGACTTGAGCCGTGGCGCTGACCGTACGCTCGCAATTCCGCATACCTCTTTGTGTTGTTTTTTTTTATTTAAGAAAATTAATTAGTATTGTTATTTTGAAATTAAGTGTTGTTATTTATTAACGAAAATAAAGTTGTATAAAGTACTTTGGCTCGTTTGTCAAAACTTCATTTTCTGCGGCCCGTGGATACGACTGAACGCTATCGTCAGCTCGGAAATCCTTCATCAGGAGTGAGGATGGACCAAGAAGCAGAAAATCGTAATGAAGGACGCGCCAGTCCTATATTACGTAGTGAGCGAGATCAATGGATAAGTCTCTTGGAATCTCAACATCGCAGTATGATGGAATTGATGAAGACTATCCTTGAACCGAAGAAAAAGGAGCCTCAACTTATTTTTCCGGAATTTAATCCTGATGACCAAGAGTCGGATGCACAGGCGTGGTGTAATACAGTAGACATCTGTTTGAAAGAGAACCCTTCAAACGGAAGCCAGTTGGTAATGCTTCTCAGCAGGGCTCTGAAAGGATCTGCGGCCACATGGTTGGCACACAACAGTCATCCTGAAGTTACATGGTCAGAACTAAAGCCCCTTTTCCTATCTCGTTTCGATACTATTGAAACACCAGCTGCTACTTTATACAAGATTTTATCAAGCAGTCCAAATGACGGAGAAAACATGTCAACGTATGTGTCTCGAATTTTAAACACATTAACGACACGATGGCAGAACATGACTGTGGAGCAAGTGGCAATAAGTGTTGCATTGGCACATGTGGCACGAAGTGACAATCAAATCCAAAGAATGGCTTTTACAACAGAAATCAAGTCAAGAATTCAACTACAACGTGAGCTAATGCCGTTTGTGTATAAAAAGAGAAGCCTGCCAGTTTCTGACAAAATTAATCAATCAAATGAGGCTAAGAAGCCACGTTTGGAACCACCGCGACGATGTTATAACTGCGGCAAGATTGGCCATCTAGCTGTCGACTGTCGTGGCAATACCAGCAAGGATCAGAACACCGTGAATCGTATCCAACCAACGACTACAAGCAACTCGCAGCAACGTAAAGAACCGAGACCAGTTATCTGCTTCCGCTGTGGTGAGGCCGGGCACATAGCACCGCGCTGTACCCAAAAGGAGAAGAAGACTGAAGACCGTGAACATACACCCACAGCCGAACGAAGGGTGAATATCTGCACCATCAAGCCTGCAACGGACCACCTCTACAATCAGGGTGAGAAGTTTCCATTTTGCTTTGACTCCGGATCTGAATGCTCATTGATAAAAGAAACAGTAGCTCAACGTTTTCCGGGTAAAAGAAGTTATGATTCAGTTACACTTTTAGGCATAGGAAAATCAAGCCTACGTTGCAATACTCAAATTATTGCTACGGTTACACTTCAGGGTTATTCTGTTGAGTTATTGTTTCATGTAGTCCTTGACTCTTCATTAAGTGATGACATCTTAATAGGCCGAGATTTAATTAATTTGGGCTTTTCAGTCGAAGTTTCACATAATAGTCTAACTATCACTAAAACTAAAGTTATTTTGCAATGCGAGTTCGGTGAAAAAGTGAAAGATTTTAGTAGTATCAATACCGATGGTCCCCCTGAGTCTTTTGCTGAACTGAAACAGTTACTTGAAAAATATTCAGACTTCTTTATTGAAGGTATACCTATAGGCAAAGTTAGCACAGGACATCTCGAAATAAAGCTTGTAGATCCTAGTCGGACAGTGCAACGTCGCCCATATCGAATGAGCCCTAATGAACGCGAGTTAGTACGTAAAAAAATTAAAGAACTCCTTGCCGCTGGTGTTATTCGCGAAAGTTGTTCTCCCTTTGCAAGCCCAATACTACTTGTAAAAAAAAAGGATGGCTCCGATCGTCTCTGCGTGGACTATCGCGAGTTGAATAGCAAACACTATTCCAGATAGATACCCACTACCCTTGATCGGTGATCAGATACAGCGCTTAGTTGGCGCTAAATATTTTAGTTCCTTAGATATGGCCAGTGGTTATCATCAGATTCCTGTACATCCCAACTCAATAGAACGAACAGCCTTTGTAACACCCGATGGGCAGTTTGAATATGTTACAATGCCATTTGGCCTCCGAAATGCACCATCAGTGTATCAACGAATATCAATAAAGCTCTTGGCAACCTTTCTGAAACTTTTGCTGTCTGTTACATAGATGATATTATAATTCCATCCCAAACTATTGAGGAAGGTCTTCAAAGATTAAATTTAGTATTGAAAACTTTAACAACTTCTGGTTTCTCTCTAAACTTAAAGAAATGTGCTTTTCTTAAAACCCACATAGATTATCTTGGATATCAGGTGTCATCCGGTCAAGTGAGACCAAACTCGCGTAAAATAAATGCTTTGTCCCAACTACCTCCTCCACAGACTGTCACACAGCTGAGACAGTTTATTGGTCTTGCATCATACTTCCGCCAGTTCATTCCAGGCTTTTCTCAAATCACCGCGCCCTTTACAGACTTACATCCGGCAAAGGCAACATAAAGTGGACCCCAGAATTTGAAAACATTCGCCAAAAAATTATTGCAGTCTTAACTGATAAGCCAGTTCTAACTATTTTTGACCCTCAATGTCCTACCGAATTGCATACGGATGCCAGCTCTGAAGGCTATGGTGCCATACTTATGCAACGAAAAGATGGTAACCCCATGTTGTTGAATATTACAGCAGAAGAACAACCCCTTGCGAATCCAAATACCATTCATATGAACTCGAGACGTTAGCAGTAGTTAACGCAATAAAGCATTTTAAGCATTATTTACAGGGTCGCAAGTTTGTAGTAGTAACAGATTGTAATGCCGTGAAAGCATCAAAGTCTAAAACAGATTTACCCCTCGTGTTCATAGATGGTGGTGTTTCCTACAAAGTTTTGATTTTGATATTGAGTATAGACCTGGAAAACGAATGGAACATGTAGATTTTTTGTCTCGAAACCCCCTCCTCAAATACCTGAAACAAAAATAATTCAAAAGCGGGTTAATCTCACTGAAATAAGTGATAGCTGGTTCCAAGCAGAACAGCAAAAGGATCTGATATAACATCAATTATATCAAGCTTGCAAAATAACAGCCTTGACCCTAATGTTGCGGGAACATATGAACTCAGACGTGGAATTTTGCACCGAAAAATAGAAAGAAATAGTAGGAGCGCTTGGTTGCCTATTGTTCCAAGTCATTTCAGTGGGCTGTAATCAATCATATACATGAAAGCATTATGCATTTAGGGTGGGAGAAAACTTTAGAAAAAGTCTATTGCTATTATTGGTTCCCACACATGAATAAGTACGTGCGCAAATTCATTGAAAAACTGCATTACCTGTAGGTTATCCAAATCTCATTCGGGTAAAGTGCAAGCCGAATTGCATCCCATCCTAAAGTATCTACACCTTGGCATACCATTCACATAGATGCCACAGGGAAGCTTAGTGGTAAGAATGATACCAAAGAATATGTATTTGTGATGATTGATTCATTTACAAAATATACTGTTCTGTATCACACACTTAATATCGATACCACCTGTGCTATCAAAGCTCTTAAATATATTGTTTCTTTGTTTGGTGCCCCAACTCGCGTGATAGCTGATCAGGGTAGATGTTTCGCTAGCAAGATTTCAAAAACTTTTGTAATACACACGGTGTTGCTCTTCATCTGATAGCCACGGGGACTAGTCGAGCCAATGGTCAAGTTGAGCGAGTAATGAGTACTTTAAAGAACTTGCTTACAGCTGTTGAAGTTGGAAACAACAAATCATGGCAAGATGCGCTGCCTGAAGTACAAATAGCCTTAAACAGCACAATTAATCGTGTAACAAAGTCGAGCCCTTTGGAATTATTGATAGGTAAAGTAGCAAGGCCCCTAGATCTTATGACCTTAGATGATGACACAAGTGAAAATAATGTTGATTTAGCGGAAGTTCGTCAACGTGCAGCACATGCCATACAAAATAGTGCTATTACTGAAAAACAACGATTTGACAAAACAAAGGCAAAAATTAATCACTTTAAAGTAGGCGATTTCGTACTTTTGGAAAACCATGAACGGAATCAAACCAAGTTGGAGGCAAAATTTAAAGGCCCTTTTAGGGTGGTTCAGCTGCTTGATGGTGACAGGTACTTGCTGAAGGCCTTGAATTCCAACAGAACATACAAATATGCTCACGACCGTGTACGTGCTATGCCAGATTGTTATGTTCCGTTGGAATTAAGTGCTAATTTGGAGATACCTGGACGTGCCGATGACGGCAAAAGTAAGTAGATATAGCAGTGTTAAATTATCCTGTGTGACTATCGGTCTGTGTGACAATCGGTCTGTGTGACAATCGGTCTGTGTGACAATCGGTCTGTGTGACAATCGGTCTGTGTGACAATCGGTCTGTGTGACAATCAGTCTGTGTGACAACCCGTCTGTGTGACAAAATGTTTGAGTTAACCCATTGAAATTACTATCCCTCTTATGAGATAATTAGATGTCTGAATGACAACCATTTTGGGTGATGTTGATTAAAGAAAGAATAGGGCCAGAATGGCCGAGCTTGAGTATACTACTTACCGTAATTTTGTTCTTTACAGATAGTTCCGATGACGAGACACACGAGGACGTGTGAAGGCGCAGGACGGCCGTGACGGCGCGTTCATATTATTTTGCGTATTTTTTGTGTTTTATTTAATTTATGTAGTGATTTTGGTTGACTTTTGTTTGTATATCGAATTATTTGCATTATAAACTCGGATTTAGATTTTCTTTGTAATTTAAAATAATAAAATAAGTCACTAAACCAAAGAGGGGACTGCTTAGTCCGTGTGGGCTTGCGAGCGACGTCAGCGCTAGTGACGCTTGTTGTAGTGAAGTGGGGGTGGTGGGGCGACCGGTGCCTTTATAAAGCAGCCGACGCGCTTTACGAACACACTTTGACTTGAGCCGTGGCGCTGACCGTACGCTCGCAATTCCGCATACCTCTTTGTGTTGTTTTTTTTTATTTAAGAAAATTAATTAGTATTGTTATTTTGAAATTAAGTGTTGTTATTTATTAACGAAAATAAAGTTGTATAAAGTACTTTGGCTCGTTTGTCAAAACTTCATTTTCTGCGGCCCGTGGATACGACTGAACGCTATCGTCAGCTCGGAAATCCTTCATATATATAAAACAAAGACGGGTTTGTTACAACACTTATAACTCGAGATCGGCTAGACCAATTTTCATGGTTTTTGGTTCGTTGGATTTGTCCCCGCTCCGAATAGTAGAATACATCTTAAAAATAATGAAAACTCGACGAGAACATAATTATAAAAGATGAATCATTTTCCCCTAATGTAACTTTGTTTCGTACCTGTCAAACATTTGTAGTCCACTCCTGTCAAATACAATAAGTAATGGTTGACATGCGTTCAGAAATAATGACAAAATGCATTCTTTCCCACTAACTACCCAATTGAATTTTTAAACTCCTTGGATGTGCTTGGCTTACCACCGCACAATTTACGACTAAAGATTGGTTCCATAGTAATCATGCTTCGAAACTTAAACACATGTTCACGGGTCGAAAAACCTTCTGCATTATATGTTTTCGCGGCTGATAAAAAAACGAAAAATGTTGTTTATCACATGGTGCTACACTGACGGCGAGTGATGGGTAGCTCGCCGCTCGGTTAGGACCAGGCCCGCGTCGACGACGCGTTAGTGTTCCACGCGCGCCTCAAAGAGAAGTCAGCATGAGAAGGAGCCCAACAGGGCCAACGCCTGCCGAGCTTGCGGAATGTTTATAATAGTTACTGTGACCCCGGAACATAAAGGTCATCATAGCTCATTACAGCCACCCGGCAGCCACTCCACACCGACTCGCCTTATAACCGAGGCGGAGTTGATATAGGTAGTGAGCGCATACAAGTCCATATAAAGAATACTAACCGCAGGAGGCTACCTGGCTGCCTATACTGGCTGCCGGGTGGCTGTAATGAGCTATGACCTTAAAGGGCAACCGAAGGAACATGAGTGGGTTTTAGTCAGTAAAAGTCTGACACGCCCTCCCGCCGCACCCAAGACGGGAGACGTCATTTAATAGAAAAAAGGGTGCTACACTGAAAAGTGCAATCCATGCAAAAAAATAAATAGCAAATAAAGTATCACTGAATTATTAGTCTACCTATTTTTTATTTTTTATCCTAATTATAAAGTAAAAAATGTGATCATTTGTTGCCTATAGGGCGAAACAAAGTTCGCGGGGTCAGCTAGTGTATAAATAAATAAATAAATAAACAAAGTTTATCTTAGGCATCACAGACGTCGGTGAAGGAAAACATCGTGAGGAAACCTGGACTCGTATCATGAGTCCGAAGTCACCAATCCGCCTTGAGCAAGCGTGGTGATCAATGCTCGTGCCTTCTCTGTATGAAAAGAGGCTTTTGCCTTGCAGTGGGACAGTTTTAGGCTGGTATTATTATTGTATTTTACCAACTGTGTATAAAAAAGTAGGTAAGTAAATAATAATTGGTAGTGACTCGTGCGAGTAGCTCGCACAGTGCGAGCTCAGCCGAAACCGTTACTAGCTTATGTTAGAACTAAACATCCGCGAGATCAAAATTTCATTGTTTTTTTATTGACAATCAACATTGGTAGTAAGCGAATGTTGCTGTGCGTCCGTCGAATCGTATTTATCAAAACACAAATCGACATGGCGGTTGGGAACATTGTCAAATACTGGCACAAATCAACATGGCGGTTGGGAACATTGTCAAATACTGACACAAATCAACATGGCGGTTGTGGGAGCATTGTCAAATACTGACACAAATAGACATGGCGGTTGGGAGCATTGTCATGCTCGCTCGGTCTAACTAATGTTGGACGATTCATTTCCCTTCAAAATGGTTGAGTCATATTATCGAGACACGTCTTCGGCCCGTATTAATAAACGTTACTCAGATCAAAACTCGTACTTGATGCCAAGCTTAAGACCTTGTTCGTATTAATAAACAAGATTGATTATGAGCTCAAGTTCCGAATTAGGTGTACGTCATCAGTTGAGTGTAGACTGATTAATACGTTCCATTCCAACATCATCTCCATTTTACCACCGGATCATTCAATTTTATTGAATAAAATAGCTTTTAATGGCATTAGAGGGAACTTACTTCGCTGGTTCTGTTCATATATAAGCAATCGGAATCAAATAGTATTGTGCAATGGGTACAAGTCTGACTCTTTTGTGGCAACTTCAGGTGTTCCCCAGGGATCTATTCTGGGCCCACTAATTTTTATTTTATATATAAACGATATAAAGAGCTGCTTTCAAAATAGTAATTTTTTATTATACGCAGATGATCTCAAAGTATTTAGAACTATAAAAAATACGGCTGACTGCGACCTCTTGCAGAAAGACTTGAATAGATTATCTGCTTATTGTGATGAAAATAAATTAAAACTAAGTCTCCCTAAATGTAAGTTCATAAATTTCACTAAAAATAAAAAGTTGATACCATATGATTATTCACTATGTAATAGTATTCTATTTAAAGAAACCCATATCTGTGATCTAGGAGTTCTCCTTGATAGTAAACTTCATTTAAATTTACATATAGATAAGGTTACTTCGAAAGCATTTCAAATATATAATTTTGTTATGAGATCCACGTCAGATTTTAAACGACCAGCTACATTTCAGTATTTATTTAAATCTTTAGTTCGCCCACAGGTTGAATATGCTTGCATGATCTGGGATCCCTTCTATATTAAGTATGAGAATGCAATAGAAAGAGTTCAGCGCAAGTTCCTCAGTACAATGCAGTATAAATGTCGTATCAAACGATTGTCTTACAATGATTCTTTAAATAAATTCAAACTCTTGTCATTACGCTCCAGACGTTTGTTGCTCCAAGGAATGATGCTCCATGGGCTTGTAAATAATAGGTCTGACTGCCCCGATTTAATCAATAAAATATACTATATTGTACCCAGAACAGTAATGAGACGAGAGGCCCGCTCTTACCCACTATTCGCTACTACGCCTAGCCGTACAAATGCAGGAAAAAGAGCGCCACTCCAGAGAATGGTTCAGGTCTATAATAGGTATTTCAACGATGTCGATGTTTTTGCCCTATCTAAACATAATTTTAAAAGACGAATTACTACGTGCCTTGCCGAAACTAAGTAGTTTGTAATTAGATTTTAAGAATTTATTGTTAGCAAAAGAAAACTGTATTTTGTTCCTTACATTATTTCTATCACTAACTGTATCTTTTACATATAGTAACATGTGGAAACGTAGTGGATTGTACATTTACTAATAGGTTATTGTATACTTAGAAACTAGTTGTAATGTACGATTGTTTGTTTCCCAAATAAAGTAAAATAAAATAAAAGACATCCAGACGTACGGCGGGATACCACCCTTTCTTGGTTGATATTCCTCATATCCGCACGCAGCGCTTCTCAAACGTTCATAATGCGCACCGCGAAGAAATGGAATTCCCTGCCGGCGGCGTCTGTGTTTCCAAATTCATATAACCCGGAAGTATTCAAAAAACGAGTGCATAGGCATCTAATGGGTAAGCTCGCTCCATCGTAGGCTCCGTCTATGCACTCGGGCTAGTCTGGGACCAAGAGCAAGCCCATAATAATATTAAAAAAAAAATGTGACGTATTCGTTCAAATCAAGTATAGCTGATCTTGGTAACTGAGATGCGTTTATTAATTAGCGACGATCTTTAGCTTCTGTCATAGCAGTAATGCGGTATCAAATGATATCGCACTTGAGATCGTATTTGAGTAACGTCTATTAATACGGGCCTTAATATCTTCTGTCCAGTCTTCAACTCGTCAAACATAGCTACAACAAATGAATCCAACTTATGGGCAGCTCATGGTTCCATGATAAGCTCTGCGATCGAAATACCGCTAGAAAGTTGAAATGCAAATTAATATTTTTTTAATGTGAAACATCTATAGCCGCACGTTAAACAAATTTCTGGCGTGGTGACGCATGCCATGGCGACGCTCGCCATGCTTTTGTTTTGTTTCTTTTCAATCATATTACTTTTTTTGATAATATGCGCCTTGGCTTCACGTTTTGTGGTTTTCGGGGGCACTGATGCCGAAAATGAGATCCATTTCAGAATCCAAGATGGTGGCTAACATTTTTCTAAATTTCGGTCATGGGTATCGTTTCCGTGGTTTTCGGGGACACTGATGCCGAAAATGAGGTCCATTTCAGAATCCAAGATGGCGGCTAACATTTTTCAAAATTTCGGTCATGGGTTTCGTTTCCGTGGTTTTCGGGGACACTGATGCCGAAAATGAGGTCCATTTCAGAATCCAAGATGGCGGCTAACATTTTTCAAAATTTCGGTCATGGGTATCGTTTCCGTGGTTTCGATGTGTGGATGTCGATGTTTCACATCTGCCAGGCGTCCCGTGACGGCTCACTTTTTTTCACCTTGTAAGATGCTTAGGTCTACAGCTAAAATATATTTAAAAGTAATGACTGTCGATATAGTATTTAGGGGGTGTGAGGAACAGAGCATAAAGTGTGTTCGACGGATTATAGACCTTATTCCATCTTTGTAATGTTCAATGTTCAAGACGAGCCTATTGGTCTAGTGGTTAGCGACCCTGACTGCTAAGCTGGAGGTCGTGGGCTCGATTCCCGCCCGGACAAACTTTGAGTGATGAGCATGATTGTTTGTCCTGTGTCTGGGTTTAATTTATCTATAATATGTATGTATTTATAAATAATAAAAGTATGTTTATCAGTTGTCTGGTTCTTATGATATTCTTTGGAAAAAGTTGGAAAAATACCAGTCTACCAATAGAACTTATCAACATCTTTAAGTTCTGGTACAGAAACCAGGTCAATTGTGAGCGTTGGTCAGGAACCATGTCCCAATCGTACAGGTTGGAGTGCGGCGTAAGGCAGGGGGGATTGTCCTCGCCAACCCTTTTCAACCTGTATGTGATTGATATGATTGTGGCACTCAGTAGCACTCGGGTAGGTTGTCACATAGACGGAATTAATGTCAACAACATAAGCTATGCTGATGACATGGCGCTGCTGAGTGCTTCGGTTTGTGGAATTAAGAAACTGCTGACCATCTGTGAAGCTTATGTCAAAGAACACGGCTTAAAATATAATCCAATCAAAGTGAGGTCATGGTCTTTAAGGCCAGAGGAACCAGTAAAAGTGACGTATTGCCAAATATTACGCTTAATGGTACAGTTTTGAATAGGGTGTCTAAAGTCAAATACTTGGGACATCTGCTGACCTCTGACCTCAGGGACAATGATGACATTGAGAGGGAACGGAGGGCACTGGCAGTGCGGGCGAACATGATTGCCTGTAGGTTTGCACGTTGTTCGACAGCCGTCAAAATTACACTTTTTAGGTCCTACTGTACCTCATTCTACAAGTGCAGCCTGTGGGCGGACTTTACCCAAAAGTCTTACGGTGCCCTCCGAGTCCAATTTAATAATGCGTTTAGGGTGCTGATGGGGCTACGGCGATTCTGTAGTGCATCAGGGATGTTTGCGGAGCATCGCGTGGATTGTTTTTACGCCATAATGCGTAAAAGATGCGCATCCCTGGTGCATAGAGTGCGGGGTAGCGCCAACAGCATCCTTAGCATGATCGCTAGTCGGCTAGACTGTTTGTACATCAATCACTGCTCCGCCATTTGTCATGGGATGGTGCGGCAGTGATTGATTGTTGTATTTTCTTAAGTAATTGTTTTGGGTAGTTTTTAAGTTTTACTAACATTAGTCTATAACAACATTGTTACTAACAAAATGGATACTATGGTCTGAAATAAAAGTATTATTATTATCTCCTTTATTCGTTTATAAAACATAAAAAATACATTTTTAAATCGGACCTTTGGAAGGCGTGCGAGGGGCCGAAGCCAACTCGCAGAGGCCCCTTAATAAATTTATGAGAAATGAGATACCAACCGACGATTATCCCTATATGCACTATGCAGGTGCACCTAAGGATAATCCCCGGTTAGTGTAAGACTATTGTAGAACTATGTAGCAAACAAAAAAAAATTGATCTATGGGTTTGGGTTTTTAGGTGGACTAGGTACTTAAGACTATGGAGGGACTATAGCACCTGCCTGACCAATGTTTAAAAGCACGGATAAAAAGGCAGGGGGTGACTTGCACACTCAGTAAATGGGCCCCCGAAAACGGCCGCTAGCACAAAGTGACGTAGCGACAAGGGGGCAACATATATCGAGGTGCTGGAGGAGTGGAGAGGTATTCCACGGCTATCAGGACAATCCCGGAAGTACGGTCAAGATCCCTACCAGCATCTTACTGGAATACTTCCTTCCCCCGAGCACTTTTGCTCTTGCGAATCTCCACTCTAACCAGCCAATTAAGGCAAGAGAGAGGTGGGAGCCTTGTTCCTCGTCAGTGCTCACTCTGGCCGGCCAGTTAAGGCAAGCCAGAGATGAAGAACAAAGGGTCTCCCAGGAGGTCAGATCCGCGGGGGTCGCTACTGGCCGACAGCTCGCCACAAGCTGCCCTGCGGGTTTATTATTATTCCATTTATTAAAGTATATTACATATAAATTACATTTTTAAATATTAATATAAAATAAAAACATTTAAAAATATAAAAAATAGTAGCCCACCGGCATCGGGAACAGGGTCCAAGCTACCGGTGGTCAGGGCTCCAGAGAAAGGAACCTCCGGACAATGCGCGCCGTGTCCAGGAGTACCGCTTTCTGAACCAGACCCTTGACCCAGCTGCCCAGCGAGAGCCTCCTAAGATGTTGGTCGAGGCTCTTCGCTATTACGCCGTTGGCCGTCACGACTATCGGCACAATGATTGCTGAATCCATATCCCACATGTCAACAACCTCGCGAGCTAAGTCAAGATATTTGTTCTGCTTATCTTTCTCAGCCTTCACGAGGTTCTCGTCATGCGGGACAGCAATATCAACAATCATTGCGCGACGCTCTAATCGATCTATTACCACTATATCAGGTTTATTGGCAACAATAGTCCTGTCGGTGATAACAGATCGATCCAGTACAATGTGATATCGCCATTATCAAGAACTGGGTCGGGCACATACCTGTAGTATGGCACCTCCGATTCCACAAGACTGTATTTCAGAGCAAGTTGCTGATGAATAATCCTGGCTACAAGATTGTGTCTGTGCAAATAGTCTCCGTTAGCCAGACTAGAACACCCAGAAATAATGTGACGTATCGATTCTCCGGGACGGTGGCATGCCCGACATATGTCAACCGTACCGTCCTTCACAATATATTTCCGGTAGTTTTTAGTCATCATAACTTCGTCCATTATTGCACAGACAAAACCTTCGGTTTCTCCAAAGAGGTCACCGAAACGCAGCCAAGATACGGACGCTAGGAAATCTACATCGGGCCCATGTAGGACCCGGTAAAAGCGTCCGTGAAGCTCCTTGCTCTGCCATACAGTCCTGCGGTCGTTAGTGTCCAGTACCACAGGTTTGCGCCAGTTCTCGCTCGCTAAGGAGAGCGGGGTGAAGCCCTTGTCCACCGAAACTACATCCCGATGCATCCCCACGGTAGCCGATAGGAAATACTCTCTGAGACTGCATATCTCACGGTTATTATTATTATTATTATTATAGTACAAGCTCTGCTTAGTTTGGGATCAGATGACCATGTGTGAGTCGTCCAAGGATATTTATTATTTAATGTCAGACTAGCAAATTAAAACAACAACCATTTCTTTACGTTTTATTATTTAAAATGAATTTCTACAATATATGTTAATATGCCTAGAAACTAAGTAACAATAAACCAACTCTGAAATTGCGAAAAAATTGGCCAATGGCCTTGACCAATGCCCTCCCGACCATAATGCATGAAACAGCTGATTTTTTTTTTCGCGATTTCAGAATTGGTTCCATAATAAAAGTTGTTTGTTTTTATGAGTAGAATCATCTTCTAGTGGGTTGTGCAAGACCAAATATACACTAAGTATGTCCCTCGACTTACTTAACATGGTGTATCTATAGCTCATTTATTCTTTATTCTTTATTGCACAAGAAAAATAATACATATCAAAAAAATTGCAAAAACATACATTTATTTTCTTCACTAGTGTTTTTCAGGCTAATAAATGTACAGTTTGTACGAAGTAAAAACTTCGTAGTACTGGTTTATTAGGAATTAGATGTAATGTTCCCCCTTTGTCCCACTAAGTCATTGCCGCCCTGTTGTGGCCAAGTAGTTTGTCTAAAATTTTGTAATAGAATATGCAGACAAACATAAAAAAAAAGTTTTTTCCAAAAAATAATTATGTTAGGCGGTTATTATTTTGTTGGAAAAATGCTTTTAATTTTTACGGTGGACGACAAAGTGATCCTATAAGGGTTCCGTTTTTACCTTTTCGAACTAAGGAACCCTAAATTCGCCAAAACAGTTTCATAATTGGCGGAGAAATCGCGGAACAAATATACAAAAAAAAATTTGAAGGGCTTTCCAAAATCCACCCTAAGATTTCCCCCCCAAAGGGGACAAAGGTAAATTAAAAAAAAAATACACAAAAACCCCCTTGGAAAATTTTGTCATTCCCAAAATTTACCCTAAAAAAATATATTCTACGGGAGAAAACGGTAATGGATAAAAATGAAGTCTCAAAGTCCTCCTTTGAAATAAAACCCGTCTTGGTGGGACAAAGTGGAAACCACTGGAACCTGGCGGCCGAGGCCTACTCCTCCTCAGGATATTCCTCAGCCACCTCCTCCTGCTCGTCAAATTCTGTGTCGTCCACTCCCACTTCCTGGAATAAAGAGTTTATATATGCCTTCAAAAGAATATAACATCGATATCCCGCCGAAAAGACTCACCCCTAATAATGTGTCTGTTGGGGAGAGGGAAATCATCCAATGACTGCTCCCGTCCTGGGTGCGGCGGGAGGGCGTGTCAGACTCTTACTGACTAAAACCCACTCATGTTCCTTCGATTGCCCTTTATGTTCCGGGGTCACGGTAACTATTATAAACATTCCGCAGCCTCTGTACAAAATACTTAGAAGACCCGTGCCCACTTCGTTGGGCGTTACATCCGCCTGGCTAGATAAAAACTGAAATAATTCGGCTAATATGCATGATATCTTTGTAATTTATAGACTACTAGCTTTTACCCGCGGCTTCGCTCGCGTTAAAAAGAGACAAAAAGTAGCCTATGTTACTCTCCATCCCTTCAACTATCGCCACTTAAAAAATCACGTCAATTCGTCGCTCCGTTTTGCCGTGAAAGAAAGACAAACATACAGACAGACAGACACACTTTCCCATTTATAATATTAGTATGGATAGCCTATAGCATTCACCAATAATGTATCTTTCTGCCAGTGAAACAATTTTTAAAAATGGTTCATTACTTTCGGAGATTACCCCCTACATACAAACAAATTTTACTTCTTTATTATATTAGTACTAGCTGTCCCCTGCGGTTTCACCTGCATTTTTCGTTACTGCTCCGCTCCCGTGGGTCGTAGCGTGATGGTATATAGCCTATAGCATTCCTCGATAAATGGGCTATCTAACACTGAAAGAATTTTTCAAATCGGACCAGTAGTTCCAGAGATTACCCCCTACATACAAACTTACAAACCTACAAACTTACAAACTTACAAATTTTACCTCTTTATAATATTAGTATAGATATATAGTATGTATATCAGTTGTCTGGTTACCCTAACACTAAGTTTCTCAACCTTATTTTGCTTACCACCCATTTTGAGAATATGATTTTTTCTAGAGCCCCCCATCTTATTTTTTGCCTTTTAAGACTATATTTTTAATCTACCCACGCCCCCTCTGCGCCATCTCAATACCCCCTAATTTCCTCTGGGTCTTCTACTGCCCCCCGAAAATGTTAAACGCCCACAAGGGGGCGTTATCGCCCACGTTGAGAATCTATGATGAACCTATGTTAGGGCCTAACACAAGTTCTGCTTAGTCTGGGATCATATGCGCAGGAATTTTATTTTTATACTCTTAAGCAATCACGAAAAACCTGAAATTTTGATATTACGAACTCGCAATTGTATCCATACTAATATTATAAATGGGAAAGTGTGTCTGTCTGTCTGTATGTTTGTCTTTTTTTCACGGCAAAACGGAGCGACGGATTGACGTGATTTTTTAAGTGGAGATAGTTGAAGGGATGGAGAGTGACATAGGCTACTTTTTGTCTCTTTATAACGCGAGCGAAGTCGCGGGCAAAAGCTAGTGTCAGTATAAAATGCTGTAGAATGGCTGTACTTACTTCGTATTGCTGATACTCGGAGACCAGGTCGTTCATGTTGCTCTCAGCCTCCGTGAACTCCATCTCATCCATACCCTCACCGGTGTACCAGTGCAGGAATGCCTGAAAAAAGATATCACCAATAAATAGTCTACACTAATATTATAAAGAGGAAAACTTTGTTCGTTTCATTGTTTGATTGTAATGAATAGGCTCAATAACTACTGGACCGATTTTAAAAATTCTTTCACCATTCGAAAGCTACATTGTCAACGAGTAACATAGGCTATATAATATAGCGCTATGCCCCACGGGAGCGAAGCAGTAACCAAAAACCTAACGTAACGTGGGTGAAACCGCAAGGAACAGCTAGTAATATTATAAACAGATCCATGCGGGCTACGTCACGGGATATCCATTAGTGTTATATACTAAAACCTTCCCAGAAAGTAACAAACTTTTCTGAAATCCGAATCAAAATCGGTTCAGCCAAACGCGACAGTACAGATTGAACTAAGAACCTACTTTTTTTTAAATCGGTCAATTCGTACTAATATTATAAATGCGAAAGTAACTCTGTCTGTCTGTCTCTTCTTTACGCTAAAACCACTAAACCAATGAATGAAATTTGGTACAGATAGTCTGGGACCCGAGAAAGGACATAGGATGTTTTCACCCCGAGAATTCCCCGGGAACGGGAACTAATAATTCACGCGGATGAAGTCGCGTGCAAAAGCTAGTAATTAATAAAAAAAGGATCTTATTTACCTTCCTCCGGAACATGACAGTGAACTGCTCAGAGATCCTCTTGAAGATCTCCTGGATAGCCGTGGTGTTGCCGACGAACGTGGCCGCCATCTTGAGACCCCGCGGGGGCACGTCACACACAGCTACCTTCACGTTGTTCGGGATCCACTCCACGAAGTAACTGAGAGAAAGAATTAAACCACAATCCGTATTTAATATCTTCCGTTTTCGTATTTATATCTTTCTTTGTACATGATTATTTTATTTGCTACCATTATGTATTTTATTTTTCTTGTTCATGTGCAATAAAGAATATGAATATGAATATATGAATAATATTATAAATACGAGAGTAACTCTGTCTGTCTGTCTCTTCTTCACGCCTAAACCACTGAACCGATTTAAATGAAATTTGGTACAGGTACAGTCTGGGACCCGAGAAAATACATAGGATAGTTTTCATCCCGGAAATCCCCCGGGAACGGAAATCCCAGACTATATCTGTGCCAAATTTCATTTAAATCGGTTCAGTGGTTTAGGCGTGATAAAGTAACAGACAGACAGACAGAGTTACTTTCGTATTTATAATATTAAAAGTACGGAAGTACGGATAAACTGTTCCACGCTGTTTTACCCGGTTTTTTTTGTGAGTGGTAGATCATTAAATGACAGACCTCCCGCCCTGGGGGGGCGGGAGGTCTCACATTGGGTTTACGTTGTAATTCGTAGAACTTTAACACTAGTTCCGGGGAGTCAGAAACCAAAAACACTGACTAGTCTAACCAAGGGGTATCGTGTCACCCAGTTACTGGGTTGTGGAGGTCTGATAGGCAGTCAACCCAATCCGGTTAGGCTGAAAGCTGACCCCTAATGTATAGTTGGGAAAAGGCCTCACTGGACCATGACTTGAACAAAGGCCGGACGCGAGAGGTCTCTGCCGCCAATCGCCTCTACGAGGTGGGGCGGTGGGGCTCTGCCCAAGCAGGGCAGACCTCCGCGGAGTGCTCTACCGTGTCCTCCAGCCGATTCCTACATTGGAAGCATCCGGGTGTTACCTTCCGCCTGAGTCGGTGCAGTTATCTCCCGAAACCTCATCCTCATCCGGTCCTCACCGGATACGGATTCCGGTGAGGACCTGCGTCAGACGGAAGGTGAGTGTGCCACAGCACCTCTTTAGTCACTTATAGCACCTTGAAACCTTGGGGTGCGGCAGTTAGCGCGAACGTCAACGGCCACTCGATAGGGGGATGAAGGTGAATGCCCCCCCAGCTACTTCTCATCCGAGAGCAAGGGACCTCCGAACTGGGGAGCGAAACCTTGCCCGACCCTTTGAGCAGGCACGTCTTTTGGGTCAGGTAGAAACCTGTAGGGCATAGTTTCTCAACCTTACTTTGCTCACCGCCCACTTTGAGAATATGTTTTTTTCTAGATAATACCAGCCTAACATGAAACGCGAAGGTTTAAAAGTTAGTAATACCAGCCTGTTACTGTCCCACTGCAGGGCAAAGGCCTCATCTCATACAGAGAAGGCACGAGCATTGATCACCACGCGCGCTCAAGGCGGTGCGGCGATTTCGAACTTATATTAACTACAAGTCCAGGTTTCCTCACGATGTTTTCCTTCACCGACGTCTGTGATGTCTAAGATAAACTTTAGAAAGTACATTATGAATTGAAAAAGTCACATTGGTACTTGCCCGGATTCGAACCCACAACCTCTTGCACGAGAGGCGGGCGCCTCAACCACTAGGCCATCATGACTGTTTTTCTAGAGCCCCCATATTATTTTTTTGCCTTTTAGACTATATTTTTTAATCTACCCACGCCCCCTCTGCGCCATCTCAATGCCCGCTAATTTTTCAAAGTCTTCTACTGCCCCCCCGAAAGTCTCAAACGCCCACAAGGGGGCGTTATCGCCCACGTTGAGAACCTATGCTGTAGGGCATCAACGCGTCATCGCGGGGCGACGGCTGAGAGAGGTGTGTTCCTCTGACTTCCTCTCTCCCGCGCGGCTGACGGGATCCACCACAACAGCTTCAAGCGAATTGTGCAGTGATTGATTTAGTGTAGCTCCACTCCGGGTACTACTTTCCTGTGTAGAAAAGGACTCCCTAAAAAGGGGGGGAACTTAGCATCACTGTCGTGGCGTGCCCTGCCCCCTTACCATGCCGTTGATTGTTTTATTCCTGTTGCAGGAGTGTGCAAGTGACAGCGCTAGACACGTTGTCTAGCGTCGTCTCTTTCCCACTGAAAGTAATATCAAAGTAATACTGCTATAAGGGCTTGTGGTACGCCTCCTGCACGGGGTTGCGACAGTGGCTCTCTCCATGTCTCTCTCCTGAGCGGCGATATGCAGCAGTGGAGTAACCCTCAGTCCAGTGCCTCAGCGCGCCACTCATGCAGGCGCGTGAGGACTATCGCCTCCACATCCCATGGTGGCAATCCGGCTAAGAGTCTGATATAAAAATCCGTACTAATATTATAAATGCGAAAGTAACTCTGTCTGTCTGTCTCTTCTTCACGCCTAATCCACTGAACCGATTAAATGAAATTTGGTACAGATATAGTCTGGGACCTGAGAAAGGACATAGGATAGTTTTAATCCCGGAAATCCCTCGGGAACCCGAACTATTAACGGACGAAGTCGCGGGCAAAAGCTAGTACCTTATAAAGTAAAATTGAAATAAGTACCTAGAGTTCTTGTCCTGGACGGTTAACATCTGCTCATCCACTTCCTTCATGGACATCCTGCCTCTGAAGATGGCAGCCACCGTGAGGTACCTCCCATGGCGCGGGTCGCAGGCCGCCATCATGTTGGTCGGAGAGAACATCTGCTGCGTCAGTTCGGGAACGGTCAGCGCGCGGTAGCCGGCGCTGTTGCGAGCTGTTAGAGGCGCGAAGCCTGGGGGATGAGAGGGCTATGTAAGAAAATTTGACGGGCCAACCAACCAACAGTCTAGTGGTTAGTGACCCTGACTGCTAAGCCGGAGGTCGTGGGTTCGATTCCCAAGCAGGACAAACTTTGTGTGATGAGCGTGATTGTTTGTTCTGTGTCTGGGTGTGATTAATCTATCAGATAGTATGTACAAGCTCTGCTTAGTGTGGGATCAGATGGCCGTGTGTGAGTTGTCCCAGGATATTTATTATTTTTTAATCTCTAATTTGGACGGGCCTATTGGTCTAGTGGTAATGGCCCTACTAAGCCGGAGGTCGTGGTGACAGCCACCATATCATAAATACACACATCAAAAGTATCTAGGGATATTTTAATTAAACCTAAATTACTAAAATTCTATTAACTTTTTGTTAAAACATGTACACATTAAAATAAACCTTGTTTAATAGACTATTTAATCTGGTAATAAACTTTTAGATAAAGTTAAATTTAAAAAAAACTTAGAAGAAGAGGAAAAACTCAAACAAAATTTCAATCTTATCTTTATTTTTGAAACATCAAAACTTAAACAAAACAACAATTTTTTTTATAAAAATTCTTGAAAACTTAAAATTAATATTCCGTGGATCCACCTAAGACTCTCCTGACACATCTGCAGCGGTTCTGCATACTCAAAACAAGGGTGTCAATATCCTGTTGTGGAATACTGTCCCATTTATTGCCGTTTCTGAAGCCATGAAGACCAGTCAGAGCGTTATATCCAGGCTTTGGTCATGTTATCGTGTCACGGAGGAAGTGGTGGAACGGCACCGAGGACCTCAACGCATTACAACACATGTACAGGACCGATTCATAGTGAATGCTGCACAAAGTCAACTAAATGCAGCGGCGATGCAATTGGTTCAAAGGCTACAGAGAGAGTATGGTTTGCTGGTAAGCGGTCAAACTTTGAGAAGGCGACTGCATGAAGTCAATCTACGTGCTCGTAGGCCATTTTGGGTATCAGCACTAAGGAGAGGTAATCGAGGAAGAAGATTACAATGGGCTATTGCACACGAAAACTGGAACCATTCTCAATGGTCACTTGTGCTTTTCACTGATGAATCTAGGTTTGGATTTCATCCAGATTCGCGAAGAGTACACGTTTGGAGAAAACCTGGACGTTGGAATCGACTGCAGCACCCACAACAAGTTCATGCATATTAAGGTGGCACGATTATGGTTTGGGCAGGAATTCGTCTCGGCGGTAGAACGGACCTCGTTTGGATACAAGGCAATATGACTGCTCGAAAATACCGAGATGAGGTGCTAGAGCCTGTAATCTTGCCCCACAGACAGCAAATGGGACAAAATTTCCAGCTAATGCACGACAATGCCCGTCCACATACGGCGCGTATCGTTACAAGTTGGTTACAACAGCATGTTATCCAAGCTTTAGACCGGCCTGCACAATCCCCTGACTTAAATCCTATTGAGCATGCCAGGAATATGCTTCAGAGAAAAGATCGTAGGAATTTCCCTGTTGATATTGTGCATCAAAACCAGCTTTTCTTGCATCTTAGCAGGATTTGGGACAGTACTCCACAACAGGATATTGACACCCTTGTTTTGAGTATGCAGAACCGCTCCGATGTGTCAGGAGAGTCTTAGGTGGATCCACGAATTATTAATTTTAAGTTTACAACAATTTTTATAAAAAAAAAATTGTTTTGTTGTTTAGGTTTTGAAATTTCAAAAATAAAGTTAAATTGAAATTTTGTTGAGTTTTTCCTCTTCTTCTAAGTTTTTTATTAATTTAACTTTATCTAAAAGTTTATTATCAGATTAGATAGGCAATTAAACAAGGTTTATTTTAAAGTGTAGGTGTCTTAACAAAAAGTTAATAGAATTTTAGTTATTTAGGTTTAATTAAATATCCCTAGACACTTTTGATGTGTGTATATAAAAGAAAGCCGTGTTAATACGGGCCTAGATAAGTGTTAGAAGTGAATTGATTAATATAGCTGATACACCAGAATAAGACATGGGCTACACACATCTATATCCATCCATACTAATATTATAAATGGGAAAGTGTGTCTGTCAGTATGTTTGTCTTTCTTTCACGGCAAAACGGAGCGACGAATTAACGTGATTTTTTAAGTGGAGATAGTAGACGGGATGGAGAGTAACATAGGCTACTTTTTGTCTCTTTTTAACGCGAGCGAAGCCGCGAGCAAAAGCTGGTATGTAAATAAAAGAAAGTCGTGTTAGTTACACATTTTATAACTCAAGAACGGCAGAACCGATTTGGCTGAAAATAGGTGGGGAGAGCTTAGGACCAGGGGACGGACATAGAATACTTTTTATCTTCTTTTTTTTTTAGTAACCAAAAATAACGCGGCTAAAACCGCGGGGACAGCTAGTATATGATACATTTTTCAATTCAATTTACTTTCGAAAGTGTATTTATCTTGGACATCACAGACATCGGTGAAGGAAAACATCGTGAGGAAACCTGGACTTGTAAGTATAAGTCCAAAATCGCCAACCCGTCTTGAGCGCGCGTGGTGATCAATGCTCGTGCCTTCTCTGTATGAGAAGAGGCCTTCGCCCTGCATTGGGACAGTAATAGGCTGGTATTATTTTTCTGTAACGTCTCACCTGGCATGAAGAAGTGCAGCCTTGGAAAGGGCACCATGTTCACCGCCAGCTTCCGAAGATCGGCGTTTAACTGTCCTGGAAACCGCAGGCAGGTGGTCACTCCTGACATTGTTAGCTGAAAACAAAAAGCCTGGATGAAAGCTTCGTTAAAGGAATTTTTAACCCACATCAAATCTTTTCGTGTTTAAGCTGGTGTCTCGTGTATTAAAAAGTAAAGAGATAATAGTTATTTTGGCTAAATCGTATATTGGTGCCAAATCTCTTGTTCACGAACTAACGTAAATTTAAGATTAGTGCATCTTTCTCTTTCCATTTGATTAAGAAAAGGACAGGAGGTAAAATATTAGTTAAGTCCTGTCAAATTTAGACACTCCATAGATAATTTAGACGCGATTTAAAAACATGGCGTCTAAATATACGTCAATTTTATTCAGGCGCTGTCTAATTTGACAGGATTAACTAAAATGTATCTTCTGTCCTTTTCTTTAAGAAATGGAATGAGATAGTTGGAAAAAGGCTAGGGAGATGATGATGATTTTGGAAATATTCCGTTAAAAATACTTACCGAGACCAGATGATTGAGATCTCCGTATGTAGGCGAGGCGAGGCGAAGCGTTCTGAAGCAGATGTCATACAGGGCTTCGTTGTCAATGCAGAAGGTCTCATCAGTGTTCTCCACCAGCTGGTGTACTGATAATGTTGCGTTGTACGGCTCCACCACCGTGTCGGACACCTGCAATTCAAATATGGGGCTTAGAAAACTGCGTGGCTATTCATTCAGGGTCCGCACCGGGATTACGTATCTTGCAGAAGCCGAGCGATCGCGATAATTTAGCAATATTTGCTTCTCAAACGTCAATTTAAAATACGCCAAGTCAAATAACAATCTAGCGATAGTGCTGCCTCTGTGGAGCAAACAGTTAACTAAAATATGCATATTTCGTTTGGTGGTTTCGTATTTAGTATGGTTTTTAAGAGCAAAGTTAGGTTTTTTTTGTTTAAGGTGATATTTAATTAGTTCCAGCGATTGCTACTTTATCGTCATCGTAGCAATAAGTGCATTAGAACAATCAGCGAGCGATTAGCAATCGGTTCATACATAATACGATTTTTTTTGACGTTAAGCGATTAATCGCGCGGTGACCGCACAATCACTGCGCAAATGTTGCTGATTACAGCAATCATAATTAAATAAATAATAAATAAATAAATAAATATGCTGGGACAACTCACACACGGTCATCTGATCCCAAGTTAAGCTCTGCTAAGAGCTTGTGTTATGGTAACCAGACAACTGATATACATACTTATATAATTTATAAATACATACATATTATAGATAAGTTACACCCAGACACAGAACAAACAATCATGCTCATCACACAAAGTTTGTTCTGGGTGGGAATCGAACCCACGACCTCCGGCTTAGCAGTCAGGGCTACTAACCACTAGACCAACAGGCCCGTCAAATAAATAAATTCATATAGGTAATAAGCCAGTCGGGGTTGTGGAATGTTTATAATAGTTACCGTGACCCTGGAACATAAAGGGCAACCGAAGGAACATGAGTGGGTTTATCAGTAAAAGTCTGACAAACCCTACCGCTCGGCCAGGACGGGAGCAGTCATTTTTGATGATTTCCCACTCCCGAAAAAAAAACTATTCATTTAGGGTCATTTGGGTACTAATTAACCAAATGTAGTGAAGAGCTTACTATTAAAATGCTTTTAAAAGAAAATGTTCTTGAACATTGGTTCTGAACCACACACCATGGGTTCCGTACATACTTATAGGGAAAGAAATCTTGTTACCGTAATATTGTAGTTATTATTTTATTACTAGCTTTTGCCCGCGTCTTCGTCCGCGTGGAATAGTTCCCGTTCCCGCGGAATTTCCGGGATGAAAACTATCCTATGTCCTTTCTCGGGTCCCAGACTATATCTGTACCAAATTTCATTCAAATCGGTTCAGTAATTTAAGCGGGAAAGCGTAAAAGACAGACAGACAGACAGACAGACAGACATCAATAGATAGATCCATCTACACATTTTTGGTTTTCAAATTTTTCCCTTTACTTATTTGACACGGTTGGTCATTGGTGTGATTTTACTTATCCATACTAATATTATGAATCCGAAAGTAACTCTGTCTGTCTGTCTCTCTGTCTGTCTGTCTCTTCTTCACGCCTAAACCACTGAGCCGATTTGAAAGAAAATTGGTACAGATATAATCTGGGACCCGACAAAGGACATAGGATAGTTTGCATCCCGGAAATCCTTCGGCAAACGGGAACTATTCGACACAGACGAAGTCGGCAAAAAGTAGTTAATAATAAATCTATTTTTGAATGCAATATAACCCGCCTTGAGCGCGCGTGGTGATCAATGCTCGTGCCTTCTCTGTATGAGAAGAGGTCTTTGTCCTGCAGTGGGACAGTAATAGGCTGGTATTATTTTTCTGTAACGTCTCACCTGGCATGAAGAAGTGCATATAACTTACTTTAGGCGAAGGCATGACACTGAATGTGTTGACGATCCTGTCGGGATACTCCTCACGAAGTTTGCTGAGTAGCAGAGTGCCCAGACCTGATCCTGTGCCTCCGCCCAGAGAGTGGGTCAGCTGGAAACCTGTGGCGTTAGAAAAGCTCTATAATCAGTTCTATATTCGCCTAAGGACTATTACTTGGGTACATTAATTAATAAAATAAATTAAAATTGATTTTTAGATGTGTGTATGTGTATGCTTATATTATTGGTATTTATATTTAGTTAAATAGTGGTGCCGATTCTCGTATTCATAAACTAACGTAAAATTAAGTTAAGTGCATGTTTCTCTTTCCATTTAATTAAGAAAAGGACAGAAGATAAAATGTTAGTTAAGTCCTGTCAAATTAAGACACTCCATAGATAATTTAGACGCGATTTAAAAACATGGCGTCTAAATATACGTCAATTTTATTCAGGCGTTGTCTAATTTGACAGGATTAAACTAAAATGAATCTTCTGTCGTTTTCTTTCAGAAATGGAAAGAGAAAGATGCATTTAACTTAAATTTATTTAAGTTTGTGAACAAGAGAATCAGCAACAGTATTAAGGTATAAAATATGTTTAAAATTCTGAACTGTCGCATTGGGGTAATGCCTGTAATGATAGTTTAAGTGGATGAATAAATATATAAATAAATAAATGTTGCAAACGTTGATTTTTGGAAATTCAAGTCCGAATTCCCAAAGTCCAGTAGTGGTTCTAAGAAATGTTAGTAGCGTTTTCGGCAAAAATGGCAAAACAATCACGTTCATATCCATACTAATATTATAAATGCGAAAGTAACTCTGTCTGTCTGTCTGTTACGCTTTCCCGCTTAAACTTCTGAACCGATTTGAATGAAATTTGGTACAGATATAGTCTGGGGCCCGAGAAAGGACATAGGATAGTTTTCATCCCAGAAATCCTACGGGAACGGGAACTATTCCACGCGGACGAAGTCGCGGGCAGAAGCTAGTTGTGAATATATTTTACGCTATTTTTTTTGGATTCGTTGTTATAGCGGCAACAGATTTCACATCATCTGTATATCGTAGAATATTAAGTTAATGTGGTTTTATTTTACCCTTTGGGTATCCACAGAATACAAAAAACTGTACTTTCATGTTCCTAGCTTCAGTAATTAAAATAAATAAATATCCTGGGACATCTTACACACGGCCATCTGATCCCAAGCTAAGCAGAGCTTGTGTTATGGTAATCAGACAACTGATATACATACTTATTAATTTTGAAATACATACATAATATAGATAAATAACACCCATGCAGACACAGAACAAACATTTATGCTCATCACACAAAGTTTGTCCTGGGTGGGAATCGAACCCACAACCCCTGGCTTAGCAGTCAGGGTCACTGAACACTAGACCAACAGGCCCGTCAAAAATGCCATCAATTGTCATTTGCGTCAAATTGCATTGCATTGCAGTTGCATTTTGTCAAATTGTCATCAATTTAATCATTTCCAAAGTTCCTGGCAACCTGGTGACCCTGATGAGTTATTACGAACCTTGAAGGCAGTCACAGGGTTCAGCCTCTTTGCGTACCACGTCCATCACAGCTTCCACTAACTCGGCCCCCTCAGTGTAATGGCCTTTAGCCCAGTTGTTTCCTGACAACATTCAAAAAAATCTTTGTAATATACAAGGTGTATTTTTGGTCTTGCACAACCCGCTAGGAGATGATTCTTCTCGCAAAAACAAACAACTTTTATTATGGAACCAACTCTGAAATCGCGAAAAAAATATCAGCTGTTTCATACATTATGATCGGGGGGGCATTGAACTTGGCTTATTCCCATAACCTACCTTGAAAATTTTTTTTTTTTTTGGTGAGTGGGAAATCATCAAATGACTGCTCCCGTCCTGGGTGCGGCGGGAGGGCGTGTCAGACTTTTACTGACTAAAACCCACTCATGTTCCTTCGATTGCCCTTTATGTTCCAGGGTCACGGTAACTATTATAAACATTCCGCAACCCCGGCAGGCGTTGGCCCTGTTGGGCCCCTTCCTGTGCTGGCTACTTCTATTTGAGGCGCGCGTGGAACACTAACGCGCCGTCGACGCGGTCCTGGTCCTAGCCGGGAGGCGAGCTACCCATCGCTCGCCATCCGCAGAACCGTACCTACGGTGGCCGGTAGTCGTCTTGCGACTCTCGACGTCTTCGCCTGGGACCTTGAAAATTCTTCCGGGGGGAAATGGGAATCGTAAAACGGTGGACCTAAATGCCACCTGAAAATATTTCCTAAGGGGAAAATGAGAATCGTTAAAAAATGTTTGTCTCAAAAGCCCTATTTGAAAATGTTCTTAATCCTAAATTCCCCCCTAAAAATTTTGCTAAGGTGGTGGTTTCCTTATCGATAAAATTAAGCCCTTAAAATCCCCCTTTGAAAATTGAGTGTAATTTTCCGGCAATCTGTTCGGACATGCTGATAAACTTCCCTGACTGGGCAGGGAAAAGTCAAAATAAACACGTTTAATTGTTTCTGAATTTCAAAAATAATAATCTGAACGATTTTTCTCACTTTCTTCCTCAACACTACTGGCACCTTACTACCTATAAAAAGTATAGCATTTATGTATGTCACCGGAAAATAACAAGATCCGTAAGTTTATCAATCTACTATGAAGTTTATAAACTTCCGTAGGATTCTAAACGGGAGATAAATTGTAATATTTTACGTCCACATTTTGTGGCCCTGGCCATAGTACGGTGTCGGCCTTACTTAAAATAACTGACGACATTCGATTGGCTATGGAAAACCGACTCCTTACCGTGTTGGTATTATTGGACTTTAGTAGTACTTTTAATTCAGTTGATTTTGACATACTATTGGGTATCCTAGCTGCTTTAAATATATCTCCCTCTGTGATCACTTGGTTTAATTCATATCTTCGTGGTCGCTCGCAGTCGGTACACCTAAATGAAGCTTGCTCCGATTGGTGCGATCTTTCTGCGGGTGTTCCCCAAGGTGGCGTTCTTTCTCCTCTCCTTTTCTCCGTTTTTATAGACGCTGTCACTAAAGTATTAACTTCGCATTACCATCTTTATGCGGACGACCTGCAGCTTTATCGCCATTTTAAATATGAAGAACTTCTTGAAGCCATTGATGCCATCAATAATGATCTTGTTAACGTCAGTCAGTGGGCCAAAAGTTTTGGATTGTTAGTTAACCCGTCTAAATCACAAGCAATCATTATTGGTGGCAGACACTTTACCAATTTATTGAATAACCTGCCTCTCCCAATGGTTACCTACGAAGGTACCGCTATAGTCTACTCCAAGAAAGTTAAAGACCTTGGTGTTTTCTTGGACTGCAACCTTTCTTGGCAAGTTCACATTGCTGAAGTAAGCAGGAGGGTTTTCTGTTCGTATAAATCTCTTAAGCGTCTTCAGAAGTTCCTGCCTTTTCAAACTAAAATTACCCTTGCTCAGACTCTTCTTCTACCACTTATAGACTATGCTGATATTTGTTTTCTTGATGCGACTGAGGAACTCCTTAATAAGCTTGAACGTCTGCAGAATTTGTGTATCCGCTTCATTTTCGGCCTCCGAAAGTACGACCACGTGTCGGAGTTTCGGCGGCAGCTGAGGTGGCTACCTATTCGGCAGCGTCGAGACTGTCACATTCTTTCTTTCCTCTTTTCTATTCTTCACAATAGTAAGTCTCCTTCGTATCTGCGTGAACGCTTTGAGTTTCTTGTCCCTAGAGGTAAACCTTGTCGTTCTTCATCATCTCTTCTACTTCGTTTTCCTTCTCACTCTTCGAGTCGGTATGATGGATCTTTTACTGTTAGTGCTGTGCGTCTTTGGAATGCTTTGCCGCATTCATTGCGAGATAGCCCTTCCTTAGAAGTGTTCAGGAGAGGAATTAGGGAACATTTCCTGTCTGTTGATTGATAATATATATATATATATATATATATATATTTATATATATTTTTATTTATTGTTGTATTTAATTTTGTATTACGTATTTAATATTATGTATTTAATATTACAATTATATATTAGTTAAGAGTTAATAATTATGTTTTATTCGTGCACATAAGCACATTGCCCGTTGCAAATCTCACTATAGCATTTTGGTTTGCTGGTAGAAAACTCATTTTTGGGTTAAGCTCGCCATTGTACATAAGTTTTTATTTTAGTTTTGCTGATGTTTGTACTTTATTTTTTTTTATGTGCAATAAAGAATATGAATATGAATTGATAAACTTACGGATCTTGTTATTTTCCGGTGACATATATAAGTTTTAATACACCTGAAGATCGACCGACTCGACAGCTACATCTAAGAACGAATATTTATGGAGATTCCTTACCGGCGCCGCTCTGGCCAAACACATAGTTATCAGGTCGGAACAGCTGGCCATACGTCGAGGATCTGATGGCATCCATCGTCCCTGGCTCCAGGTCCACCAGCACAGCGCGTGGGACGAAGCGCTTGCCTGGAAGAAAAATAAAGAAATTATTGATAAATAAATATAAATATCCTAGGACAATTCACACACGGCCATCTGATCCCAAACTAAGCAGAGCTTGTACTATGGTAACCAGACAACTGATAAACATACTTATATAATTTATAAATACATATATATTATAGATAAATTACACACAGACACAAAACAAACTATCGTGATTATCATACAAAGTTTGTCCTGGGCGGGAATCGAACCCACGACCTCCGGCTTAGCAGTCGGGATCACCAACCACTAGACCAACAGGCCCGTCCAATTAATTTAATAATTGATGATATTTTATGCTGAACTGGACCTTTTTGACACAGTTATCGGGTACATTGTAATATTATTATATTTATTTATGTTGTCCTTTCTTTGTTTGTTGTTTTCTTATTATTTGTCTATTTTTTGTGGATGGGAAATCATCAAATGACTTTTCCCGCTCTTAATGTCAGGTTTTTACTGACTAAAACCCACCCTTATTCCTTTGGTTGTCCTTTTTGTTCCGGGGCCGCGGTAACGATAACACGGAACGAGAATTATTTCGCGGCCAGGCAGGTATATTTAAATCCTTTATTAATGGCTTCCTATTTATTATTACAAACTACTAGTACTACTTTTACTTTTAACTTTGACTTCTGACATTGCTTCTGACTTTGACTTCTGACTATGATTTCTGACTTTTCCTTCTTACTTTGACTTCGGACTTTGACGCCTTACTTTGTCTTCTGACTTTGACTTTGACTTCTGACTTTGACTTCTGACTTTGACCTTCTGACTTCTGACTATGACTTTTGACTTTTGACTTTGACGTTGACTTCTGACTTTGACTTCTGACTTTGCCTTCTGACTTTGACTTCTGACTTTGACTTCTGACTTTGACTTCTGACTTACCATCGGCGGCCTCATTGTAGTAGACCTGGATCCTCTCCAGCTGTAGGTCGCTGTCGCCGCGGTAGTAGCCGGTTTGGTCGATGCCATGTTCGTCTGATATGATCTCCCAGAACTATAACAAAGGAAGTGCTATGATATAGCTTTTACCACTTTTACCCACGGCTTTGTTTACGTTAGAAAGAGACAAAAACTAGGCTAAATCACTCTTCACCTTACGCCCCAAATTAGAAACTACTTTCTCGATTGGATCAAGGAAAATGAACATCACGCTACCACCTTAAGGGAGTAGATCAGTCTGAGCAGTAATCAAATACGTGAGCTAACGTGGGTCTTTGATCACTACTTTGACTACTACCATGGAGGAAGAAGAAAAGAGCATCTCAATACAATCTAACAAGCCCAAATACGACTAAGAGAATAGATTTTTTTAAAGGGGGATGCTTTACGTTACTTCGCAAAATTTAAATTTTTTAATGTTTTTGCAATTTGCCGCTCAGTGTGTGTGTGTGTGCGTTGATAAAAATATAGAATGGTTGCGACCGTAATAGGCCAATCGTTACAGAAAATTAATTAATATCATTAATACAACCCTCAGAGTGCATACAACGCTATAGAATGACTTTTTAATGAAATAAGCAATCAATCGCGTTATATGCACTTAGAGGGCTGTTTTGATGGTTTTAATGATTATAAATTCTGTAACTAATGGCTTATTACAGTCGCAAATCATTCTATAAAGTCAAAATGTTCCATGGAGGCACTTTGGCACATAATATATCAAAATACACCCAGACCACTGAGCTGCAAATTGCAAAAATTTGAATACGGTATTTGACACTATTAACCGATAAATCTAAGACATATTTTTTATAAAACCTATCTTTTTATTAGTCCTAAGCATCAGATTTGTTTTTAATTTACTGTAAAATTGGATTTTTAATTGCTTTAAAATCAATAAATAGTTAGTCAATAGGGTTGCTAGCTTGTGACGTGACAAGCAGGTATTGGCATACAAAGTCTATTGGAGAATTGCGTTTTGACAGCTCATAAAAAGTACGTCAATTGATCATCAAATGACTTCACCGCACGGCACCGGCCCAAGGCAGGGCGGGAGGAAGTGACAGTCTTTTACTGACTAAAACTCACCCTTGTTTCTTCGGTTGCCCTTTATGTTCTGGGGCCGCGGTAACTACTAGAGTTATTCCGCAACCGCGGCAGGCATTGGACTATTTTACCCCCTAGGAGCTGTATTTCAATTTCTTTTTTAGTGCCTACCTACTCTTCACAAAGAACAAACCCTGCAAGTTTCATGTCTCTATACTAGGTATATTTTTGGTCTTACTCAAGCCGCTAGGAGATGAATCTACTCATGAAAACAAACAACTTTTATTATGGAACCTGTTCACGCATCAAATGCGTGACCATACACATGTACGTGCTGATATTATTTCAATACAAATTTAATTCAATACAGTCCACTCATTTCTGCACTACCCTGAGATCCTGAACAGAACCAACTCTGAAATCGCGATAAAAATATCAGCTGTTTCTAAGAAAAGTTCAATGCCCTCCCGACCATAATGTATTAAACAGCTGATATTTTTTTCGCGATTTCAGAGCTGGTTCCCAGAGCCGTCTTTACCTATAGTGCAGGGTGTGCGGCGCACACGGGCGCCGGGTCTAAGGGGGCGCCGAACGCCCTCTAATATGACACCTCCAAAGATGCGTCGATGCCGGCGCTCTCAAAGACCCTGCGCTCGTGTTATGGCCGACGACGGCGCCGGGCGCGCGGTAACAATGCAAGGCTACTCCTTTTCCTACTCTATTAAAATTTACACAACTTTTGTTTCTACGTGAAATCTGTCTTTAAGCAGATAATTAAAGATTACATTGGCGTTTTTTTTTTGGTGAGTGGGAAATCATCAAATGACTTCTCCCGCCCTGGGCCAATCGAAAGGGCGTGTCAGACTTTTACTGACTAAAATGTTCCTTTGGTTGCTCTGTATGTTCCGGGGTCACGGTAACTATTATAACTATTCCGCAACCCCGGCAGGCGTTATTCCTATTGGGCCCCTTCTCGTGCTGACTGCTCTTAGAGGCGCGCCTGGATCACTAACACGTCGTCGATGCGGGCCTAGTCCTAGCCGGACGGCGAGCTACCCAACGCTCGCCGTCCGCAGACCCGCGCCTACGGTGGCCGGTAGTCGTCTTGCGACTCTCGACGTCGACGCCTGGGTCCCTGTCCGGGGCGCAGGGCTCAGGGGGTCACCGCCGCCAATCGCCTCTGCGAGGACACGGCGATGGCTCACCCAAGCGGGGCACACCTTCACTGTGTGTTCGACCGTGTCCTCCAGGCAACCATTGCTGCAGTGGTGACACCCAGGCGTCGCTTCCGCCCAAATCCGACACAGGAACCTCCCGAACTGATCGTGTCCGGTGAGAACCTGCGTTAAGCGAAATGTAAGAGCGCCGTGGCGCCTCTCCAGTCACTCCTCAAAGAGGGGTCTTACCGCCGCTATTAATGCGTACCCAGCCCTGGGTTGCAACAGTCGCTGTCTCCATTCCGCCATGAGATCTCGCCGGAGCTCTGTGCACCGCGCCGCGTTCAGCTGCGGCAGCGGGACTTCGCCCAGGAGTTGCACTTCCACACGCTACTGGTACGTGTGTGCAAGGACTGGTGCCTTCAGATCTCACGGCGGGATGCCGGTAAGGAGGCTCACCGCCTCGCAGGCAATCGTGCGGTATCCCCGCACCATCCGAATGGCCATGACTCTCCGGGACGCCCTCAGAAGCCGGGTCGGAGCTAATTAGGTTTAAAGAAACTTTATTCTCAATAAAACATACACAAATGTCACTTACTTGAGAACAATAAATTAATAACAATATAAAAAATTTGGGCGCCCACACCGGAGCTTCGTAGAAGGCCAGTAGAGCCTCCGGCAGGAGGCGTTTGGACCACCCAGATTGGGCAGGAGCCGCTTGAGGGCAGCCCTATTCCTCGCCAGTTTGGGGGTCAAACGTCGGAAATGCCCCTTGGAGTTCCATCGGTTGTCGAGGACAAGTCTCAAGTACTTCATCGTGGACTCGACACCGATGTGAACCCCTCCCATCGTTATCTGAGACCCCGGAGGTGGCCGGTGCTGAGGGCCATGAGAACACATGGCCTCGGACTTGTGCAGGGCCACCTCGAGCCCCCGCTGCCGGATCCTGTCCACGACTGTCGTGACATCAATTCGGCCGCCGCCTGGATTCGGCCGCAGCCTGGATTCGGCCGCCGCCTGAAAATTGGCGTAATGTCGCATCGCTACCAAAGGCGCGTGCCGGCATCGGCACCTGTTTTGATCCGTTTGACAACACGCCGACAATCATTGCTAACTCCGCTCGGCTGTATTGGAATGCTATAAAGTTCAAATTGAAATTCCCAGGGACGTGCTTGCAGTCATTTCCAAAAGCTAGTTAGTGTACGGGTGCCGCAATTTTTGTTTTACCGCTACACCGTAGTTTAGCGAAATAAGCCTTGATAGAATTGGAATAAGTGTCATCTTTGAATAAACACGTAAACATGAAGTAAATCGACTATTCTTTCAAAAAAACTTTTTGCTTCCCGACATCATTTAAAATTGCACCATTTTCATCCGAATTTCGTTTGAAAATATAACTGTTAGTTTCCATTTTGACCCCGCTCCTACTAGACTAGAGGGCGCCAGGGTACTGGTTGCACACGGGCGCCACAAGGGCTAGAGACGCCTCTGCTGGTTCCATAATAATAGTTGTTTGTTTTTATGAAAAGGATCATTTCTAGCGGGTTGAGTAAGACCAAAAATACACCTAGTATAGGAGCAGTGGTTTGGGACATAAATTATATATGCCAATACCTGTCTGGTAGTTCGGGGCTTGGGGTGTGCGTTAATATATCAGCAGTCAGGCAAACATTCAGTCAGTTTACTATCAATACTAATACTACAAATGGGAAAGTGTGTTTGTTTGTACAAACAAACAAACACACACGCCGTCTTTAACGGCAAAACGGAGCGAATTGCTGTGATTTTTAAGTGAAGGAAATTGATTGATGAAATATTAAACCAACTACAACCACTAGCACATCGGCGAAAAGTTGCCTGCCTGGCGGTATTTTTACAGATTGCACTTCGGTGAGTGTGCTCATGAGCTACGCGAGCTCATTCCCTCATCTCCTTTTTACCACCGGACATCCAGACGTACGGCAGGATACCACCCTTTCTTGTTTGATATTCCTCATATCCGCACGCAGCGCTTCTCAAAATCGTTCATAATGCGCACCGCGAAGGAATGGAATTCCCTGCTGTCTGTGTTTCCAAATTCATATAACCCGGAAGTATTTAAAAAACGAGTGCATAGGTATCTATTGGGTAAGCTCGCTCCATCGTAGGCCCCGTCTATGCCCTCGGGCTAGTCTGGGACCAAGAGCAAGCTCATAATAATAAAAAATATATATATATATATAATATATTACAAAAAACGTCAGATGGCGCTGCGCGAACTATAACGTAAATGAACAACGCTCTGTTTTAAAATTTGTTAAAAAATACTTTTAGTGTGTTATAGTAAATAAAACTAAGTGAACCTCTAAAACATTATGTAATAACCAAGTGACAGTGATATCAATGTTTTTTCTTAACAAACTGAGAAGTTAGAACCAAAACTATAAGTGACAGTGATATCAATGAGTTTTATGATCAAACTGTGAAGACAAAACTGTAAATCCATTATTCAATGACAAAACTACAATATAAGTGAAAAATTACAATTAAAGTCAGCAGATACAACACCTAAAACATTCTGATGAAGGTAATAAGTGCTTCTCAAGACTAAAGGCACTTGTCTCTTCTCTAGACTACAGGGTATAAAAACGTAAACAAATCTGTGACAACAGTTTAATACAGAACTTGGACCAAATCACGAAGCCCTCAATAGTGAATTACAACAGGTACAAGTTTCTATATCACTGATATTGACGCTAATCGAAATAAGTGCAAAATTAAAATTCGTTAATTTTCAATGATTCAAATTTTAACATAACAGTTGTCATCTCACTAAAATTTGAGAAAGCTGACATCTATCGGATTACATCAAGACTACTTAACCTACTATCGCAAATATGATGGATCAAACAGAAAACATTACGATTAGACGTGCCCGAGCGCACTCTGTTACAAATCTAGAGGATAGTTTCTGCAACCACACACTAGATGGCACCATGCATAGTGTTCCTGATATATCAGAGGATGAAGATGTTGATATCATTACCGAACTGAAAAAACAGATTAATGAGCTTAATGCTAAAGTATTGAGCGCTAATAACGAAATAGACTCTTTGGTGCTGAGAAATGTGACGTTAGAAAAAGAGAACGAAAATCTGATACGCAAAAATTCTGCATACAAACAAATTCTGTCTACTACTCCAAATCATTCCCCACTCAAAACCCCTAAAAAATGTACAAAACATACAATAAAACTAAGCAGTAACAAGCAAACCCAAACAGAGTTTAACTTAATGAATACAAGTAATACAGATCAACAGAATACTACAGTTCAACATTCCAGTGCACAGATGGAGCCACCTGTCAAGACTAATGAGGGAAACATATCTTCTTATTCGCAGACCATAGTCAAAAATAATATCTGTATTATTAGTGCAAATAAAAGCAATAATATATTGGCCTTAGCGGAAGACTACTTCCTAGGAAACTACCACATATTACATTATTTGACACCAAATGTCGGAATAAATACTCTCTTACAGGATATTCAAGCTAAGCTGTCAAACTTTACATTAAATGACTTTTGTATAATAATGGTTGGTGAAGAAGACTTTAGAAAGACAAATAACTATTATGATATAATAACTAACATTAGATGTGTACTACAGAACATTAAAAACACTAATATTACAATTACATTACCAACATTTAAATCTAATCATTATTATAATTACAATAATCTGTACAACTCTAGACTAGAAGTATTCAACAATATGTTATATATGGACATTGTCACTCATGAGTATGCATATCTTTTAGACTCTAATTTGAATCTAAGTTACCATCGTACTATGTATACACGATCGGGATCCTTAAAAAATCATGGTATGAAGGTTATATTTAGTGACCTCTTTGACTTGTTGTATGCAATTAAGCAAGAAAATACAGAGAGTGTAAAAGAAAACCTGCCAGGTGAAGAATTCTCAAAATCAGAATCTCTTTTTCGCCCCTAAGTATCTAAACATTCTACACCAAAATATTGCTGGGCTGCGTACAAAGTCGCATATGTTAACAGTTTGTTTACAGGAATTACTAGAAAAAAAAACACAAGTTGATGTGATCTGCCTCACCGAGCATTTCATGATGTCTGGGCTTGAAAATTCTTGTTTAATTCCCAACTATAACTTGGAATCATGTTACTCTAGGTTTAATTCAAAACGAGGCGGGTCTTGTATTTTTGTTAAAAATGGGCATAATTGCAAAGAAATATCGACACTGACAAGCTGTGCAGTCTGCTCAGCGTTTGAGTGTTGTGCTATTGAGCTGACAGACTACAAAATTGTTATTGTCTGTGTATATAGAGTACCCTTACCTAGTAACATAGATATATTTTTTGATACACTGAATAAGGTCCTAACTTTACTTCATAAACACTATCATAAACATTATATTGTCATAGCTGGAGACTTTAATATTAATATCTTAAATAGGAATAAGTTAACGAACGAATTTGAATGCTTATTACTAAATTATAATTTAAATTTACAATTGAAGGAACCTACCAGACGTGTAAGCGAAACATGTATCGACAATTTTGCCCATAACTTTGGAAAAAAATGTAAGTCAGAAGTAATTGACCTAGCGCTGTCTGATCATACCGCACAATTGTTAAGATGTCAAGTCAAAAATATATGTATAATTAAGCTCTGGAAAATCAGGAGACGGGATTTTTCTGCGGAAAATCAAGCAAAATTCAAATATTATCTAGGACAAATGACATTTGCAGACATGTATAATACTTGTGACTCAAACATAGCATATAATATTTTCTTTGACATATTTAAGTTATTTTATGACCTTTGTTTTCCCTACAAAATTATAACCGTATACAACCACAAGAAGCTCAAGTGGGTTTCACGGGGTATTAAAACTTGTAGTGCTAAAAAACGTGAACTACTTTGGAAATATAGGAAAACTCGTAATGCAGACAACAAATTAAAACTGAGGCAATACACCAAAAGACTAAAGAAGATAGTGTATTTGACCCAACGAGCACAAAACAATTACAACATTATGAATTCAAGTAATAAAGCAAAAGCTGTATGGCAAACTATTAATACTGCAAAGCAAAACAGACCATTAGAATATATCCCATGTATTAAATTAAATAATAAGACTGTCACAAATCCGTATGACATATCGAACGCATTTAATAATTATTTTGTAGATAAGATAACACCAATCAACACTAAGAACAAAGATCAGCATAAGCAATACCTAACATCTAGACTTAACTCAATCTTTATGAAGCCATGTTTGCCAGCCGACATAAAAATGATTATAAAAGGCTTAAAAAACACCATGAGTGTAGGCTATGACGGCATAAGCACTAAAGTCATTAAGCTAGTAGCGGAATGTATTTCGCTACCCCTTAGCTACATTCTAAACCTATCTATAGAAACTGGTGTATATCCTGAACAACTAAAAGTTGCAATTATTAAACCGGTTCATAAAAAAGATACTAAAGAGAACATGAATAATTATAGACCTATTGCCCTAATTTCAATCTTCTCGAAAATTTTGGAAAAATATATATACAATGAATTTGTTCAATATTTTGAAACCAATAACATCTTAGCTAACGAACAAAAAGGATTTAGACAAAACAAAAGTATCAATCTTGCGATATATGAATTTCTGGAAATTATAACGTCCAATGTCGACAAGCGAATACCAACCTGCGCCATATTTATGGATATGACACAGGCTTTTGATCACGTGGTACATGATGTCCTATTATCTAAGCTTGAGACCTATGGCATTAGAGGCAACATTTTAAATTTAATTAAAACTTACCTTAAAAACCGCATTCAGTATACACAAATTAACAGGCTTAATACTAGTACTAAGATGGAGGATACATACTTATCAAAGGGACGTAAAATACAATATGGTGTCCCGCAAGGAAGTGTATTGGGACCATTACTCTTTATAGTGTACATAAATGATTTGCCAAATACGAATTCAAACCCAATGTCACTCTTTGCGGACGATAGCACTGTTGCAATTAAATGTAATGACAGATCAACCTATGAGCGGGATATAAGTAGTACCTTAAATGCAATCATTAATTGGCTTGACATTAATAATCTGAAGGCAAATATAGGAAAGACGAAAATAATCCACTTTAAACAGCGTGTGAATGCAACTATGCCACAGATTAACTATAAGGGGGAACCTGTATCTGAAGTGGAATCTACAAAATTTCTTGGTCTCACCGTGGATAACAAATTAAAATGGAAAGCTCAGATTGAAACTTTATGCAAAAAAATCAATAAATCAGTATATGCGCTGCATGAATTAAAAAAGATTTCTAGTATCAATACCTTGTTAACGGCATATCATGGCCTAGTTGCTTCTGTTCTACGATATGGTGTAATTTTTTGGGGAAATGCTACTGATATTGATTTAGTTTTTAAGGCACAAAAACGGTGCATAAGGGCTATGTTTGGACTTCAAATAATTGAAACCTGTAAACCGTTTTTCCAGGAGCATAACATTCTAACTCTCCCAAGCTTATATATATATGAGGTCTCAATGTTTGTTAAGGTCAATCTAAACCTGTTTCCACTGGCGTCAGAAGTCAATAATAGGCAACAACGTGACGCATTTCGCCTTTATGTGCGTCGAACCCATACAGCTTTAATGCACAAAAGTGTGTTTCGCATGGCTCCTATAATTTACAATAATCTGCCTAAATCAATCAGGGCAATGAATTCTGTCTTATTTAAAAAAAATCTAAAGAGCCTTTTAGCTAAAAAGTGTTACTATACTTTAAATGACTACTTAAAAGACATTTTTCCCAAACAAGACCTCACAGTGACATCAGTAATTAAACACTAGTATGCATGTATCTTTGAATAATTTTTATTTATCTTATAATGTAACGTAACTCTAAGAATGACATTGAAATAATTTAAATATTATTATTACTAAAAATCTAATTTATTTAATCTATATTTATTATTTTATCTTTTAGAAGGACATTCCAGTAATTTATATCTTGAAATATTTAAAACAAATGTTATAATTAATATCAATGTCAATTTAATTCTGATATAAATCAGGATTCTTCATTTTGCATGCCTTATGGTAGAATCACTTGAAACATGTATTTTTTAATAACACCATTGTAACAGTGTTTTCTGCAAAAATAAATAATCTAATCTAATCTAAAAAAAAAATTAGTTTTGAATTTTAATACCAAAAGGCTCGTTAAAAAAGTAATAAACAGTTTTAACATTTTGACTTTATTTCTCAGATTTTATTTATAACGCGGGAGAAACCGCGGGAGACCGCTAGTGTCTCAATAAAACAGCTACGTAGCCCAGTCACTCAGTAGAAAGCACTTTCTTCTCAGCTAATTATCATACAAAGCTAATGACGCGCATCAGAGATTTTATCTTAACCACGGCGTAAGTACCGCGTTTGACCCCGTTATCTTAAACCTTCGAAAACACGCAATAGCAGCCCGACAGCCGGCTGTCGGTTGGTCGTTAAAAGATTAAGCCGGGTAGCTCGCGAAATTCAAATTTTCTAACGTGTTTTTGCAATTTGCAGCTCAGTGGCTCAGTGTGTTGTGACTGTAATAGGCCGTTCGTTACGAAATTATAAGTAATCATTTAAGCTTTTGAAGGCCAACCGACAGCCGGCTGTCGGGCTGCTATTGTCTTTCTATTGTGTTTCAAATCACGTGTATTTAAGGTCCCTTAATTGTCATGCGGGTGCGTGCCAAGCGGTCATGTTTGCTGCGAGACGCACGCTATGCGGCTAATTTTCAGCCACGACCCGTGCGTGTGGGCCGCATGACAATAAAAGCATGTGTATAACCTGGTTCATTAAAGAAAGGAATCTAAAATGGCGGCGCTTATCATGTTCTCTCGCTCGCACACTAGTGCCGTCTATACTCACTCGCGCGCGTACCATCAACATAAAAAAAAAGTCTTGATTTGCTTCCACGCTGCCTTGACGCGCTCAGTACTTCTTTTTACGAATATCTTGTTATAGTTTTCTGTTATTTTTCCGTTGTCACCTGTTTGTATTTGTGGTAAAAGTACGCACTGTTTCCGATGAAAACAATAAAAATTCTTAATAATATTTTCGATTTGAATAAAAAAACTTCAACTTTAAATTTTATATGCTGGCTGTACTACGATAGATGCGGGTGCCCGCATGCGTGTGGACCTCTACAAACGTGGCTTGGCTCGCACCCGCAACCGCACTCGCATGACAAAAAGCCCTTTTCCTTTATTATAGTTGTTCGTTTTTAAACGTAGTTTATAATATTTATTCTTTCGACGACCAAACGACAGTCGGCTGTCGGGCTTCTATTGTCTTTCTATTGTGTCTCAAATCACGTGTGTTTGAAGGTTTAAAGGTCATAAGCTCATTACAGCCACCCGGCAGCCACTCCAGCTCCGCACCGACCGCCTTATAACCGAGGCGATCCGGTGCCGCTACGGAGTTGATGTAGTGAGCGCATGCCCATACAAGTCCATATAAAGAGTACTAGCCGCAGGAGGCGAGTCGGTGCGGAGTGGCTGCCGGGTGGCTGTAATAGCTATGACCTTAAAAAGACGTTTACTGACCACAGTGTATGCCTGTATGCTCAGGTCTTTTGATTTACGAAGCTGAATTAATATATTTAATGCGGTTTTCGTCAAATAAAGATAATGTAGTGATTAGTGATTTGTAGGAAGACCGATGATTGATGTTCCCATACTAATATTATAAATGGGAAAGAGTGTCTGTCTGTCTGTCTGTATGTTTGTCTTTCTTTCGCGGCAAAACGGAGCGACGGATTAACGTGATTTTTTAAGTGGAGATAGTTGAAGGGATGGAGAGTAACGTAGGCTACTTTTTGTCTCTTTTTAACGCGAGCGAAGCCGCGGGCAAAAGCTACTACATAATTATAATTTGTAAAGAAAAGCCAAAATTTTCAAGGGTTTGTAATACCCTTCCCTCTAGTAGAACATAATAAATAAATATCTTGAGACAATTCACACACATCTGATATCCCAAGCTAATCAGAGCTTGTGGTATGGTAACCAATTATCTGATAAACATACTTATATTTTTTTGAAGTGAAAACTTCTTTAGCGGCGTTGAGCACTTTTTCTGTAATGGGTATAAAATCTTAAACTCGCGTCAGGACACGTGACCTGATCGAAAAAGCGTAGGACGGATGGATAGTAGACAGCTCTAATCAAGTTTTCACTTCTGCCGGCACTCCCGGAGTGCAACCCGTCTTTTTTTTTTTGTCCAGGGTTGGAATCGAACTACTAGATGACTAGACGATCAGGTCAATTCAGGTCCGTTTAAAAAATATGTTAGTAACGAAGTATAGATAATATATAGTTTTTATTGCACAGATTAAAATGCCAAAGCGCGCCAATTTTCATAACAAAGTGAAAATGGCTTCCGTTATTACCAGTTCAACATTTAAACGCATTAAAAATGTAAAAACATTGCGACTATTGAACTTTAGAATCAATCAACGGGAAATATCATCTTTTAATAACCAGTGAGTCAAGTTCCGTTACGCTTAGAACAACGTAAAAATAGATTCCGACTTCTTTCATTTTAACTATTGTCGAAGATATTAAGAAAAATACAGTTTTAAAGCGCACCTTTGATCCGATCTGGTTTCCGCACTGTCCAGCTTGCAAATGCACAATTTCTCGCATATTTAATGTTTTCACTTCTTTATATAAACAACCTGACCAATGCAACTGTTCTAGCCAAATGTACTATTTTAAGAACTATCGTCTTCGCGCGTAGTTCTACCACGTGGGATGATTTACGCTTTTAAACTCGTAGTAATTTTGTTTATAATTAGTTTTCTAAGGGAGTTTAACTGTCTTAATCGATTGTTTTCTTTAATAATCGTAGAAATCTGCAAAAGAAAATCATGTGTGGCCGCAAGTGGGGAAAATATGAAGGACTTTGTTTCAGCGCCATCTGTTGTTGAACTTAAGAAGCTTAAAATTTAATATTTTTTTGTAACTACTATTTTAAATAACACTGTATTAAATAAAAAATCATGAAAATAGTAATAGCCAATTGTTCTTTAAGTATTTATTTTTATATTTCATAAATTATTTAATACTAAACTAAACGCATTCCAATTTCCGATCGCCATATTGCTGTGAATGAAGAGAGTGAGTGACGTTTCGCGTTACTGACTGACTGACTTAGTTAAACGTCAAATAAGATTTTTCCATATTAATTTTATCGCCGAAACCGCAAGAAATATTCAATTTCGACGTTATCTTCTCTTAATTAGTGTGCAGTAAAACTCATTGCGTTTATTTGTGTAGTTAAATAGCATTTAAACACGATGAGAGATCGCCATGTTGGTTGTTTTGCCTGAAGGCAAAAGCCATATTTTAGAAGTGAAAATCTTTTGTGCTGGATCAAATTATTTGAGGACTACTGACGTGTTCGGCGCTGCCGTTGCAAATTGTAAGTAAACGATTAATTGCATATTATTTTTCTAGAAAAAAAATCGTATTATTCCATAAAACGCAAAAGGAGCAGAAATTGAAAACATAAATTTAATGCGCCATGTTCTCTTTAATATTAATGTTTGATACGATTTCTGCGTTATTAAGTTATTTGTAAAGACCAATTTGATGTAACCTAAACAAAACTATTGGTCAGTGGGTAGTCTTAGGGGCGGAGTTTAATGTAGAATATTATTTAGGGCTAAAATATACATATAGATAATAAACATGCTAACATTATTTTGGGGAAAAAAATGCTTATCTTTGGTGTCAAAACACTGTTTATAATGTCACAGAGTGTTATTCGAGGGTATGTAAGGTCAATACAGTATATTTATAACATTTTAACTTTGCCTTTCTAACCAGTGTGTCACTCCTCCCTAGGGGGTCTTAAAGAATTGTAAAGGGGACCCCCACGAGAGGGGGACAAGGGGATTGCGTTATCTAAAAAATACTTTCTTAGTTTATAACCGAGCACAATATAACTTTGTCATCTTACTATCATTATTAGAAGAAGAGAAGTAATAAACCTTCTTTATGACAGGCCTGTTGGTCTAGTGGTTAGTGACCCTGACTGCTATACCGGAGGTCGTTGGTTCGATTCCCACCCAGGACAAACTTTGTGTGATGATTGTTTGTTCTGTGTCTGGGTGTAATTTATTTATTGAACTTAATGTATGAACACAGTACATAGGCAGACTATAATAATAATTTATCTATAATATGTATATATTTATAAATTATATAAGTATTTATATCAGTTGTCTGGTTACCATAGTACAAGCTCTGCTTAGTTTGTGATCAGATGACCGTGTGTGAGTTGTCCCAGGATATTTATTTATTTATTAGGTGGATTTGATTGTTTGTTTGTAATGGGCAAGCGCTAAAACTACTGAACAGATTTTATAAAATGTTTTTTACTGAAGCAGTAAACAAGGACATGGCAGGTGAAACCATGAGAGACAGCTTGTATAAGAAAAAATAAAACTTTGTAATAATGAATGCTAAAGCTGTCCGTAATAGTCAAAGTCAAAACATTTATTTATTTATTTATCCTTTCTCTGTTAACATTACAGGTAGATACCCAAAGCGATAACAGAAACTATACTAACAGAAAATATACTTAATATTAATTAACTTATTCAAACAAAACAAAAAATAAAATAATAATAAATAAAATCAAGATACTGAAACAGCAATGCTATTGACCTTATAAATAAATAAAATAAAAATAAAAATAGCCTTTATTCACTGATTAATCCAGTTTTTACATTTCTCACTTACTGTTTAACCTTATTAATAATTTCTTATTCCTATTATTGTTTTTTTTTATACATATTTATTTAAGTTTTTAAGAAGCTAGTAACACCGGCTCCTATTTTAACCTATTTAATCAGGTTGTCCTCTTTGGACATAGGCCTTATGGCTTAGGCTTAGGCTATTGACCTTACAATACACTAATAAAAAAATTAAATAAAATTATTACTTTAATCATTTATCTATAATAATAATAATAATTTATTTCAGATTTCTCCATATTTAATAATTGTTAGTAACATGAAAATACTTAAAAACTAATATTAGTAAACAAAACAAATGGGACAATATAGAACAAAACAAAATTTGAACATTGATTTTGGTGCAATCCGACACCAGAACGCCTACCACAAACTATTTGACTGCGTGCAGTCGTATCCAGCGCTCAAGCATCGGAGAGTCCTAGCGATCCGTCAATACGCTCAAGATGCTGTTGGAACTAGCTCGCATGCGAGTGAGGGTCGAGGTGCAACGCTTACGCATGATCTATCTCCATAACACAAATTATATAAAAAAAATCTTTGTGAATTCACTCGGCTGACTTGTAAAAATATTTATTTCCATTTGACCAAAAAAGGCACTGAAATGTCATTTACAAAAAAGCTGGTCAAGTGCGGGTCGGACTCTCACAACATGGATTCCGTATAATGTACACTCATCAACCAAAAATTTAATTCATCAACAATTTTTTTTTGTGAAACACCTTGCTCTTGCCCAATTCCATGATTCTACGTCAATGGAAAGTACCCTATAGGCTACATGCAAAAGCATGAGCGTTTTCGGACTACATCCATACTAATATTATAAATGGGAAAGTGTGTCTGTCTGTCTGTCTGTTTGTCTTTCTTTCACGGCATAACGGAGCGACGGATTGACGTGATTTTTGAAGTGGAGATAGTTGAAGGGATGGAGAGTAACATAGGCTACTTTTTGTCTCTTTCTAACGCGAGCAAAGCTGCGGGCAGAAGCTAGTTAATTATAAGTCTAGGTTTCCTCAAGATGTTTTTCTTCACTAATGTCAAAAATGTCTAAGATAAACTTAAAAAGTACATAATGCATTGAATAAGGTACATTTGTACTTGCTCAGATTCGAACCCACAACCTCTTGCATGAGAGGCGGTACATCGTGACATTATACATTTAGTAATACTAATATTTTGTAATAACATCATGATACTGACCTAAACGTTATTAAAACGATTTTTTTTCTATCTGTTTGTTCCGTATAATCTCCGGAACGACTGGACCCATTTTAACAGGTCTTTCACAGATAGACAGCTAATATTATAAAAAGTAACTAAACACTTTTTGTGCAGAACCCAAGTTAACGCAGGCTAAACCGCGGGAAACAGCTAGTTATCCATACTAATCCATACTTAATATTATAAATGGGAAAGTGTGTCTGTCTGTCTGTCTGTATGTTTGTCTTTCTTTCACGGCAAAACGGAGCGACAAATTGACGTGATTTTTTAAGTGGAGATAGTTAAAGGAATAGAAAGTAACATAGGCTACTTTTTGTCTCTTTCTAACGCGAGCGAAGCCGCGGGCAGAAGCTAGTAATTATTATAATGAAAGTAACAACTGTCTGTCTGTCTCGCTCTCACGCCAATACTACTGAACCAATTTGAATCTTCGAACACACGTAATTCGAGACAATAGCAGTGCGACAGCCGGCTGTCGCTTGGTCGTCGAAAGGTTAAATGAAATATTGTACGAAATAATCCGTAGCTTGTGAAAGGACATAGGATAGTTTTTATCCCAAAAATCCCACAGGAATGTGAACTACGAGGGTAAACCGCAAAAACATATAGATGCTAAAATAGATATAGGCGGGACATCACACACTAGTGCCGTCTCCCTCCCTCCTACTACAATCTAGTCGGTGGAAGAAAGAGACAGCCTTTCTCCTTAACACAGTAAATACTTCAGGCTTGCCCTAACTAGGATAGGGCTGGAACTGATTAGTAAATATAGCTGTTATATCTGTTCCTGTTATTTTAAAAATAACAGTTCAAACCTGTTACCAAATAGCAGTTCCAACCTGTTACTAAATAACAAAAAAAAGCAAAGTCCTAACTTTAAACTTTTAAGTCAGCAAGAGTCACATAATCGAAGTCAAAAATCATAAATGCAGTCAGCAATTTGATTATTTAGTTATTAGTGACCAGCTTTTGCCCGCGACTTTGTCCGCGTCGAATAATAGGATTTCTGGGATGAAAACTATCCTATGTCCTTTCTCGGGTCCCAGACTATATCTGTACCAAACATTCAAATCGGTTCAGTGGTTTACGCGTGGAGAAGAGACACAGTGTTACTGTCACATGTATAATATTAAGTACAGATTAACCTAATCCTTGTTTTTATCCCTTTTAATTGTTTTATCATTGTTTTAGAGAAAAACTAAATGACTTAAAATATCTATATTATACTTTAAACTTTCGCGTTGCATATTTATACTTCACCACTTCTCGGGATTTAACGCGCACATACCTTTTATTTGTTTTTAGCTTGACGTTTCGGCAGGGTTACACCTGCCATGGTCACAAGCAGACTCAACTTAAACTACTCAGCAGACTCAACTTTAACTTAGTCTGCTTGTGACCATGGCAGGTGTAACCCTGCCGAAACGTCGAGCTAAAAACAAATAAAAGGTACGTGCGCGTTAAAATATCTAGTCTTTCAACAAGATTATCAAAACGTTTCATTATCAATTTGAGCACGTATTTTTTTCTTTTTTTCACGTAAACAAAAAATACAATACGTAAGACACAGTGCGTTGGAGATTTGCGTGACGTCATGCCTAGGTACAATTTTTAATGAGTAGTGACCACACAATAACAGGCCCCCACTCCAGAAATTTGATGCGCTTTATCTTTGTATTTTTATTAATTAGATCAAGCGTAAAATATGTTCAGTATTCTTGGAGTGTCTAACGAACGGACTAAAGAAAATGCCATTTTTTTCATGTAGTCATCATTTCTATTTGCACACGATGAATGACAGTTAAAACGTAACACAAGCGAAGCTGGTACTGTTACTATACGTCACAATAACAGCCTGTTATTTTTAAATACCTGTTATATGTACCTGTTACGATAAATACGCGTTGCTCCCTGCCCTAATAGAATTCCCATGGCGCGCCGTCGGTATCGAGTTTGTGAGCCGCGGGATACTAACGTTAGTCGGTATTGAGTTACTCGTAATGTGATGAAAACCACGCTTATTACTTTCACCAATGATATATATATATATATATATATATATATATATCTTTCTGTATATATTAATATTTATATCTATATATATTAATGTACGCCATAGACTACCCTTTACCCATTTTTATATAATTTGATTCCATCCAAAGGTTGCCTGGAAGAAATTGCTTTTTAGCGATAAGGCCGCCTATTGTACTCTTGCATATTTGTTTGTGTTGTCCTTTACTGCTTTTGTCCTATTGGTGTACAATAAAGAATATTCTATTCTATTCTTCTATTCAATGCAAGAGCTCTAAGATCCTTAAAAAAGACCTCATCCACGGTATGACTGGTCTGTACGATCTGCCTCCTTACCATGACGTTTAAAGTAAGATTGTTTTAGTCCTGTTGCAGGAGTGTGCAAGTGACAGCGTTAGACACGTTATCTAGCGCCGTCTCTTTCCCACTGAAAGTAATATCAAAGTAATACTGCTATAAGGGCTTGTGGTACGCCCCCAGATACATCTATGTATATGTATATAAACGAAAGTCGTGTTAGTTACACATTTTATAACTCAAGAACAGCAGAACCGATTTGGCTAAAAATTGGTGGGGAGGTAGCTTAGGACCGGGGGACGGACATAGAATACTTTTTATCTTCTTTTTTCGTTTTTATCCTGTTTCCGTGGGACGTGACATAAAGCGCGAGTAAAAATCGAGCGGAGTAGTAATCAATAATCTGATATAACGCGGCTAGATAGGTTATATGCAGTCAAAAAGTGGCACATTAAAAGTTTGCCAATTGACAAACATGATACTGAGTATCGCGTTGACATTTGACGTTTATCTCTTTTTTACTCGCATTACTTCAAACATGTCATCCTACTTTGACGTGTAATGTATGTGTGCGTTAGTGTGCCGTTTTTGAAAATAGAATTTCGTTTGGGTAACCTATCTACACTTTTTTACTTATAACATCATTGACGCGGGTGAAACCGCTGGGGACAGCTAGTACCGTATAAAAACCTACTGTTTGGAACGGGCAATTCTCCCTTGACAATTCAAAAATGGAAAAATGGTTTATTTGAATAAAATAGTTTTGAGTTTGAGTTTGACCAATCGTTTCGTGTATGAGCAACATTTTTGATGCGATCAATCGTCGCGATTTTCATGATCGATCGTCCAGACCAATCGTACCGTGTATGGAGCCCTTTACGTCTTATAATATCCCTAGCTGTCCCCGTTTCAGCCACGTTTGGTTAATACAGAGTATTGGCTGTTACCAATCCATATCCATACTAATATTATAAATGGGAAAGTGTGTCTGTCTGTCTGTCAGTCTGTCTGTTTGTCTTTCTTTCACGGCAAAACGGAGCAACGAATTGACGTGATTTTTTAAGTGGAGATAGTTGAAGGGACGGAGAGTAACATAGGCTACTTTTTGTCTCTTTCTAACGCGAGTGAAGCCGCGGGCGAAAGCTAGTAATATTATAAGTAAAGGTGTAGATAGGTTACCTAAACGAAATTCTATCTTCAAAAACGGCACACTAACGCACACATACATTACACGTCAAAGTAGGATAGCATGGTTGAAGTAGTGCGAGTGAAAAAGAGATAAACGTCAAATGTCAACGCGATACTCAGTATTATGTTGGTCAAATGGCAAACTTTTAAAGTGCCACTTTTTGACTGCATATAACCTATCTATGTTACCCGTGGTTTTACCCGCGTAGTTACCGTTCTCGTTGAATTTATGGGATATAAATATATAGGGTGACTGGTAATTAGAGTACGAGTACGATACTTAAACAAGTGATCATGCTCATGATAACCAACAACTTTTACTATAGGAACAAACCTGAAATCGCGATTAAAAATCAGTACAGTACACCTTAACCAGTCACCCTATATTAATTATCCTATTTTCTTTTTTAGGCTATGGACTCTGTACAAAAATGCAGAAGTTTAGGCGTATAAGCGTAACAGACAGACGATAGTTACTTTTGCGTTTAGCTAAGTATACATCATAATTATATATACAATTCTCGTGACACGATTACAATGTTAGTTCCCTAGTTGCTCCTCCGAAACAGCTTTACCAAATTTTATGTGCATGTTTGGTAAGTCTGAGAATCGGCTACTATCTATTTTTCATACCCCTAAGTGATAAGAGTTGTTGACCCTTAACGTTTTTAACGCGGGTGAAGCCGCGGGAGGTAGCTAGTTATCCTATAAATAATGAATGTTAGTTTCTGAGAAATGGTTGTTTGTCCTTCTTTAAACTTTCGAACACACGTGATTCGAAACGCAATAGAAAGACAAAAGCAGTGCGACAGCCGGCTGTCGCTTGGTCGTCGAAAGGTTAAATCTCGGAATTATTTTTTAGTTATCTATACATAAAAAAGCTAAACTGATTGACTGACTGTCGATATATCAACGCACAGCCCAAAACCGCTGCTCCTAGAGACATGAAACTTGCAGGGTGTCTTCTTTGTGAAGAGTAGATCACTTCTGATAAAGAATTTTTGGAAATTCCAATTCATTCCAAATTCAAATTGTGTGTTCACTTGTTTTAGGGTTCAGTTGAAAACCAGCGTCAGGCAACGTAGTTGTCTGGCATTTTTTGCTGAACTGGGCCTATTTGGCGCAGCCGCGAGACACGCAGTGTTTTTCTTTTTCTTTTCTTTATTATTGTTTTAATTTTTTTTTTAATATGTGGTTTTCTGCACTGTGTGTGTGTGCCAAATAAATGTTTTTTCTTTCTTTTTCTCTCAATTCAAAAAAAAAGCTAGCAGAGCATACATCAGAATAACGCAAGCCCACATAAGCCCATACGGTTTACGGGAACCAGTAACAAAAAACTTAACACAGGTGAAGCCGCGGGGGAGCGTCTAGCACATATTGTAATGAAACCCCCCGCCGCGTATGTCACCGATAAACTTGAAAACTGTTGAACGGATTTCTATGCTGTTTTCGTTAAGCGTTATTCAAGTCTTAAATTATATTTACTGTGTTATACATCTCCAGACCATATCTTATGAGGACACCAGGATTAAAAAACTCAAGTTTCGCCACTAACAAAATGTATACAGAGTGACTTGTAATCAGTGTACGATACTTAGGCCCGTATTAATAGACGTCACTCAATTCTGAGACGCTCTCAAGTTTATTGCTGTCCTTATTTTTTCCCTTTAGAATGACAAGGACAGCAAGAGACTTGAGCGTCTCGGAGTTGAGTGACGTCTATTAATACAGGCCTTAAACACGTGATTATGCTCATGATAAGAAACTGGGATCAAAGCTGAAATCGCCAAAATTCAGTGGATTAAGCAAACATAAATGTGCTGAGCATCTGATTTTTTGTTCGTGATTTTAGGTCTCTTCCTATAGCAAAAGTTGCTTGTTATAAAGCACAATCTCTTTTTTAAGTTTCGTACACTATGTATAGAGTATGGAGTGTATTTCAATGAGGGTTTTTTGGCAGCACGTAGGCGTCGGGTCCGGCTGCGGCGTGATTGGTGGATTTTGACATATTTGTCGGTAAAACGGCATGACATTGACAAATATGTCAAAAATTCACCAATCGTGCTGCAGTTGGACCTGACGCCTACGTATTGCCATCTAGCGGATTTCGCATATGCAAAAAACCCTCATTGGACGCGGTGGCAGAATCATCAGCAAGTGGATCAACCAGAAATATGCATTTAGCTCTATTGACCATATTTCATTAAGGGGGATGTTTTACAGTACCCCGCAAAATATAAATATTCGTACGTTTTTGCAATTTGCCGGTCATTGTCAGGTACATTGAACAAAATTGATTCGCAGCTGTAATAGGTATTTACTTTAGTTACATCGTTATACTCATAAACATCATTATTACAACCCTCACACAGTGCATACAACTCGACTGAATGACTTTTTTATATGCACTTTGAGGGCTGTATTCATTGTTTGAAAGATTATAATTCTGTAACGAAATAAGTATTACAATCGCGTACCATACTATATGAACACACACCCAGGCACTATGCAAATTGCAAAAGTACGTAAGAAAATAGAATTTCGGGGGCTACCTTGAGCTTCCACTTTAATTCTTCGAACACACGTCATTGGAGACACAATAGAAAGACAATAGCAGCTCGACAGCCGGCTATCGGTTGGCCCTTGAAAGGTTAAAACAACTTTTTTGTTTGTGTCGGTAGTTCTTGTTTAGTAGCTCTTAGACGGTTCGACCAATTTGCGCCAATCATGTTTTCTCGTTTTAGGTGTTAATGTGTGCTTATTATAGTAGAGAAACGCCGAGAATTTGAATAAGAAAGTAGTCTATTTCCCTAGGGTTAAATGAAGTATGGTACGACCTTATTTATTCAATGCTTCTCAACCTTTTTCTCTTCAAAAAGGTTGGAAATGGTACCGTAAAATATAAAGATTTTGGGTTTTTAGATCAATAAAACCAGCTAATTTTGGCGTTTTCTGTTCTGTAAAAAGAGGAAGTTGCAACGCGACCACACCGCTCTATGAATAGACCGGTCAATTTATATAAAATGCCTAAAACGTACGCTTTCGTTGGAAGAGTTAAGACTGTCATTAACCGGTTTCTGGGCAGTCTTGCTCAGGATAACACACAAAAGAACCTAAGTTATAATGTAACTAATACAAAATCCCTTCTTTTCCAGATGATGATGAACGAAGACGTCAAAGTGGAGGCCCCGGCCCAACCAGTCATGAAGTTCATCAGCGTGACCAGCGAAGTGCTGACCGAGGAACAACGAGAAATGTACGAGTCCGTACTCTCCACATGGAAACCCGTCATGTTTCCCAAGAGAATCAAGCGCTACATATGCAATAAATGCAACAAAGAATTCAAAAACTACCAAAATTTGTACCTTCACACAACCAGAGTGCATTCCTCGGAGGAATCCGCCGTTATTTGCGATATATGCGACAAAACGTTCAAAAATAAACACTATCTGTACATGCATCGCATGAACAAGCATTATTCTGAGCTGGAGAAGTGTTACTGCCAGTTTTGTCTCCAAGAGTTTCGCACGAGGCGAGCCTTGCATATGCACGTGAAGAGAATCCATCCTAACACTCTTCCGGAAATCAAGTGCAACGAATGTGGCAAAGAGTTTGCGGTACCTTACAAGTTAAAGTACCACATCGAAGCCTGTCATAGGCAAGATAAAGAGAAGTTCAAGTGTCATTTATGTCATAAACTGTACAAAAACACTCTGAATTTGAACCGCCATCTCCATTTCCAACATACGCCTGTCGAGAGACATCCGTGCGTTTTCTGCAATATGACCTTTAAGTCCCGTCATCACATGAAGAGGCATGTACTGAATATTCATCCTCCTCTAGAGTCGAAAGTGACTTGTCCAGAATGCTTGAAGGAGTTCAAAAACGACCAGTACTTGAAAGAGCATATGCAGGTCCACTCCTCACTGGATTCCAAAGTGCAGTGCGATATTTGCGATAAATTCTTTCACTCCGCGATCCGCTTGAAGAAGCACAAAAAGATTGTGCATCCATCGAAACCCAAGCTTCGGTGTGAGAAATGTGATAAGGAGTTTGCCCACGCGCACTATTTACGGCGGCATTTCAACGCGGTTCATCTCGAACTTGACGAGACGAACTACCCTCATTCTTGCGATCAATGTGGCAAGAAATTCAAGCTGAAGAAGTACTTGAACAACCATCTTCAAAGACATGAACAGCAGCATTTGAAGAGGATCTCGCAGATGGTCAAAACTGTGATGGGGGATGAGAAAGATGTACCTATCAAGAAGAGAGGGAGACCAAGGAAGACTAGAGCGGAGATTGAGTTTATTAAATGCGAGCCTGTTTCGAGTTCTGAGTCGGAGTCTGGGGAATCGGAGACGGATAGTGACTCGGAATGAGTTATTGGCGAAAATTATTAAAGTGTCCAATTTTGGTATATTGCCAGTCGTCCCTAAATGGATTGCCATCAGGTCAGACGGGAATAGAATTCTCAATCAACCCCAAAAAGCTGTACAATGAATCATCAATCCTCAAGCTGAGGGTCGGACTTTGGAAATATTGTTTTGGTAAAACAGTGATATGTTGTGGAATGCTAGGGACGTACAAACTAAATTTAATTGGGGATAACTGGGAATTTCATTTTCGATTGACATTGTTGCTCATACAAGTGGGGTCGACAAGGAATATGCCCCAATTTTGTGTTTCTAAAGTGCAAAGTGAAATTAGTGTTTTAAAAAGTGAATACAGAAGTCAGTGGTTTCGTTTGTGGCATACCGTTGTAGATATGTTCCAAGTTTACAAGTTTTAAAATAATTCGATTCTGTGCGGATCTCTTTAGGCTCTTTATAGTTAGGACCAAATTTTTGCAAATTATTCATATTCTTAGACTTTCTAAGGGAGCGTCGGACGGGAGATGATAACGCGAAAATGGCATTTGAAAAAAGCCAAATACACCCAAAAATATTTTCTTAATATATGCACTATCTCTGTACCAAAGTTCATCAAAATCGGTTCAGTGGTTTAGACGTGAAGAAGAGACAGCAGGCTGTGTTACTTTCGCATTTATAATATTAGTACGGATTGGCTAGGTCCCCCAAAAAAGTAATTTGTGCGTCAGTTAGATTATCAAACATTTTTGGACACGTATTTTTTTCTTTTTTCCGTATGCGAAATATGAAATTAGTGCGTTGAAGTTTCGCATGAAGTCACGCCTGGGTACATTTTTTACTGGACAATAATGTCACAAGCCCTCACTTCAGAAATTTGATGGTCTTTATATTTGTACTAGCTGCCTCCCGCGGTTCCACCCGCGTTAAAAATGTTAAGGGTGAACAACCCTTATCACTTAGGGGTATGAAAAATAGATAGTAGCCGATTCTCAGACCTACTGAATATGCATATAAAATTTGGTAAACATCGGTAAAACCGTTACGGAGGAGTAAGGTTACTAACATTGTGACACGAGAATTTTATGAATAAGATTCTATTACTAACTTGATCAAGCAAAAAAAAATGACCGATATTTTTGAACTGTCTTACGGAAGGACTAAAATGAATGTAATGTTTAAATGTCGTCGTCATTATTATTATATTGATTTGTTTACGCGTCCTACAGAATGACACGGAGAAATGTAATCTTATAACTCTTGCGGTTGAGGTGACGGTTTCGCGGTAAATGCGGGTGCATTGTATATGTATCTATTGTTTCTTAGTCGCCATCTTGTATTCGGTGATGCTGGTCCCTATGGACAAGGGCGGAGAATGGAGGTCCGAAAGGTCGTGACCCAAAATGAAAAAAATATAAGGGCCTGTTGAACCCTGAAATAGTCCTTAGAAGTTAAAATAAGGAACAGGGTTTTTATGAAATTATCTGCCAGATATTTTAATCAGAATTTATCAGAAACTAAGCACAATTCAGACTTAGCAATGTCCTTATGTTAGTTAAAATTAATTTAAAACAATGGTAGTCTAAAATTTAAGAGCTCAGCCAGTATAATAATAATAATACCAGCCTATTACTGTCCGACTGCTGGGCAAAGGCCTCTTCTCATACAGAGAAGGCACGAGCATTGATCACCACGCGCGCTCAAGGTGGATTGGCGATTTCGGACTTATATTCACTACAAGTCCAGGTTTCCTCACGATGTTTTCCTTCACCGATGTTTAAGAGAAACTTAAGGAAGTACATAAGAATTGAAAAAGTCACATTATTCTGGCAATATAGTGTGTATTTATAGTTGAAACTACAGAAATGGCAAGAAGCGAATCAGACAAAAATAAACTCTAAAGTCTCCCCGTCCGACGCGTTTAAAATTCAATTTTCAATCTTATCGAGTATCTTAGCTTATTGAATAAGCTTATGCTCCTATACCCTGGTATTATAACATTAGAAAATGTTACAGCTGAATAAAGGAATTTTTGAAAACCGAAGTCAACCTTAAGAAATCTTCATGATTTGCTAAAAAAATACTGTATTCAACTTAATGTGGTAAATTAATGTTATGGAAATATTATAATTTCACCAAAATCGATATTACGCCGTGGATTCAGGAAGCATTGATCTCTCGTCTCAACAATCACACGGTGTAAATGTTAAATACCTAGGTGAAAATCTCTGAAATCGCGAAAAAAATAGCAGCTGTTTCTATCAAAAGTTCAATGTCCTCTCGACCATAATGTATGAAACAGCTGATATTTTTTTTGAGATTTCAGAGTTGGTTCCATAATAAAAGTTGTTTGTTTTTATGGTTACAATCATCTACTAGCGGGTTGTGCAAGAACAAAAATACCCCAAGTATTGTATTTGCGTAACAATTAATTGTGGACTTTAACAAATTGTCGGTCCATTGGCCGAACGTGAAAGTTCGGCCGACTAGTAAATAATATTCGTGCACGTACAATTACTTAAATAAATAACAATAATAAAGCTTTGTTTTCTAATGTTATAATATCTTGCGTATAAATTAAAGTAACTTGCGCATATAAATTATTAGCAAAAATGGAAGTTTGTAGCGTTAACGATAGATAAATAGTTTCTTATTAACTGTTTCTTTTTTGGTAGATTTATATCGGGTATGGCAACACTGAGATTTTGGTAGAAAAGACTGACGTTGACTGGGTTTTGGCGGCAAATATCGGACTACAGATTATAATATATTAGTAGATAGTATAATTTAACTATTTTATACCGTCTTATGTTTGTCGGTTTGTTTTATGTACCTATGTATATTTCTGTCAATTTTGAATCGATTTTAAAAATTGTTACACTTTTAACTACAATTATAAGCCTTGTTCATTCCAACCCGCACCGGGATTACGTATCTTGCAATAGCTGAGCGATCGCGATAATTTAGCAATATTTGCTGCTCAAACGTCAATTCAAAATACGTCACGTCAAATAGCAAACTAGCGATAGTGCTGCCTCTGTGGAGCAATCAGTTAACTAAAATATGCATTTTTCCTTTGGTGGTTTCGTATTCAGTATGGTTTTGAGCAAAGTTAAGTTTTTTTAAAGGTGATATTTAATTAGTTCCAGCGATTGCTACTTTATCGTCATTGTAGCAATAAGTGCATTAGAACAATCGGCGAGCGATTAGCAATCGATTCATACATAATACGATTTATTTTGACGTTAAGCGATTAATCGCGCGGTGACCGCGCGATCACTGCGCAAATATTGCTGATTGCTGTTCCATAGGTAATAACCCCGCCGGGCTCTGGCCGAATCACTGTAAAAATACGGTGGAGGCCACATATAACAAAGTTGAAGTTGAAGTAAAAATTATTTTATTGTAACTTTGAGATGGACTAAGAGAGGTCACCCTGTGCCTTGGAAAGCACGTAAAGCCGTTGGTCCCGGTTGTCATGGCACTTTGACAATCGTTACGTGTAGTCAGAAGAAAGGAAGTCTGACCAGTCTAACCAAGAGGTATCGTGTCGCCCAGTTACTGGGTTGTGGAGGTCTGATAGGCAGTCACTTCACGTAAAATACTGGTATCCAGCAGAACCCGGTTAGGCTGGAAGCCGACCTCAACGTAGATGGGAAAAGGGTAGGGAAATGAACTCGACAAAAAACGTAGGGATTTCAAGAACGTAGCTTATAAATGTATTTATTTAACAAATATTTTTATCACATTACTCGCGCAATCAATTTAAATAACTGTTCATTTTTGACAGAATTATGTTCAACAGTAAAACACGTCCGTCCGCCAGGACAGTCAATGAGAGAGTAATAAGAAGTAAGAGATGTTCGACTTGAAGAGAATCCGGTGTTGCCATATAACAAAACTGTTATCTATTTGGGGTCAGTAATTTTATTAAGTAAGACTTAAATTATGAGGATGTCAAATATTTCTATCGCATTATAATTAAATCTCTTAAATTAGGATAATTGCATAATAATTGTAAAAAATACATTTCACCTTTTTTTTCGATATTTTAAGGTTTATTTATTATGTGCAATGTTTTTTAGCTATTTAGAATATTTTCTTTTTTTTTAATACGATATTTTCGTATGGCAACACAATAATGAATATTATACATACACCAGTTTACTGTAATGCACAACCTAAATTATTGTTTTTTCCTTGCCACTCAAATATCAACCTTGTTGCTCTTAAAATAAAATCGAAAATAAAGCGTTAGGGTCCTCGCACAGGCATTTATTAATTTTGAACTTTATTTTAACTGCGACAAGGTAAACATTGGACCTTTTTAAATTGTCCTGCTAAATATCCTCATTATTTTAAAAGTGTTCAGGCCCTGGACTTAGAAGACATTTAGACCGTTTTAAATACTAGATTTGAACCTGACTTTACTGGCTTTCTTGAATTTGATATTTAAGCTATCCCTGAAAAAAAAAAAATTTTTTGAAACTACCCTCCAAAAAGTTTATAATCTAAACGTCTCCTCAGCCCACGGTGACATGGCAAATATAAATGTTATAAATATGTATATAAAGTTTTTATTTAATTTAGTATTTTAGCCATTTAGTTGAATTTGGGAGTCAGCAGCTTCTAAGAAGAAGTAGATAGCGCCAATCAACTGACATAATTTTTATCTACTGCCAAATTGCGATTCCTTACTATTTTTTTCGAGCAATTGGGTATTTTGTGTAATTCCTATAAAACGGCTCTTAATTTTATCTCTATAAATCCGGTTAATTTTCAATATTCTGTATAATTCGATTTTTAATGAGGGTTTTCTGAAATGATGCCCACCCGACGGCGTAAGGTCCAAAAGCCATACAAAAATAAATATTGTACTCTGTCACTTTTGGCAGCACGTGTCAAAACGCCTACATTTCGTGTCGTTTAAATTTCGAAAACACCCTCTTGCTATAAAATGAATAAATAGTTAACCTACTGATTTTTGACTTAGTGACGTCATAAGGTCACATTGTCATACAATATCTATGGGAGAACGTTTTGACAGCTCATCGAAAGTACGTCAATTGATGATGTAAAATACCGGATAGTAAATTATCAATTGGCCAACTCATTGAGGGTTTTCTTAAAATACCCACTAGACTGCACAGGGGCTTGAGGTCCAAAAACCACACATCTATAATGTCTTTTATATGGTTTCATGGGAATACACTTGACAAAAAGTGGCAAAAAATGTCGAAGCGCCTATCTTGTGGTCTGGCGAAATGTCAATCTGACAGCTGTCATTATTGTCGGGTGTTACTGCCACGCGAAGTTCACCCATATGACCACTGTCATTGTGTTGTTTTATCTGTGGTACGGTTTTGGACTTGTTCACTGGTTCACTCAACTGGCCTGGGGCCCTAGTCTGCTAGTACAATCGTATCTCAATGACCAGTCATCGGCCGGATATTGGACAATTGTGACAGTTTTTGTATGGGAAATGTGTCAAAAGTTTGACGTTACACGTCAAATATCGACCATTGAGACACGATTGTAATAGTAGACTAGGCCCCTTGGTCGAGAGACCATACCAATGGCCAGATGAAAGGCATTGGTGGTGGTGATTCCCTCGTTCACAAATTAAACTAAATTTTAGTTCAGCGCATCTTTTTCTTTTCATTTCATTAAGAAAAGGACAGAAGATAAAATTCTAGTCCTAGACTGGTGGTGTGCGTTTATCCGGGACATGTTGTATACAGGTGTATATTAATAATGAATACTTGAAATATATATGACCAACAAACCAATTAGAGCATTTCAATAGTTTTCCTTATTATTATACCTTATAAGAAACTCGCAAAGTTTTTTTTTGCGGAGACACTTAACACAAGCATCTTGCTTAAAAGATGTTTTCCTAAAGCCCTATGAAAATGCAATAAACGTTTTTAGACGTGACTAAAAACATGGCCACTAAAAAATCGTCGATTTTCTTCAGACGCAGGCTAATTTGATAGGACTTAACTAATATTTTATCTTCTGTACTTTTTGTAATGTTTATAGAACATAACACTGAACTTAAATTTAGTTTAGTTGTGAGCAGGGGAATCGGCACCATTGTTGCTTTCTATGATCTATGCCCGTATACTCAAGTGATCTCACACTAAATAGCACTTTGAGTTACAGAAAATAAGGTTTAATAATCATTGTCATTGGTCTGCACTTAAACCTCTAGTTGTAATAAAACTTCTACGATATACGATAAGGGGGTACTTATTATAGATTATTTTATTTTTATTTCAAATAAATACGAATATTTATTGTAAATATAATAATTTTGATGTGAAGCTAAATTGTGGTGTTTCATTTCTTTAAACCTTTCCTTATTACAGTCTACGCTGACGAGGGTCAACGACGGACTAAAAGTCCGCGGTGCACAATTATTAGTACTATAATAAGGTACTTGGTCCGTACAATACCGCACCGCGCCTGGCGGACTGCAAGCGGACTAAAGCAACCTAATGACAGTAATCACAAGAGCGCTTTTTTATGGAGATGAGAAATCATGAAATGACTACCTCCCTCCCGCCCTGGGCGTGTCAGACTCACTGAATAAAAGTAACCCACCTATGTTCCTTTGGTTGCCCTTTAAGATCCGGCGGGGCCGCGGTGATTTTCCGCAACCCCGGCACGATAAGAGCGCATCGCGGTCATTTTGCGCCTTTGTCCCTCATTTGCGCAGGCCCATTATACCTCAGCAGCAAAAAGGGGACCCTATGAGATCTCATCTCTCAAAAGTGATCACTTTGTTGCCCAGCTGCCTGTCTGTTTGTCAAGACGCGATATATCAATAAAGGCATGGAGGCTTAGATTATATACTTGCATGGAGGTATCGAATTGAAATTAACTGTATACTCAGGTCTGCGGCCTCTTGATGCTGTGAAAAAATCTAACTTCTCAGTTTAGGAAAAAAAGATACAGCCGTTTTTGTAGCAAAGATTTCATATTTAGAAACCGGAAATCAAAACGCATAGAGGATAGAATCTGAAAAGCCACTACTATATGGAGTATAAAGGTGAACGCAGACTTGGCCGCACCTCACGCGCCGCAGTCTTCGCATTCGAATTCTTTATATGAAGTTCTATGCCACCTTGCACACCTACCCGCATCGCAGTTGCCGCAGACCCTGAAACGACAACAAAGAAAATGCGATGACTGCGGGGACTGCGGCGCGTGCGGTGCGGCCAAGTCTGCGTTCACCTTTAACCTAATATCTTGGGTAAATTCGCAAGCACATCTACCGTTGCTGACCGCTGTTTAAAAGAAAATAATAATTGTAAATAAATTGCCCGGGCAATAATAACAATATTATTGTCCGTTTCTAAGAAACCTTGACTCTGCTTCTTTTTTTTTGGTCTGAAAAAGCTGTATCTTATTTGATATCATTAATTATTTTATACATCAAATTACCATACTCTTAACTAAAATCAACAGGTATTTTTAAATTTCTTTTTCGTATTTTATCAAAAGGTAAAATTATGTGGAACAAAATTCGAGTGCATTAACAAAACGTAAAAAAAAAACAGACCGCCATATTGTTTACATTTGACCAATCTAATGTACAGATTTGTGTTCAGAATATTTGCGTGTGTTTATTTTATAGTTTTTAACTAATAATATAATTAAATTAAAATGGAAACAATGAGCTTAGGAAACGAGGAAGATATTAAACTGGATTTAGAGCCGCCGAAAGCTATTTGTCGGTGTTGTTTGACTACAGATAGAAAAATGTATGACGCTGTGTTGTTTGAATCCTATTTTAGAGATTTAGCCGGCATAAGTGTAAGTATCTAACTATTTTAAGCATTACTAGGATCCCTGAACATTCATACTTTTAATAAGTCAGTCAATTTTATGAGCTATTTTAATTTTTTTGACAATAACCTAAAAATAGATTTTACATTTAATAATCGCTGTTTGATAGTTTTTATCAAAGCGTAAAGTTGTTTTGTTAAATGGTTACATAATGTAAATAGCTTTTATCATCGTGTCGTAATGCCTACTATCCTTTTCCATCAGTTTGAAAATCTATGGTGATTCTTCTCTTCTAACCAATTGAGAAATAATCATAGAAAGATCTCTCTCTGGGAGGTTTGGTTTCCGCACTTAGTCCTCTTGATGATAGGACCATCATATATAGAATTAAGTTATTTTCTTCTTTCCAGGTGACAGAATCAGACGGGTTACCTCAATGGCTATGCTATGAATGCAGCACGCTCCTACAGAAGTCCGTCAGATTTAAACACAAAATGCTACGTGCTCACACAATGTTGTACGAGTACCTGACGCGCTGTGCTCCTGTAAGTATTAGTTACTATATGCTTTGCGCTGTAGCAAGGTGCGGGTGACACATTCAGTAACATTTCATTTCACTTAAGAAAGTTGCAGTGTTTTATAAATTATGACTTTAGTAGTTCTGCTGTACCACATTTCTAATACACTGAATCATTAATAACTGTAGTAAATTAATTTCAACCCAACCAGAATGCACTAAACCACAAATAAAATTAATTTGGGTTAAAAATTAAGCAATGTGTTATTCGTATAACGTAACGCCTTCGACGTAATTAGTGATGGGATGTCCTGCTACGATGGAATGTCGATATTATATATAATAATACTAGCTGATCCGTGCCCACTTCGTTGGGCGGTAAACATTTTTTTAACTTGTGATGAAATTATGACTGTGGTTCGATTAGTACTGAGTGCTATGATTTATTTCCCGACTGCCAAAAGAAGGGTTTTGTTTTTATTGCATATCAGAAAGATGCTGCTCACGTTCAGCGCTAGATTCCTGAACAGGCGATGTAATCACAGTTTGGCTTGCAAGCCGAAGGCGAACAACAAGCTCCCTGGCCTGACTACCTAAAACAGTTTTTTTTGTATGCTTAGGCATGGTAATCACAACAAACTCAGAAACAAACTTTAACAAAGATAACAACAAACTTTAACAACAAAAATAACAAACTCTTTAACAAAAATGAAAACAAACAATGAAATAGTAATATTAATACGTGTCACACAATACTAGCCGTTAGTACTCGTACTCGTTCTGACAGCATCGCACGGGTAAACAAAATCGCTGTCACTGAGTGTCACTACGATGAGCCATAGAGCAAAAATATTGTCACAAAAAAAAACATAAACCCGATTTTGTTATTTTATATTAGTACTAGCGGTCGCCCGCGGTTCCGTCCGCGTGGATGTCGTTTACCGCTTCAATTATATTTTGTTCATGAAGACGTTGGGAATGCTCCAACCTCAAATCTTGAGCGCGTACCTCTGAGGTTCTCAGACTTTGTTCGGCAAGGCGTTGCGGACGCTCGTGTGAAGATTCTCGTGAACGTGCACTGTGTTTAGAAAGTTGAGACCTAAAATTAGAAAATTCTAGCATCGAAAAGAACTCTTTTTAGCCCTGAAAAGAACTGTTGGTTAGCCCAACAAAATTTATTTCGATAAGGATCAATAGCATGAGTAAAATAAACGTGTTTAAATGATGTCCAAAGAAAAACAAAATAAAAAAATCGTTGTTGTGCCTCACTCAACATACATAGATAGTGTGTTGCGAACTTTTTCGAAGGTATTTATAAGATATACAATTGATTAGAACATTTTACGGTTCTAACTTTTATAGTTTAGGCAGTGTACGTAAAATAAGTAACTTTTCTGGTTGATTTTTTACATCTCCTGTCCAAAAAACCTAAATATCTTACGGAACCCTATCTTTATCCAAAATAAAATATAGCGTATGTTACTTGTGAACAATGTAGCTTTTGAATTGTAAAAGAATTATTAAAATCGGTTCAGTAGTTTTAAAGCCAATTCACTACAATCAAACAAACAAACATTCAAAGTTTTCCTCTTTAGCACAAAACTGAATATCACACTAATTTTCGTAGTGTCGATAGCGATAAAGTGAATTGCATATCGTCCCTAGTCATGTGGTACTGACTGATGTCAACGTCATTTAGACAGCTGCCACCCGCACCTTGCTACAGCGCAAAGCATATAGCTGGCAATCCATACTAATATTTTATATGGGAGAGTGTGTCTGTCTGTCTGTCTGTTTGTCTTTCTTTCACGGCAAAACAGAGCGACGGATGGACGTGATTTTTTAAGTGGAGATAGTTGAAGGGATGGAGAGTAACATAGGCTACTTTTTGTCTCTTTCTAACGCGAGCGAAGCCGCGGGCAGAAGCTAGTGATGTTATAAATAAAAAAGTGTAGATAGGTTACCCAAAAGAAATTCTATCTTCAAAAACGGCACATAATGCACACATACATTACACGTTAAAGTAGGATGGCATGATTGAAGGAGTGCGAGTGAAAAAGAGATAAATGTCAAATGTCAACGCGATACTGAGTGTCATGTTGGTCAAATGACAAACTTTTAATGTGCCACTTTTTGGCTGCATATAACCTATCTACACTTTTTTACTTATAACATCACTAGCTTTTGCCCGCGGCTTCGCTCGCGTTAGAAAGAGACAAAAAGTAGCCTATGTTACTCTCCATCCCTTCAACTATCTCCACTTAAAAAATCACGTCAATTCGTCGCTCCGTTTTGCCGTGAAAGAAAGACAAACATACAGACAGACAGACACACTTTCCCATTTATAATATTAGTATGGATTGATTTTATTATATAATGATTTTATTATATGTATTGATGTATTGATTAAATAATGGTGCTTTTAATATTTTTTTTGTTTTTGTATGGCCATCCTGGACTTTTTTTTAAAACTAAAAGCCCATTTCATAACATTTCCTTTCAACGATCTTTTCTTCAAAAGTTAGGTGACAGCGACAATGACAGTATTGCCAGATTACTAAACAACTATTAGGCCACTCATATACACGTGAATCTAGATTGTGATAATGTTGGGGGAAATCGATACAAACCTTTTATGAATAAAGGTGATATGGTTTAAATAAATTTTGTTTACATTAATAGGTAAGTGATACGAAGTTCACCGGGTCATCTAGTATGTATATAATAGTAAACTCACTGCCTGATATCAACGTGTTTGTTAATATATAACAATAACTAACTAAATACATTAAACTTGGAGGGTTTAATCTTTGTGAAGAATATAAAAAATAGCCCTAAAGGGTTAAAATAGTAGGTAGAAGTTCGACATCCACGCGGGCGAAGCCGCGGGCGAAGGCTAGTAAATATTTTAAATCTAGATATTTTTTTTATCTTAATATTATTTTTGTACGTTGGAAATAAGAAAAGCTGTTACAGTATTATTTTTTACAGCATAAATTACACGCCTTTTTGTTATTTCAAACCGTATTAAATGGCTTTTATTTGCATGATTTGGATTTATGAAAATGATTCCATTCGTATTTTGAAAACAATTAAACATTACTTATTTGTGTCAGGTTGGACGGGTTGTAACCTCTATGGTTGTAACTGTTTTGACACTTGATTTGCCGGTTACTATGACAACGACATCCAATAGAACATGGACAACTTTTATATGGGAAAATGGAATTGTTGTTTTACTCTATCTTTCTCGCAATTTTAGAGACAAAAAGTAGCCTATGTTACTCTCCATCCCTTCAACTATCTCCATTTAAAAAATCACGTCAATCCGTCGCTCCGTTTTGCCGTGAAAGAAAGACAAACAGACAGACAGACAGACAGACACACTTTCCCATTTATAATATTTAGTATGGATTGCTACCTGGACAGCTAGTCCGACCTACACCCCACGCTTTTCACTCTGAATTTAACGATTTTGTTTGCAGTTATAATTTGTTGCTATGAATTTGTTGATTTTTATTTGTCAAGATAAATAATTTTCTACTTTTTAGTTCAGTAGGCTATAAAAGCGTGGTTTTTTAGTTTTTTAAACTATTGTTTGTTTTCTATTTTTTAGTTCGGGTAACTATAAGAGCGTTTCTTTGGAGTTTTTTTTTAAACTATAATTTTTTTTTTATTTTTTTTTTATTTTTTTTTATTGGTTTACCAACAATTGTTTACACAGGTTCTATGGTAGAGGTAACATACAAAGAGTGTAAAAACAACAGTGCAACAATTACTTATAGGCAAACTCTGCATGCATGAGGAAGTTGTACATAATAAAAACTTTTTCCAAAAAAAAGATAACCGACTTCAAAAACTAAAAGTTTAAAAATAACTATTTCGGAAGTCGGTGGCTTCTCTTCTGCCGATGCCGGTCGAATTGTGTTGGCTTGCCACCGACTTCCGAAATAGTTATTTTTAAACTTTTAGTTTTTGAAGTCGGTTATCTTTTTTTTGGAAAAAGTTTTTTATTTTTTACTTTTTAGTTAGTCTCAATGTCTGACTACGTTTTAGAGTAACTTTCAAAAAAGAACATACGTTTTTCTATAAAAATTGAGGAGTTCCCTCGATTTTGGCACGATACCATCATCAGATCCTGGACCTGATGACAATGGGACCATTTGGGAAGTCTACCCTTTCAAACAAAAAAAGAATTGTTCAAATCGGTTGGCAAACGACGGAGATATGCGCGAACAAACATAAAAAAAAAAAAAAAACATACAAACATTCGAATTGAGAACCTCCTCCTTTTTTAGAAGTCGGTTAAAAATTATTATTAAACCTAAATTAACTAACTTATTTAAATTTAAATTATTTAAAAGTGCAACCAAAAGTGCAACCATGGTAATAGTTACACTCATTGTCTCACTTACATATAAAACTATGACATGCAAAAACAATGAAAATTAAACAAAAAAATGAAATGAAATTTTCTCAAAAACGGATGGATATTTTTTATGAAAAAATTTATCAATAGTAGATAATAACTAGTTATTTTATAATAATTATACACAGGTACCTATCTATTTTGAAAGGTATTCGAGAAATGTGGATCTTAACTTGCCCAGACTTTCAAAGTGGAGATCGATTTGGTCGCTACAACTATTTACGGCTTTGCATATTCTTGCAAAGGGGGAATTGGCGCCTAGAACTGTTCTCCTCAGCGGTGGGCACAGTGGTGTAATGAGACTGCGAGGAATTCTAGGGGGAGCACGAAAATTAAAGGTGTGCAAAATCTGTGGGCAATCAATTTTATGGTGCATCACTTTGCACACAAACATTGCGTCATTAACACGTCGACGATTTTCTAGCGAAACCATTTTAAAGTATTTCAGTCTATTACTGTACGATCGTACTTTTTTAGTTATTCCGCTAGAAAATGCCAGAAACGCTAGAAAATTATAATACTTATATCAAAATTTGATCACGATAATGGAATAATGCTAACGAAAAAACTAAAATTTCGGAAGCCGGTGGCTTCACTTCTGCCAATTAATTTGTGTTGCCCACAGACTTCCGAAATTTTTGTTATTTTATTTTTTTTAAGTTTTTATGTTGGTTTCTAAATAAATAAAAAATCTACTTCTTTATCTTCCAGTTTCCGATAGACGCTCAAGATGAAGAGCTATCAAAGTACGCCAGCCCTCACCTAACCACCGCCAATGTTTTGACCATAGACATTGTAGGGAAAGGAAAGACAGGCTACCAGCAAGTTCTAGAGGTAAGTCACTTATACTAGACTTAAATCTATACTAATATTATAAAGAGGAAAACTTTTTGTAACTTTGATTGTAATGAATAGGCTCAAAAACTAGCAAGAAAAGAAAGAAAGAAAAAACAGTTTATTCGTGCTAAGTTGCTAAAGTTTTACAGCAAAAGAACTTAAATAATGTAATTATAATAAAACTCTTTGCACAAAAGGGTTAGCGCTCAGCATAATGCCGGGCCCGTACACAGGTACGAGTCCACGGCGCTGGTTTCTACTGGACCGATTTTAAAAATTCTTTCACCATTGTAAAACTACATTGTTCACGAGTAACATAGACTATATAATATCAAGCTATGTCCCACGGGAGCGAGGCAGTAAACAAAAACCTAATGTTACGTGGGTGAAACCGCGAGGAAAAGCTAGTAAATAATAATAAATATCTTGGGACTACTCACACACGGTCAACTGACCCCAAACTAAGCAGAGCTTGTGTTATGGTAACCAGACAACTGATATACATACTTACAGAATTTAAAAATACATACATATCCATACTAATATTATAAACTAGCTTTTGCCCTTGGCTTCGCTCGCGTTAGAAAGAGACAAAAAGTAGCCTATGTTACTCTCCATCCCTTCAACTATCTCCACTTAAAAAATCACGTCAATTCGTCGCTCCGTTTTGCCGTGAAAGAAAGACAAACATACAGACAGACAGACAGACAGACACACTTTCCCATTTATAATATTAGTATGGATGGAAAAGTGTGTGTTACTGCCTCTTTGTCCGTGTCGTAGGCTACCATTTGTCTCTTTCTAACGCGAGCGAAGCCGCGGGCGGAATCTAGTTTTATAAATAACTAGCTGTTCCTCGCGGTTTCACCCACGTCACATTAGGTTTTTGGTTACTGCTTCGCTCCCGTGGGACATAGCGTGATATTATAATATAAAGCCTATGTTACTCGTGGACAATGTAGCTTTCGAATGGTGAAAGAATTTTTAAATTCGGTCCAGTAGTTTTTGAGCCTATTCATTACAAAATAAAAAAAAAAACAAGACATTTATTTCACTTAGACCATTTATAGGCACTTATGAACTGTCAAAAAGTCGGTCGGTCAGTCAGAAAAGTGACGCTAAGTTCTAAAACGTAGATCTCTATGGAGAAGAACAGGCAAGAAACTCCACGGACACTCTTTTTAAAAAAAAACATATTTTACAATATCTCGGCTACATTAATTTTGGTGCTTCTATATGTGAAAACAATGAAAGTTAATAACAAAACAAAAAAATAATTAAAAATATAATAAAAAAGTCATGGCAGTTAAGAGATGACCAATCTCAACTGACAGCGCCCGTTCACGAGCATGACGCGTGACAATCAAACAAACATACATACAAAGTTTGCCTCTTTATAATATTAGTGATAAAAAAAATGATGAAAATGATTTTTAAAAATGATTTTTATTTCTGTAAATAGGTAATAAATTACACTTTTAAACGTCATTTTTTTTCCTATTTTAATCGAACGATGGGACCGGTGTTTCCTAGCTGGACTGCTCTGAGAAGAAACATCCGAAACAAACTCAGAGGTCAAAGTCTCTTTTAAAGTCCATACAATATGGTATTGGTCAAATTATGCGAGGTCCATGAAGGTAATAACTGAAGTGATCTCTTGATGAGAGAAGCACACAGATATGAGTGGACCTGTCCAAACAGTGCAAGCATTTGTCAAAAGTCGTTTAGCTCAGAGTAGAAAACGTAGATAGATTAATTTTTTATGTTTTTTTTTATTTCAGCATGAGAAACAAGTGCAATCTTCAGGGTTAGACGACATAGATATACAATTAATAAGCAAAATAGAAGACGAAATTATTAAAGAAGAAAATGGTTTCTCAGACTATGAGGATAATATTACTCTAGAAGAATTTAGGTAAGGATTCTGATTTTTGTACCTTTCTTATAGATGGGAACTCATGGAATGACTTCTCCCGCCCTGGGAGGAGGGGGGGGGGGGGGGGATTTTTAGGCCCGTATTAGTAGACGTTACTCAAATACGATTTCAAGTGCGATATCATTTAATACCGGATTATTGCGATGACAGGAGCTCAAGATCGCTAATAAATTAATAAACACATCTCAGTTTCCAAGATTTCCCATCTTGAGTACACCCATTCTTGTATACTTGAGTGTCGAGTTTCGTTTATTAATCAGTCTACACTCAGCTGATGATGTACACCTAATCCGACACTTGAGCTCTTAAACAATGTCGTTTATTAATACGAACAAGATCTTAAGTTTGGTGTCAAGTACGAGTTTTGATCAGGGTAACATTTATTTATATGGGCCTTCCTTTATCCTTTGGTTGCCCTTTATGTTCCGGGGTCGCGATAACTATTAAAACTATTCCGCAACCCAGATTTTTGTACCTCCATCTCAGCATTGTTTTAGTCTTAAGTTAAAAAAGAATTGAGGTAACGCCGTTTCCGCCGCCGTTACCGGTATCAGTATCGATCACCAATCATCCTCCAATATTAATTTTGAATATAAATTCAATGTACAGAATTGACCTCTCTACAGTTTTATTATAAGTTTAGATTATACAAGGTGTATTTTTGGTTTTGCACAACCCGCTAGGAGATGATTCTACTCATAAAAACAAACAACTTTTATTATGTAACCAACTCGGAAATCGCGAAAAAAATATCAGCTGTTTCATACATTATGGTCTTGAGGGCAATGAACTTTTCATAGAAACAGCATATATTTTATTTGCGATTTCAGAGTTGGTTCCATAATAAAAGTTGTTTGTTTTTATGGGTAGAATCATCTCCTAGCGGGTTGAGCAAGACCAAAAATACACCTTGTATAAGTATGTATAACCGTTTTTATTGACCATCCAAAGTATCTTTATGGTCTAAAACCTTCTGCCCGCGGCTTCGCTCGCGTTAAAAAGAGACAAAAAGTAGCCTATGTTACTCTCCATCCCTTCAACTATCTCCACTTAAAAAATCACGTCAGTTCGTCGCTCCGTTTTGCCGTGAAAGAAAGACAAACATACAGACAGACAGACACACTTTCCCATTTATAATATTAGTATGGATGGGAATAAACAATTTGACTCTTGAGTTGTCTGGTTACTATAGTATGGTGGGCTACATATACTTAACCAGTATAAGCTGACTTCTGATTGTACGAAAAACATACACAATGCAAGGTCAGCTAAAACTGGTTTTGTATAGCTTGATGTGTAGCCGTGTGTACAATCGACAAAATTGAATCATGACCCATTTCGACGACAAATCGTTTCAAGCTGTCAAAATAATAAGACTAGACGTGTGACATTTTTAATACATGTTTACGCGATTGTCGACCTAATTGTATTTGAATGTCTGTATCAAAATAAGCTTATGGTGGGTCATGATTACATTTGGTCGATTGTACAAGCTATAAGATTAGGGTCAGATGGCCGTGTGTGTGTTGTCCCAGGATAATGGTTCTATTCTATTCTATTCAGATCTGTAGCGACAAAAATTACAGAAGACGATATAGCGTCACTACTTCAAGAAGCTGAGCCATTAGAAATTAAAGAAGAACCAACTGTCAAGAGGAAAAAGATAAAAAATAAAGATACGAAAACTAAGAAGAAGAAAAAAGATGTGTAAGTATAGTTTGATTAACTACTATAGGCCCTTTTTTCTGTGGGATATCGTCGAATGACTGCTCCCGTCCTGGGTGTCAGACTTTTACTGACTAAAACCCACTCATGTTCCTTCGGTTGCCCTTTATGTTCCGGGGTCACGGTAACTGTTATAAACATTCCGCAACCCCGGAATTACTATAGGCCCTGATTCTCTTGTTCACAAACTTTACTAAATTTAAGTTAAGTGCATCTTTCTCTTTCCATTTCATTAAGAAAAGGACAGAAGATACGTTTTAGTTTAATCCTGTCAAATTAGACAGCGCCTGAAGTAAATTGACGTATTTTTAGTCGCCATGTTTTAAATCGCGTTTAAATTATCTATGAAGTGTCTTAATTTGACAGGACTTAACTAATATTTTATCTTCTGTCCTTTTCTTAATGAAATGGAAGAAAAGATGCTCTAAACTTTAATTTAATTTAGTTTTCGTGCCTGTTGGCCTAGTGGTTATTGATCATGACTGCTAATTTGGATGTAGTGGGTTCGATTCCCACCCAGGACAATCTGTGTTAAGAGATGGTCTGTGTCTGGGTGTAATTTATCTAAACTATGTATGTATTTATAAATTATATAAGTATGTTTATCAGTTGTCTGGTTACAGTACAGCTCTGCTTGGTTTGGGATCAGATGGCCGTGTGAAATCCCAGGATAAAGATTCTATTAATAATAAATAAATAGTAATAGTAAATTTTTATTCAAATAACAGTTTACAAAAGTATACATAGGGAACAATTACAAAATGTCTATACAAAAAGAAATTCTAAGAATAAACTAACACCAAGATAGGTAATTATTATTAACGATGCAATTAAAACTAATTCGGAATTGCAATATTTGATAGCGACCAGCCTGACCTAGGTTAAAATCAACTAATATTCAGATCTGTATATTTATACTAGGTGTATTTTTTGTCTTACACAACCCGCTAGGAGATGATTCTACCCACCAACCTGGAACCAACTCTGAAATCGCGATAAAAATATCAGCTGTTACTAACAAAAGTTCAATGCCCTCCGACCATAATGTATGAAACAGCTGATATTTTTTTCGCGATTTCAGAGTTGGTTCCATAATAAAAGTTGTTTGTTTTCATGAGTAGAATCATCTCCTAGCGGGTTGTGCAAGACCAAAAATACACCTTGTATATTATTTATTAAACATATTTTTCTAGACAACCGACGATAGAAGATGTCGATCAGATAGCAGCCAAGTCTTCAATAAGGAAACCTATAGAATTGGACCCCACTAAGATAAGAGTAGTCACACTGAATCCACAGGAACAAATTAAGCAGAGAGAGGTAAGATCCTACTTATATTATATATGTCACCGGAAAATAACAAGATCCGTAAGTTTATCAATCTACTAGGAAGTTTATAAACTTCCGTAGGATTCTAAACGGGAGATAAATTGTAATAATTATTTTACGTCCACATTTTCGTAAATTTATCAATTTACGACGTCATACGGTAAATTTATAAACTAACGGATATCTATTCGTAAGATTTTATATGGTTCAACCAATCACAGAAACTCTTTTAAATATACGCATCTTTGAAATACGTAAAATAACACACTGCTCTCTGATTGGTCAACGTTCATAGTTTATGTTCCGTGGCGAACAATGGCGGCCGCGAGGAAGGAGAAGTGACACGTGACAGTCAACCAATCAGATCGCGCGTAGCGTTTGGTTACTGCTTACTTATTATTTTACGAGTGAGTTCAGTAAGTTTATCAATTTACGAAAATGTGGACGTAAAATATTTCAATTTATCACCCGTTTAGAATCCTACGGAAGTTTATAAACTTCCTAGTAGATTGATAAACTTACGGATCTTCTTATTATCCGGTGACATATACAAGCTGTCCCCCGCGGTTTCACCCGCGTTATATCAGATTAAGGTGGACCATGAAGGCCACGCTCCTTTGAAGGCCAACTATCAAAAAGTCGTAGTTATTGACGTGTAAACACATATTCCTCGTTTTATCTATTCGGCTATACACTAAGATCCATCAAATACCCAATGAAATGAATGATGGGGCCCAGTAGATATGGCGCCCGCCTCTCGTGTAAGAGGTTGTGGGTTCGAATCCGGGCAAGTACCAATGTGACTTTTTCAATTCATATGTACTTTCTAAAGTTTATCTTAGACGTCACTGACATCCCGTGCCTCGGAAAGCACGTAAAGCCGTTGGTCCCGGTTGTCATTCGTAGAACTTTGACAGTCGTTACTGGTTAGTCAGAAACTCAGACCAGTCTAACCAAGAGGTATCGTGTCGCCCAGTTACTGGGTTGTGGAGGTCAGATAGGCAGTCGCTCCACGTAAAACACCGGTATCGAGCTGAATCCGGTTAGGCTGGCAGCCGACCCCAACAAGGTTGGGAAAAAGGCTAGGGAGATGATGATGACACTAAGATCCATCAAACTCAAGGCCACAGATGCGGCGAGTCGCTCGCCCCGCTATTGTGGCCGATCTCACGCTTCGTAGACGTCGGTCGTCGACGTTACAATTTGTTATTCGCGCGCATAGCAAAACGTAAGTTTTAAATTAGATAACCTATTATTATTTCATATTTGACTGTGAATTGTCGTATAAGGATATGTTTATGGTACTAAATAAAAAAAAATAGTTTTGCCTCGATTTAAGTTAAAATATTGGTAGTGTTCCCAGGAAAGCCGATGGTTCCTTATAAGGCCAATCAAAAATTTGACAGTTGGCCTTGCTAGGGTACATGGGCCTTACAAAGAACATGTACAAACCATGAACAGTTACTTTTTAGTTATAAATACGTACCGTTACAGTTAAAACAATGTTTTATATTTATAATATTTTTATTTATAAGGGTTATTAAACTTTTTAACTCATATTGAATAGACATTTTTTTTTTAATTATTTTATTATCAGTATATATTTAAATTTCTTTTCTGGAAAGGTTATGTCTGGAAATAAACTAAACTAATTTACATGAAAAGCAACGAATATAATAGTAGATTGTATTACAAGGGCGCAAAGTAATATTTTTACGGCGAGGGCGTTTTTTGAATCCAGAGCGAAGTGAGGGATTCTAGAGTAGAATCCCGAGCTTTTCGAGGGATTTTTAAATAGAATCCAGAACGTAGCGAGGGATTCAAAGTACGTCGCCCGAGCCAAAAATATATTTTGCGCCCGAGTGATACACTCTACTTTTCATCACCCCCTATGAGAAAATTAAAAGCGCTTCTTACTTTATTGTAAAATTATTAATGTAGCTGCTATTATTATCATAGCTTGATAATAATAGCAGCTACATTAATAATTAGCTGCAAAACAATCCGTGAAAATTTTCACGGGAACTCGGGCTGTAGTTTACGCGTTTTATTTCTATTTAAGTTTTTTTTTATTTAGCTGCGGCTTGACTATGGTATTGGTCGCCGTCGATTATTTGGCGCTGAGCATTGAGACGTTCCAAATTCAAAGAGTTTTTAGGCGCACTTATAACAGGGCGTAAAACATGCAAAGACGCTCCAAATTCAAAAAATGCGATTAAAAGTTACTTTTAGGCGCACTTTTTGAATTTGGAGCGTCATTATTGCCCGCTGAAAGTTTCTTATAGAAAACACCAACTTTGGGCGTACTTAAAGGGGAACAAAGTCGTCTTTTTCGAATAGGTGGGATGAAAAAAATATTTACATGTTTAAAACGGTAAAGTATGTGATAAAGTAAGTATGTGATAAGTTATATATAAGATAGTTGTTGAATTTATTGTTTAAATAAAAGAAAACTTATCGACAACGTGCGCGTTTAATGAGAGATCTCAGATACACAGATAATAAAATTATAACGGAAGAACTACAAACTAAAATAGTGAGGAACTCACTTGTAGTGTTGTGACATTTATGTAGAAGGGAGAAATTTACTATTTCAACAATAGTCATAAGATAGTCTGTCTATAATTATATTTTAAGCAAAAAAAACTTTATAACAATAAGCCGGTAATTGAATAGATGATTAAATTTTATGCGTATAATTTCAGATTTCAAGAATGTCGGAGTCAAAACCCAGGAAAAGAGGTAGTACATGGGATGAAGACAGTTTAAGACGTGCAATGGAAGCAGTACAAAATAATAAACTTAGTACAAACGCTGCAGCGTTGAAGTTCAATATTCCAAGACGCACGCTTAGAAACCATTTAGTAAGCGGTAACAGTACTAAAATAATAGGGAAGACAACTATACTTACAAAACAATTAGAAGAAGATTTATCGCAGCGAATCAAACGCTTTGCTAAACTGGGTGTACCACTTACGCCTAAATTTATCAGGAAACAAGCCTTCTTATTTTGTGACAGGTTTAAAATCAAGCACTCCTTCAATATGTCGACAAGTATGGCTGGACGCAAATGGCTGAAAATGTTTTTGGCTCGAAACCCATCAATATCAAAAAGAATGCAGCTAACGAATCCAGCTAGAGGTCAAAAAATGAATAAGTCCATTTTGGAACACCATTTTGAAGAAGTGAAGAAACTTTATGAAGAGCTGGACATTATAGGACATCCAGAACGCTTGTATAACATGGTTGAAAGAGGGTGTCGCATTACGGTCCATGACCAAACTGTAGTTTTGGCTGAAAAAGCGAATACAAGAGTACATCTTGTTGCTCCGAACGCCGAGAACGTTACAATAGCGATGTGCGTAAATGCGGCGGGTATTGCTATACCGCCTATGATAATTTTTAAGGGGATTAGGCACAGATCACAATTAGCATCAAATTTGCCACCCGGAACAAAGGTAAGCATGGCACCCAAAGGCAGCATGACCAGGAGCTTACTCGTAGAGTTCATTCAACATTTAGCACGACATAAAGTACCCGGTAAATGTCTGCTTATCCTTGATGGCGCAAAGTGCCTATCATATGAGGCTCTGGAGGAAGCAGATAAAAATAATATAGTACTGTACTGCTTACCCTCGCAAGAACTCCAACCTCTAAATAAATCAGTGAATCCGTCCTTCGAACTTCACTGGGATGAAGAAGTTTTGAACTACCTGTCCAATTCTCAAAAGAAAATTTTAAACAAAGCTGCGTTTAACAATATTTTCTCCCGAACATGGCCGAAGTGTATGACTCGAACCAATATAACGAATGGATTCAAAGCCACTGGTTTATACCCCCTTGATCCTGATGTAATACCCGAAGATGCTTATGCTCCTTCAATTGGAACTGGAAGACCTTCGGAAACGGTACAACACCAGATCGACCAACCACTTATATCTGTTGTCTCGCCCCCTGTGCCTGAATTTAAAAAAGTGTCGGAATTGTCGTCTCAGTCTCTAATAGATGAAAAGATATTTCCATCAACTTCCAAAGAGGAGATCGTATCGACATCGCCAAAATTTTCAGCTGCAGCAAAAAGAAAACCTCTTGTTTCTTACAGTTCTTCGACTGATGCTTCGGGCTCAGAAGTAGATTACGGTCAATGATCTGTAGTGGTAATAACCAAGTAACTTTAAGACTATTGTACTCTCATATATACGGTGTCTTATCCCAATAAACGCGAGTCTTATATCAGCATTCAGTTGCTTCATTTCTATCCTTACGCCAATCCTTATAGATCAGTGCCGCCCCATGCTAAGTTCAGTACATCGTTACAACGTTGACCCTCAGCCATCTCTGTACGATTATCCTCTTCCGAGTACGTCCGGCCTACAAGATAATATCCTCTGTTCAAGCTCTGAATCTGATTAGTGAATCATTTATCAAAAACTAGCTTCTGCCCGCGGCTTCGCTCGCGTTAGAAAGAGACAAAAAGTAGCCTATGTTACTCTCCATCCCTTCAACTATCTCCACTTAAAAAATCACGTCAATCCGTCGCTCCGTTTTGCCGTGAAAGAAAGACAAACAGACAGACACACTTTCCCATTTATAATATTAGTATGGATAACTACATGACTAAACTTCAAGTCTCGGATTTATACACTTCTTCTTCGTCATTTGATGATGACCTAGAGCAGAAAAAATACGGGACACGTATTTTTTGCTTGATCAAATTAATAAAAAAATACAAAGACAAAGAGCATCAAAGTTCCGGAGTGGGGGCTTTTGACGTCACCGTCATGCAAAATATGTGTCTGATCGTGATCGTGACGTCACGCGCAACTTTAACGCACTATATCTTCGTCATTCTTCGTTTACGAGAAAAAAGCAAAAATACGTGTCCAAAATTTTTTGATAATCTATCTGACGGACTAATTACTTTTTTTTTGTCGTCTCGCCTATTAAACGAGACCAAAAAAAGAAAACCAATAAAAAAAGCAACACAACTTAACTGTTAGAAGAGAAGCCACCTACTTCCGAAATTTTAGTTATTTTTGGGGTTTTAGTTTTTGAAGGCGGTTCTTTTTTTTGGAAAAAGTTTTTTATTTTTTTCTTTTTAGTGTCGACTGTGATGTCTGACTGTGTATTACAGTATATCAGTATATGTGCACACATCGTCTATGTATATATAATATACATAGACGATGTGTGCAAATCTCAAGTTGTTTGGTTCTTGGTGAATTTTTCGACAAGCACTGAACCGATCGCCACAAAATTTATATGGGACCACTCCTGAAACATGACCTATCAAACAAAACAAGAACCATCAAAATCCGTTTACAATTGACGGAGATATCGCGTAACAAACATACAAAAAAAAACATACAGACGAATTGAGGACCTCCTCCTTTTTTGAAGTCGGTTCAAAATAAAAATGATTACGTAAAACGGCTAAAAAGAACAGTACAACAAGAAAATAGTAAAAAATCGAAAATAGAGATGAAGAAAAGTGCAGGAGGTTAAGAAAAGGAATGGTACTGTCACGTATGTGGTGAGAATAGAATGGAAGACATAAGACAATATACCGAATGTCATATGTCAAAAGTGGTATCACGCGGAGTGTATGGGTCTCACTAAAAAGATCTAATATAATAAAATATAATATATCCTGGGACAACTCACACACGGCCATCTGATCCCAAACTAAGCAGAGCTTGTACTATGGTAACCAGACAACTGATAAACATACTTATATATTTTTTAAATAAATACATATTATAGATAAATCACACCCAGACACAGAACAAAATATAAATAAATCTGAGCATATAAATCAGATTGTGATTAAAATATTCAAAATTATTATCCTTTTTAGTTTCTAAGCTTGTTTCCGAAGTTAATTTTTATTTTGTTACAATTATTTTCGTTTTTTAATCTTAAGAACTGTTGATTTTAAACATTCCTGACTTCAAGACTATGTACCATAATAAGTTTGTAATAAGTACAGTACTTAGTCTGTAGTGTCTATTATTTTATTATAATTAATATAAGAAAGTCATTGATAATTTTTAGTTTGGCCTTCTTAGGAACATTTTGGCCTTACAAAGAACGGACCCAAAAGAAGGCCATTTGAGGTAAAAAAAAAAGTTTTTAATTTCATTATAATACGCGTTGGCAAGTTATTTGATGTCAATGTAATACTCATTACTACTGTTTTTAAATAATTTCCATTAATATATTCTTAGTTATACGATGGTGTTCAAGTAACGTTCGTTGAGTTTTTTATAAATGATAAAAATATATTGAGCATTTAATGTTTTGCTTAAATGAAAGAGCTTATTATGTAGTTTTAGTAAAAGCGAATATATTAATTGTTACAACTCTATTTTTAAGTTGAACGACTGATGTATAATATTGGCCTTGTTTGGAGCCGTGTTCCTTGCAAGGCCATTTGGAAGAGCTTAACAAAACTTAAGTTTAATGAATACTGATTAAAGCTAGGTTAAAAAAAAGTGATTTATATGGTACACAATAAAACAAACTATTATTTGATAATTTGTTTTTTTCATTTATCCAGTTAATAAACGAATAAAAAGCGTTTACTCGTTAGAGTGGCCTTCCATGGTCCACCCACCTTAGTTTTAGTAAAAGCGAATATATTAATTGTTACAACTCTATTTTTAAGTTGAACGACTGATGTATAATATTGGCCTTGTTTGGAGCCGTGTTCCTTGCAAGGCCATTTGGAAGAGCTTAACAAAACTAAAGTTTAATGAATACTGATTAAAGCTAGGTTAAAACAAAGTGATTTATATGGTACACAATAAAACAAACAATTATTTGATAATTTGTTTTTTTTTATTTATCTAGTTAATAAACGAATAAAAAGCGTTTACTCGTTAGAGTGGCCTTCCATGGTCCACCCATCTTATTCTATGTCTGTCCCCTGGTCCTAAGCTTTTCCCACCAATTTTCAGCCAAATCGGTTCTGCCGTTTTTGAGTTATAATGTGTGTAACTAACACGACTTTCTTTTATATATATATACTAGCTGTCTCTCGCGGTTACACCCGCGTTATATCAGATTTTGGTTAAAAAAAGAAGATGTAAGTATTCTATGTCCGTCCCCTGGTCCTAAGCTACCTCGCCACCAATTTTCAGCCAAATCGGTTCTGCCGTTCTTGAGTTATAAAATGTGTAACTTACACGACTTTCTTTTATATATACAGGGTGTCCCACGGCTATGCCACATGGAGGGAAAGTACCTTAAATATTGTAGATAGAGCATTTTACTGAAAGAAGACATTATATGAATTTTAAAAACAATTTAAACTGCATTCATAGATATTTAAATAATTAAATGGTTGGGCCGGGAATCGAACTTGTTCCACGAGAAAAAATAATCACCCTGTAGTTTTATCATACCGATCGAAAGGTAACATCATAAGGATTATTTTTTGCTAAATAACATTGCGTCACAAATAAAAGGAAGACAGTGAATTTTAACATTTGATGTGAAATTTTGTTCTGAAAAGTTAAAAGCTTACATTGCCGTAAGGACATACAATTGACAATCATAACTACTTATTACTAATTAATCTACCCACTTGAGTAGAACGCATTATTTAAATAAATAAATATCCACCACAACAAGACCAAAAAATCGGCAGGGAACGAATTAATTTAAAGTCAACACTTAGTATTCAAGAAGAAGGGACACAATTTGAGCATTGTAAAAATTGACTAATTCTGTATTGAAAATGTTAAAATTCATGGCCTTTCTTTTATTTTTGACACTATGTTATTTAGCAAAAAATAATCCATGTGATGAAGCCTTTCGATCGGTAGGATAAAACTACAGGCTGATTAATTTTCTCGAGTAACAGGTTCGATTCCCGGTTCAACTATGTATTTATTTAAATATCTATGAGTAAAGTTTAATATGATTTCAAAATTCTAATAATGTCTTCTTTCAGTAAAATGTTCTATCTACAATATTTAATGTACTTTCCCTCCATGTGGCATAGCCGTGGGACAGCCTGTATAGATGCAATGATATTTTAAGTAAAAAAGGCGTAGATAGGTTACCCAAACGAAATTCTATCTTCAAAAACGGCACACTAACGCACACATACATTACACGTCAAAGTAGGATGACATGATTGAAGTAGTGCGAGTGAAAAAGAGATAAACGTCAAATGTCAACGCAATACTCAGTATCATGTTTGCCAATTGGCAAACTTATAATGTGCCACTTTTTGACTGCATATAACCTATCTACACTTTTTTACTTAAAATATCATTGTATAGATGTGTGTAGCCCATGTCTTATTCTGGTTTATCAGCTATGTTAATCAATTGCACTGTCTGGACAAGTCCACTCAAATCTGTGTCCTTCTCTCATCAAGAGAGTGCCTCAGACATTAACCTCCATGGTTCTCGCACATTTTTGACCAATACGATTGTATGGACTGAGACTGACCTCTGAGTTTGTTTCGGATGTTTCTTCTCAGAGCAGTCCAGCTACGAAACACCGGCCCCATCGTTCGCTTAAAATGAATAAAAAAACAAAATATTGACGTGTAAAAGTGTTATATATATAACCTATTTACAAAAAAAAAAAACACTTCTAACACTTATTTAGGCCTGTATTAATAAACGTTACTCAGATCAAAACTAGTACTTGATGCCAAGCTTAAGATCTTGTTCGTATTAATAAACGAGATTGAAGTTGAGCTCAAGTTACGGCGGTGTACGTCATCAGCTGAGTTAGACTGATTAATAAACGAAACTTGACACTTAATGACGTATTCGTTCACATCAAGTACAGCGCAATGAGTAGCTGATCTTGGTAACTGAGATGCGTTTATTAATGGGGATGACGACAACATAAAAAATGGAATTCTGTTTAGTCCGTCTGATAGATCGGCCAAAAATACGGGACACGTATTTTCTGCTTGATCAAATTAATAAAAAAATACAAAGATAAAGAGCAACAAAGTTCCGGAGTGGGGGCTTTTGACGTCACCGTCCTGCAAAATATGTATCTGATCGTGACGTCACGCGCAACTTTAACGCATTGTATCTTCGTCATTTTTCGTTTACAAGAAAAAATACGTGTCCAAAATTTTTTGATAATCTATCTGACGGACTAATTACTTTTTTTTGCCGTCTCGCCTATTAGCGATGATCTTGAGCACCTGTCATCGCAATAAACCGGTATCAAATGATATCGCACTTCAGATCGTATTTGAGTAACGTCTATTGATTCGGACCCTAGAAGTAAATTGATTATTTTCAGAAATTTAAATGAAGTACAATCACATTAACGTGCAAGAAAAGAGAGCAACATTTTACTTAAAAAATAACTTTTTTTTTTCAGGAAGAAAGCAAGGCTGGTTTGAAGTTCCCGTTCCAATGTAATTTATGCCATAAAGGGTTCAATTTTGAGTCCAAATTACAAAATCATATGAGCAAGCATAGTCCGGTAAGTTTTAATGTCCTTTTTACTACGCTTTTTAGTCGATTTTGATCTACTTTCAACGATCATATTACCTATCAACGAGCAACCGACAGCCGGCTGTCGGGCTACTATTGTCTTTCTATTGTGTCTCAAATTAAGTGTGTTTGAAGGATTAAGACCGATGATAATACAATGATTCAATAGAAAAAATACCTAATAGTAAAAAGCGCTTTTATAGAAAACTAGCGTTTGCCCGCGGCTTCGCTCGCGTTAGAAAGAGACAATAAGTAGCCTATGTTACTCTCCATCCCTTCAACTATCTCCACTTAAAAAATCACTTCAATTCGTCGCACGCTTTTGCCGTGAAAGAAAGACAAACAGACAGACACACTTTCCCATTTATAATATTAGTATGGACTAGCTTTTGCCCGCGACTTCGTCCGCGTAGAATAATAGTTCCCGTTCCCGGGGGATTTCCGGGATGAAAACTATTCTATGTCCTTTCTCGGGTAAAAATATCAGCTGTTTCTAACAAAAGTTCAATGTCCTCCCGGCCATAATGTATGAAACAGCTGATATTTTTTTCGAGATTTCAGAGTTGGTTCCATAATAAAAGTTGTTTGTTTTCATGAGTAGAATCATCTCCTAGCGGGTTGTGCAAAACCAAAAATACACCATGTATAAAACGTGTTACTTTTCAGTCGCGAGGCCCATACGAGTGTAAACTATGTAAAATGTACCTACCAACGTCTTATAGTTTTAATGTACATTCTTTGATACACAACCGACGGTATGAGTGTGTGGCTTGCGGCCGGAGAATGATCGACCGAGCGTCCATCATCGACCATTATAGGTGAGTGACCTGATACCCTACATCGCGCTATGAGAGTTTGACGGGCCTTTTGGCCTAGTGGTGACTTTGACTGTGAATAAGCAAAGCTGGTATTAGTAAAATAATAAAGACAAATAGCGTATTTTAACGTACCCTTATAGATTACTAGCTTTTGCCCGCGGCTTCGCTCGCGTTAGAAAGAGACAAAAAAAAGCGTTTATTCAAAGTACCAAACACAGTTTACAAAAAAATATTACTTCTGCCAAACTGTAAAACAGTTTGTTGGCAGATGTAGCTCCCTTAAATAATAGGTACAATTAAATTAAATTCAGAAAAACCTTTGACATCGCAATTCACAATAATAGTTGCTAAGTAAGTAGTTTAAGTAGGACATAAATTTAATTTAAATATCTCCATTTATGAGGCCTTGACAAACTTTGTTGAGAAGAAACTTCACCATTTTGTTTTTGAAAGATGGTTTTGTAGTACAGCTACTTTCTAAATTGACTGGTATGTCATTAAATATTGATGGGACTAAGCATTTTCTACATCTTTGCCCATAATAGTTAACAGTAGTGGGTACTATGAATCTTTTAGTGATTTTATTTCTTTGCGGTCTTATGTTTACAGCCTTGATTTTAAACTCGTCTTTACAATAATTTTCTATGGCCAGTAACAAAACCACCTTTTGATGGACCGGCAGCATCTTACATTCTACGAATAATTCTTCATAATCACTATTAAAAGTAGCCTATGTCTCTCTCCAGCCCCTCAACTATCTCCACTTAAAAAATCACGTCAATTCGTCGCTCCGTTTTGCCGTAAAAGAAAGACAAACATACAGACAGACAGACACACTTTCCCATTTATAATATTAGTAAGGATAGATATTACTTACTTTGTAGTATACTTACACCTCTCTTAAGACATTTGTTTATTTATTTATTAACACAAGGATTTTCTTTCAGAACACAGCATGAAGGTTTCCTAACGCTATTCACGTGCCATCTCTGCGGAAAAGTATCAAAGTAAGTACACGTACACATTAGTGATTTATATATATTTCAGTCCGATTCGTCCAGTGGTTTGGGCTGTGCGTTGACAGATCACTATGCCAGACACCCAAATTAGAATATTATGTTATAATCATAATACATACACTGAATTTGTATTATTATGTTTAAAACACTGTTTAGTCCGGTCAAAATAGACATTCAAAGTTACATTAATTCGCACCTAGCTAAAAATTGGCATGAATGTTGAGAACCCTATTACACACAATTTGTCAATTATCCACATGACTCCAGCGTGTGGAAAAAAAGTTATTCAAGGTCAAATGTTGCAAAAATCGGTTTTTTGAGTTTTCCAGCTAAACGGTAAGTGTTATCATAAAAATAGGTGAGACAAGAATTATTCATCATACAATTATGTATAAAAAATGTTCCTACACTTTTTTTCTTAAGAATCACCATTTCGGAGATATAGCGATGCAAAATGTTGAAAACGTTGTGTTACTCATAATATGCACACGTTTCCGCGCCACCCGTGAGGCTTCGTTCACACGGCATTGTCCTGCACGTTTTTTTGTAATCGTTTTTTTAACGTATAGTCAACCGGGTGTTCACATGGTAAATTTTCATTCGTGTAAAAACGATTAGCCGCAGTTTCCACACAGTTGTCACACTAAGTAGACCTCACTGATGGATTCACTGAATGGATTGTTTCCAAATTAGGATCAATTATTACGATGATTCCCTTCCAAGCCGCTTGAGTTGCGACGCGATTTTTATAAAGTTCCAAATGTTTATCCAATAACACGGGATTTTGTTCCACTAAAGAAATTAATAGTTCGTTATCTATAGAAGATTCCTCAACCATTTTGAATATCAAACCAAATCATACATAAAATACGTGCTAGGGCTCCAAAAGATGCTCAGATACTAAACGCATCTTCGGTTGCTATTCGATAAAAAACGTATGACATCGTGTCGTGTGAAGGAGACAAAGCTGTACCATATGCCACTGCGAACCGAATACGTCAAAGTTCATTCGATTTGCTTGACAAGTCCGTTGAGTATACGTTTAAACGTATAAGCGGTACACGTTTTTTTGCAGTACTATCGTCGTGTGAATGGATCTATGTACGTTGTATGGTCACTATTCATACGTTAAGACGTATACTGCAGAAAAACGTGGAGGACAATGCCGTGTGAACGAAGCCTGAGGTAGTGTACATGGCGCGTTTTTTTCACGTAGTTTCCCCGGTAGGCCTATTCCACGATCTATTGTGGTTCTGTTGAGTTATAAAGCTATTGTATTAAATAATTGAAAATGGTACTATTGTAATGACAAGAGCGGTGTAAGTAATGAGTAATTTGAGAAAATTATTCGTCTGATTGATACTCTTCTAATGGAACATAATCCATACTGTCTTCTTCTTCTTCTTCTTCCTGCTGGGTACAAATAAATTTTTCAAAGAGCGATGCATCAGATGTCTCCTCGCATATATCGTAAGAATCTTCTTCTACTGGCGATTGAACATTGGAGCACGATTGACCTCGACAACTAATACATGCTAATGAACAAAACAACCCAACTTTTTTACAGCCGCATTCAGCATTACACCCCGTTTTGCAATTGCGAAAAATTGAATTGAGAAGTTTTTCCGGTGCAGGAGGAAGTAAAGTCTTAACTGGTTCCAATATACTGTCAATTAATTTCCAACCCCAGTCTTCTGGGTTTAGTTTATTACCAAGCCATACTTGAACTTGATAATATACCCGAAATAGATGTTGCTGAGCAGAAGCAGAAGTTGGAGGAAGACAAGCTAATTGTACTTGTTTTTTTTTATGCGTATTTTTTGCAAAAGATAAGTATCGAAATTTATCTAAGCACGTAATTTTTTTTGGAGCTCCGTAAACGGAAAGAAGAAAACGAATTCCGTTGGTGATTACAGCTTGTGCAGTAGAGGTACTTTCTTTGAAAACGTCAGCACAATCAACTAAATCTTGTCTCTCAAACAATTTAAAAACTGTTCTTTTACCTCTCCTGAAAAATGCTGATGTCGTATCGCAACCAGTTACTGCATGTAGAAATAAGATATGATTTTGGCATTTTGAAAAAGCAGATAAACTCTTGGATAAATATATTTTTGATTGTTGGTGAGCCTTCCCAGGTTTTAAAAAATAAATATTTTTTTCGGTTGGCGTTCGAGCAGTAAGTAATACCAACAAATCAACATCTTCACCAACAACAATAATACAACTTTTTCAACATTTTGCATCGCTATATCTCTGAAATGGTGATTCTTAAGATAATTGTATGATGAATAATTTTTGTCTCACCTATTTTTATGATAACACTTACCGTTTAGCTGGAAAACTCAAAAAACCGATTTTTGCAACATTTGACCTTGAATAACTTTTTTTCCACACGCTGGAGTCATGTGGATAATTGACAAATTGTGTGTAATAGGGTTCTCAACATTCATGCCAATTTTTAGCTAGGTGCGAATTAATGTAACCTTGCCCCTATTTTTGAAGCTAATTTGACCGGACTATGTTTTTTTATAAATTAGTTGTACAGATTGTGGGAGAAAATTATAGTCACATTACAAATCTACGCATGCACACAGTCGCACTTGCATAAGGGTCTAGCGTAGTAGGTATTTCACCCATTTTAGTTTGTTTTGACTGTACAGCGAAAGTGTGTCAGCAGTTTACGTAGTTTTAATTATTTTTGGGATAAAATATTACCTATATTAAAAATTACATAAATCGATTCAGTAAACGATTCTGAACAAACTATTTTCTCAAAGCGCATTAACTCAGTTACACATTGTATACAGGGTGTCCCACGGCTAGGTCACATGGAGGAAAAAATATTGTAGATAGAACATTTTACTGAAAGAAGACTATGATAAAATTATAGGGTGATTATTTTTTCTCGTGGAAGAATTTTGATTCCCGGTCCAACCATTTAATTATTAAAATATGTATATGAATGCAGTTTAAACCGTTTTTAAAATTCAAATAATGTCTTCTTTCAGTAAAACGCTCTATCTACAATATTTCAAGTACTTTCCGTCCATGTGGCATAGCCGTGGGACACCCTGTATAGATAATACGTGCAAAAAGAAAAAAAAAATATCATTTTATTGTTTTCAGCAACAATAAAACACATAGAGGTCATATGAGGAATCACCACAGCGGCGATAGGCCGAAATGTGACCAGTGTGGCAAGACCTTTATAAATAAGGATTCACTCGTAGAGCATCAGCAGTAAGTATCATTTGACGGCCCTGGAGGGCCCTCTAGGGCCAATGCCTGCCGGGGTTGCGGAATAGTTCTAATAGTTACCGCGGCCCCGGAACATAAAGGGCAATCGAAGGCACATGAGTGGGTTTTAGTCAGTACAAGTCTGACACGCCCTCCAGCCGCGCCCAGGACGGGAGAATACATTATATTTCCCACTGCCCAAAAAAAGTGTTTGTTTTATTTATCATCATGTTAGTTTAGTTTTAGTTCTCATCATGTTAGTTTAGTTTTAGTTCTCATCATGTTAGTGTAGTTTTAGTTCTTGTTATGTTAGTTTAGTTTTAGCTCACATCATGTCAGTTTAGTTTTAGTTTCAATTATGTCTGTAGTTTTAGTTCCCATCATGTTGTTTAGTTTTAATTTCCGTCATGTCACTTTAGTTTTAGTTCCCATCATGTCAGTTTAGTTTTAGTTCCCATCATGTTAGTGCAGTTTAGTTTTAGTTCCCATCATGCCAGTTTAGTTTTAGTTTCAATCATGCCAGGTTATTTTAGTTCCCATGATGTCACTTTAGTTTTAGTTCTTATCATGTCAGTTTAGTTTTAGTTCCCATCATGTCACTTTAGTTTTAGTTCTTATCATGTCAGTTAAGTTTTAGTTCCCATCATGTCAGTTTAGTTTTAGTCCCCATCATGTCAGTTTAGTTTTAGTTCCCATCATGTCAGTTAAGTTTTAGTTCCCATCATGTCAGTTTAGTTTTAGTTTCCACCATGTCAGTTTAGTGTTAGTTCCCACCGTGTCAGTTTTGTTTTAGTTCCCACCGTGTCAGTTTAGTTTTAGTTCCCATCATGTCAGTTTAGTTTTAGTTCCAATCATGCCAGGTTATTTTAGTTCCCATCATGTCACTTTAGTGTTAGTTCTTATCATGTCAGTTTAGTTTTAGTTCCCATCATGTCAGTTTAGTTTTAGTCCTCATCATGTCAGTGCAGTGTAAATATTTATATAGATTCCCTTGTACATAAACTAAACTAAATTTAAGTTCAGTGCCTCTTTCTCTTTCTATTTCATTAAGAAAAGGACAGAACATAAAATATTAGTCCTGCCTGTCACACACTTTCAGATTTATACAAGGTGAATTTTTGGTCTTGCACAACCCGCTAGATGACGATGAAAAAATAATCAGCTGTTACTAACAAAAGTTCAATGCCCTCCCGACCATAATAGGGTATTACACTGTATAAGAGAAATAATCTAAAAATATATTATTGAGATAGCTTATGCAAAAAGCAGCCGAACAGTGTTAGTTTTAGTTCATAAAACTAGAAAATATTTTTTTAAATTAAATTCAAAGTTTTCAGTTTTTTTTATCTGTTCTTGAACACACCGAAATACAGACCACAGACAGTGACAGCTGTTGACTGTCAACAGTGTCAACTAGACGTCACTATTTGTTTTATTTATAACATCCTAATACGATCTTTATTATAAAAATATACTTTTTCATGGAAGTTATTGTGAAAGATATTTTAGATGGCTAAAGCACATAGGTACTTACATCAAAGTGATATTTACTAAAGTACAAACGGGTTTTTATGGTGTAATAGTTGGAATACTCTTCCCACAACTTTTAACTAAGTTTTTCTTAAATTTGAATCAGTTAACACTAGATTCACAATCATTCCGATGTTTTCACACTTGTGTTCTTGCATTCCGGAACGCACACCAACGGTAAGTCGAACAGTAACTATTTTTTTAGATAAAAACAATAATAATGATGTAAAATATCACAGCGCATTTGTTTATTTACACGACGTGAGGACGTCATATCGCCAAAGCAAAACCACGCCCACTGCGTTTTCCGTTTTTGGAAATTTCCGCGCGAAACTTGAAAATACAATTTTTAAAAGCGTTTTTAGGGTACTTAGCGTTTAAATAAAAATTTAGGATTTTTTTTTAGTGGTTTCTTAGTACTGGAGGAGTTATTTGAACAACTTTAAAAAAAAGAGTGTAATACCCTATTATAAAAATGCTGATACTTTTTCAAGTTTTCATAGGTAGAATCATCTCCTATCGGGTCGTGCAAGACCAAAAATACACCTTGTATTATTAGTACGGATTATTCCAGAATTCACGAGGGCATCAAAAACTACGAATGTTCGATATGCAACAAAAGGTTTCGAACGCGGACGCAGATCAAGCACCATCAACTGACGCATTCTGACGTCAAGGATTACTACTGCGTGGAATGTGACGTAAGGTAGGTAGTTTATAATAGTTACCGTGACCCCGGAAGATAAAGGGCAACCGGAACATGTGGGTTTTAGTCAGTAAACGTCTGACACGCCGCACTCAGGACGGGAGCAGTCTTTTGATGATTTCCCACTCCCGAAAAAAAGGTAGGTCTTCACGACTTATGTCATCCTTCTAGCCTTGTTACAACTGTTTTATTTATTTAAAAAAGCTTTATATAAAAAAAAAGCTCTTCTGCCAGTCGATTTGTGTTGCCACCGACTTCAGAAATTTTTGTTATTTTTGTGTTTATAGGTTTCGAAGGCGGTTATTTTTTTTTTTTGAAAAACTGGTCACTTTTAAAGTAATTTATTTTCAAAATAAAACTAACTAAACTAGTAACACACATTTCGTCAATGTATACTAGGTGTATTTTAGGTATTGCTCAACCCGCTAGGAGATGATTCTACCTATAAAAACAAACAACTTTTATTATGGAGCCAACTCTGAAATCGCGAAAAAATTATCAGCTGTTTCTATGAAAAGTTCAATGCCCTCCTGACTATAATGTATGAAACAGCTGATATTTCTTTCGCGATTTCCGAGTTGGTTCCATAATAAAAGTTGTTTGTTTTTATGAGTAGTATCATCTCCTAGCTGGTTGAGCAAGCCCAAAAATACACCTTGTATTTCGTCGAAATGAAAAATATATAATTAAATAATCTTTTGTTATGCGCACCCCAAAGAATGGAATTCCCTGCCGGCGGCGTCTGTGTTTCCAATTTCATATAACCCGGATGTATTCAAGAGACGAGTGCATAGGCATCTATTGGGTGAGGTCGGTCCATCGTAGGCCCCGTCTATGCCCTCGGGCTAGTCTCGGACCAAGAGCAAGCCCATAAGTTATAAAAAAAAAACCCAGCTGCTATTTCGGAAGGTGGCGGCAATAGACACAAATTGATTATTTCTGATTACTACATTTTTTGTTTATTTATTTCCCAAGCAAATTATTTGTTTCAGGTTTAAATCAGCGCACAGTCTTAGGCAGCATCTACAGAAAAGTATGAAACATCGAGACAAGCAGAGTTTAAAGTAAGTATTCTTAGCACTTTCTTCTTAATGGTTCGCTACACAATGGTACTGATTCTCTTGGTCACAAACTTAACTAAATTTAAGTCGCCTCCTTCTGCGAAGCAGTTATGCTAGTGGAGGAAGCGGCGGCGCGCGAGAGGCAACGACGAGCCTCTCGCCCCGGACTGAGACCCAGGCGAAGACGTCGAGAGTCGCAAGACGACTACCGGCCACCGTAGGCGCGGTTCTGCGGATGGCGAGCGATGGGTAGCTCGCCGCCCGGCTAGGACCAGGACCGCGTTGACGGCGCGTTTTGTTCCACGCGCGCCTCAAAGAGAAGGTGTAAGAGAAGGAGTCAGCACTTATTATAGTTACCGTGACCCTGGAACATAAAGGGCAATCGAAGGAACATGAGTGGGTTTTAGTCAGTAAGAGTCTGACACGCCCTCCCGCCGCACCCAGGACGGGAACAGTCATTGGATGATTTCCCACTCCTGCCACAAAAACTAAAATTAAGTTAAATGCATCTTTCTCTTTCTATTTCTTAAAGAAAAGGACAGAAGATACATCTCAGTTCAATCGTGTCAAAATAGACTGCGTCTGAAGAAAATTGCGTCTAATTTTGACAGGCCTTAACTATTATTTTATCTAATGTCCTTTTCTTAAAGAAACGGAAAGAGAAAGATGCACTTAACTTAAGTTAGGTTAGTTTGTGAATAAGAGAATCGGCACCATTGTTTTTGAGAATTTTGAATTTTGTCTGGAGTTTAGATGAGACTACGATTCTTGAGTTTTATTTCGGCGTTTTTTCTTAGAGGTCAATTATGCCAATTTCAGTTAGTTTAAAAAAAATTACAAGTTGTATAAAAAGCTTTTCCCAAAAAAAAAGATAATCGACTTCAAAAACTAAAAGCCCAAAAATAACTATTTTGGAAGTCGGTGGCAACACATCAAATACACCGGCAGAAATGGCCACCGACTTCCGAAATAGTTATTTTTGGGCTTTTAGTTTTTGAAGTCGGTTATCTTTTTTTTTTTTTTGGAAAATGCTTTTTAGTTTTGACTTTTTAGTTAAAGTCTCAATGTCTGAATACGTTTTAGAGTAACTTTCAAAATACAAATGTATGTTTTTCTATAAAAATTGAAGAGTTCCCTCGATTTTGGCATTTGGGAAGTCTACCCTTTCAAACAAAAAAAGAATTTGTTCAAATCGGTTGGTAAACGACGGAGATAAGCGCGAACAAACATAAAAAAAAAACCGGCCAAGAGCGTTTCGGGCCACGCTCAATGTAGGGTTCCGTAGTTTCCCGTCCGTCACAATAAGTGTTCCCACTTATAAGTTAAAAAAAGGCTTTTGTTACGTTACGCAGAAATTATTTTGTACAACTTTTTGTCTTTTTTGTACAAAAACTGTTCTTTCTATCAAGTTCAAAATAATTTTCCTAAGTACTTATAAAGTTCTACTTTCCAGATTTTTTTCATATTTTTTAAACCTACGGGTCAAAAGTTAGAGGGGGGGGGGGGACGCTTTGATTTTTCCTTTTGGAGCGATTATTTCCGATATGATTTTAGTAAACCCCTATTCATTTTTCAATACCTATCTAACAATATATCACACGTCTGGGTTGAAATTAAAAAAAAAAAACACTTTCCGCTTTACATATAGGGGGGCTACCCTAATAAAACGTTTTTTTTTTCAATTTTTATTTTACCACTTTGTCGGCGTGATTGATATACATATTGGTACCAAATTTCAGCTTTCTAGTGCTAACGGTCACGGAGATTAAGCGAGGACGGACGGACAGACAGGCAGACATGGCGAAACTATAAGGGTTCCTAGTTGACTACGGAACCCTAAAAAAAATACAAACATCCGAATTGAGAACCTCCTTCTTTTTTTAGAAGTCGGTTAAAAAGTGATTCTCATATCCATAATAAACAATTGGGTAGTTTACACCATTAACCAATAAATGCTAGGCACAATTTCTATAAAACCTCTTTTAATTTGAGCCCAATAAATTCGGTTTATATTCAATTTGCTATAAAATTTGATTTTTTGCTACTTTGAAATCAATAAATAGATAGTTAACTGAGTTGTTATTTTAGTGACGTAATAAGTTGCCATTGTCTTCCAAAATCTATTGGAAAATCGTGTTTTGACAGCTCATAAAAAGTACGTCAATTGATAATGGTGTAAACTACCGTATTTCATTTATTTCCAGTATCCAGGTGTATTTCTGGTCTTGCACTACCCGCGGTTGTTTTATACATTGTGGTCGGGAGGGCATTGAACTTTTGTTAGTAACAGCTGATATTTTTTTTCGAGATTTCAGAGCTGGTTCGATAATAAAAGTTTTTGTTTTCATGTAGAATCATCTTCTAGCGGGTTGTGCAAGACCAAAAATACACCTAGTATATTTTTATTTGCTTCTATGTGTGAGAATGACATTAAAGAGTAATACAAAATAATTCCAAGATATATAGGAACAAAGTTAACTACCATTAGAAGACCTATCTCAATCCCCCATTCCCGTGCATTCCGTCTTCAGATTCCCTTGTATTCTAATCTCAGATTCCCGTCCATTCCGATATCTCAAATTCCCGTGTATTCTGTTATCTCAGATTCCCGTGCATTCCGTTGTCTCAGATCCCCGTACATTCCGTTATCTCAGAGTCCCGTGCATTCCGCTATCTAAGAAAGAAAGAAAGAAAAATATTTATTTGGCACACATAGACACACACAGTGCAGAAAACCACACGTAAAACATTAATAAAAACAATAACAAAGGAAAAACACACTGCGTGTCTCGCTGCTGCGTCAAATAGGTCCAGTTCAGCAATAATGCCAGTTAACGACACGTTGCCTGACGCTGGTTTTCAACTGAACGTTAAATCAAGTGAACGGAAAAACCGTTTATCTGCTAAGATTATTATTTATTACATTTGTAGTTCCGATTCCCATGCATTCCGTCCTCTGATTCCTGTGCATTCTGTTATCTTAGATTCCTGTGCATTCCGTCCGTAGATCCCCGTACATTCCGTTGTCTCAGATTTCCGTACATTCCGTTATCTCAGATTCCTTTGCATTTCGTTATCTCAGATCCCCGTACATTCCGTTATCTCACATTCCTATGCATTCTTATCTTAGATCCCCATACATTCCGTTATCTCAGATTCCTGTGCATTCCGTTATCTCAGATCCCCGTACATTCCGTTATCTCTGATTTCTGTGCATTTCGTTATCTCAGATCCCCGTACATTCCGTTATCTCAGATTCCAGTGCATTCCGTTATCTCAGATCCCCGTACATTCCGTTATCTCAGATTCCTGTGCATTCCGTTATCTCAGATCCCCGTACATTCCGTTATCTCAGATTCCTGTGCATTCTGTTATCTCAGATTCTTGTGCATTCCGTTATCTCAGTTTCCCGTCTCAGATTCCCGTGAATTTCGACCTCTAGGGTCTAAGTAGGGTTGTAAAAAACGAATCCTCCAATTTGGTGAAGTAGTTCGGAAGTTATGCTTGTACACACCTATATTTCGGCGATTAGATTTTATTTACAACGAGACGGGTTGTCCGAAAGTATGGAGTTTCTTGCCCATTGTTCTCCATACGAATCACCTTTTTGGAATGGGCAACTAGATTCATTTTCTTTGTTTTTGACGTTCTAAAGTGCCTTTTAAATAGTCTATTAGAAATAAATTATTTGAGTTTGAATTTGAAAAAAGGAACATAAGTTGTCTCTGATTGTCGTGCATTCCGTTATGTCAGATTCCCGTGCATTTCGTCCTTAGATTCCCGTGCATTCCGTTGTCTCAGATTCCCGTGCACGCGGTGCTCAGCGCTATTCCCGTGCGCGCGGTCGCTAGCGCGGCACGCAGCCGTCCAGCACGAGGGCGTGCGCGCGCACGTGTGCGGCGAGTGCGGCGCCGCGCTCGCGTCGCGCTCCTCGCTCAGCAAGCACACGCACGCCGTGCACCGCGGACTGCGGCCCGCGCCCAGGCACGTCTGCGACACGTGCGGGAAGGCGTTCCGGGTAACTAACACATACACTACTAATTATCTCTGTCATTTATTGCTTAATGTGTTACTGTAAATGAGAAAAATCTAAAACTATATTATTGTTACGAGCTGAGGGTTCAAGATAAATAAAAGTCCGTTTTACACATAAAAAAAAACGATTAATTTATTCAAATTCACAAACACAACGTTTTCGCTTAACTAAATAACACTACACAAACACACACTTCTTATCGCAGTCGTAGTTCCGCTTCGCGGCGATGTTCACGGTTTCGTTCCCAAAACTGAACTGAGTCGGCGCGAAGACTGCCCGCTATTTATATCGTCCGGTCACATTTAGCCGGGTAGTCCGGTCACTTTATTCCGGCCAGCCGATCTACGTGAACAATTTTAGGCGCAGTTCTCGTACTCTTCCGTATCCGGTAGGTGACGTCGTTGATCTTGGTCACAATTTGGTATGGTCCATCCCATTTTGCCTGTAGTTTAGGCGACTTCCCTTTGCTACTCACTGGGTTATGCAACCACACCAACGAACCTTCATCAAATCCGCTATTGTTCATCTTCCGGTCATAGCGAGTTTTCATCCTCTCAGACATCTGCTGGCCTGACTGTCTGACATGCTCATATACGTCATTCATCTTGTTACGCAGGTCATTGGCATAATCGGTTATGCTGCTTGGTGAGTCAGGGAGGATGCCAGTTATTAAATCTGCCGGTAACAGCAACTCTCTTCCAAAGTTTGCATATTCTTTAAATGACTGATTCTACAAATGACTGATTCTATAAAAGACCGATTCTACAAATGACTGATTCTATAAATGACTGATTTTTCAATTCTCTGAATGTGTGTGAATATCGTAAATAAAATGCTATGTAAGGGTAGGCAAGTCATATATTTCAACTAGTTTCAAAAAATAACTTGTATCATGTCCCAACAAATACCTGGCCAGGGTAAGAGTGTGCTGACCAACCACGTCCGCACGCATACGGGCGAGAAGCCCTTCGAGTGCGCCGCATGCGGGCGACGGTTCACTCAGCGGACGGCCATGAGGACTCACGTCAAGCTCGTGCACATGAAGCTACGCCGCACCGCCAAGGTAGGCAGTATATACTTACAATGTGTCTGAATTAATGCACTTTGAGAAAATAGTTTGTTCAGCCCCCCTGAACAAGTGGCATTGTAGAATAGATAGCGAAACGAAAACGATTGTCAAATGTATGGAGATGTCAAATTGTTTAACGAAAGCTTATGTCAATTCCATACATTTGACAATCTATTCGTTTACGTTTTCTATTCTACAATGCCACTTGGCTAGGCCCTCTGAATCGTTTACTGAATCGATTTTTGTAATTTTTAATATAGGTAATATTCTATCCCAAAAATAATTAAAACTACGTAAACTGCTGTCACACTTCCGCTGTACAGTCAAAACAAACTAAAATGGATGAAATACCTACTACGCTAGACCCTTATGCAAGTGCGACTGTGTGCATGCGTAGATTTGTAATGTGACTATAATTTTCTCCCACTATCTGTACAACTAATTTATAAAAAAACAGTGTTATAACATAATAATAAAGATTTAGTGTATGTATTATGATTATAACATAATATTTTAATTGGGGTGTCTGGTGGTGTGCGTTTATTGCGGGACATGTTGTATATCGTTCTACTGACTGACTGACATAGTGACATCAACGCACAGACACTGGACACTGTAGGCATCCGCTAACAAAGGATTCTTGGACATTCCAACCCTAAAAGCAATGATGTTATAAGTAAAAAAGTGTAGATAGGTTATATGCAGTCAAAAAGTGGCACTTTAAAAGTTTGCCAATTGACAAACATGACACTCAGTATCGCGTTGACATTTGACGTTTATCTCTTTTTCACTCGCACTACTTCAATCATGTCATCCTTCTTTGACGTGTAATGTATGTGTGCGTTAGTGTGCCGTTTTTGAAGATAGAATTTCGTTTGGGTAACCTATCTACACTTTTTTACTTATAATATCATTGCCTAAAGGAATAAAAGCCAGTTTATTACAATAAGACGTTCTTTAACCGCTTCCCCTGTTGTGACGGGCCTGTTGGTGTAGTGGTTAGTGACCCTGACTGCTGAGCCACAGGGCGTGGGTTCGATTCCCAGGACAAACTTTGTGGGATGAGCATGGTTGTTTTTGTGCCTGGCTGCAATTTGTCTATATTAATAAATGATTTAAGTATGTAGATAGATATTTATAAGAGGCCTACTATATTGTATTGTATCACTGCTACAGGTAAAGCCGGAGGTCCCGCTAGAGGCTCCTTCTCCGAAACTGGAAGAATTCAAGCCCTCTCTACTGGAGCCCTGGAGACAGCCGTGCGATGTGTTCACGTTCCACGTCACCGCGGGACCCTAAACAAATATCAGCTGTTTTTAACAAAATTTCAATCGCCCCCCAACCGTATTGTATGAAACAGCTGATATTTTTTTCAAGATTTCAGAGTTGATTCCGTAATCAAAGTTGTTTGTTTTGCAACACCAAACATACACCTATACTTGAGCCAAATTCGATAAAGAATACATGTAAACAAACCGATATAGGGTATCACAACTCACTTTTACAAATCTTCTATTATTTACATGATTATCGCCTTTTCACGCTAACTATTTATTAAGAAATCCTATTGCAGCATATTTCACTAGAGTAACTCAAATAACATACATATTACCTCGTTATTTCGAAAAACCAATATAAAGTTTGTTTACCTCTATTCTTTATCGTATTTGGCTCAAGTATCGTATAGAAGCCAAAATGTTGAAAAACAGTTTTTCTTCTCCATAGAGATGTACCCAAGTTTTAGATAATAGTGCATTTTGAGAATAACACATTTTGCCTCTGAACGTACCAGCTCTGCCTCGTCGGTCCGCTTTACTCAGAAAATGACGGACTTTCATACAACTGTATGTCCCTTATATTCGTTTGTTTGTCACTTTCATCAAAATCGGTCCAGCGGTTTAGCAGTGACGATGTTACAGAGTTCTTCTATAATATTACCGAGAGTGGATTATGATCTCAATAGGAATTTTTTTCTTTTTTAATTATTAATAATACGGTATTTTACACCATCATCAAAGACGTAACTTGCTCAATTACCCAAGCAAGTGTATCCATACTAATATTATAAATGGGAAAGTGTGTCTGTCTGTCTGTATGTTTGTCTTTCTCTCACGGCAAAACGGAGCGATGAATTGACGTGATTTTTTAAGTGGAGATAGTTGAAGGGATGGAGAGTAACATAGACAACTTTTTGTCTCTTTCTAACGCGAGCGAGGCCGCGGGCAAAAGCTAGTTAGGATGTATATTATGTTTAATATACATAAACGACCTACCTAAGTGCCTCAACACAAAACAAATCCTCCCTGTCCTATTCGCAGACGACATATCACTATTAATCAGACGCGAAAACAGAAAACATCAATAATATCCTAGAAGAAACGTTAAACACAGTCACACATTGGCTCTACGACACTAACTTAGAAATAAATTACAGCAAAACAAAAATAACGCAATTTAGATCTCACAAAACGCCCTCCGAACAAATTACCTTCACATTACAAAATGCGTCAATACAACTAGTAGACTATGTACCGATACTCTTATTCACAAACTAACGTACATTTAAGTTAGTGCATCTTTCTCTTTCCATTTAATTAAGAAAAGGACAGAAGGTAAAGTATTAGTTAAGTCCTGTCAAATTTAGACACTCCATAGATAATTTAGACGCGTTTAAAAAACATGGCGTCTAAATATACGTCAATTTTCTTCAGGCGCTGTCTAATTTGACAGGATTAAACTGAATTGTAGGTATCTTCTGTCCTTTTCTTTAAGAAATGGAAAGAGAAAGATGCATTTAACCAAAATTTAGTTAAGTTAGTGAACAAGAGAATCGGCGCCACTGTACAGGTAAAGCTACTCGGAATACAAACTGACACACATATCAGCTGCACATGTCACATAGAACAACAACCAAACTAACACAATGTACCGACGCACTATTCACACTAAAACATTGCACAAACAGACAGCTGTACAAGCTTATTATGCTTACTAGCTTTTGCCCGCGGCTTCGCTCGCAGAAAGAGACAAAAAGTAGCCTATGTCACTCTCCATCCCTTCAACTATCTCCACTTAAAAAAAATCAATCCGTCGCTCAGTTTTGCCGTGACAGACCGACACACCGACAAACACACAATTTCCTGTTTATAATACTAGCTTCTGTCCGCGACTTCGTCCGCGTGAAATATTTCCTGATCCCGCGGGATTTCCGGGATGAAAACTATCCTATGTCCTTTCTCGGGTCCCAGACTATATCTGTACCAAATTTCATTTAAATCGGTTCAGGAGAGGCGTGAAGAAGAGACAGACAGACAGAGTTACTTTCGCATTTAATGATACGGATTAGTGATGATGTAAAGTACCCAATTATGGTGTTGTTCTAAGTGCTTTTTAGTTGTTTGTAAGTGTTGTATATCTAAAACAAATAAACTTATACTTGACTTACAATATAGAATGTGTTTGATTCATTTTATTTATGTGTAAAGTGATTTGTCGAACATTGATGGTAGGGGCAATATTGATACCGACACTCGTGTTCACAAACATAGCTAAAATTAAGGTATGTGTATCTTTATTAGTTAAAATATATAGATAGGTTACTTATACGACACTGGAACCGACTCTCTTGTGCACAAACTAACGTAAATTTAAGTTAGGTGCATCTTTCTCTTCCCATTTCTTAAAGAAAAGGACAGAAGATACATTTTAGTTTAATCCCGTCAAATTAGACAGCGCCTGATGAAAATTGACGTATATTTAGACGCCATGTTTTTAAATTGCGTCTAAATTATCTATGGAGTGTCTAAATTTGACAGGACTTAACTAATATTTGATTTTCTGTCCTTTTCTTAATTAAAAGGAAAGAGAAAGATGCACTTAATTTAAATTTACGTTAGTTTGTGCACAAGAGAATCGGCACCATTGTTGATTGTGCTTTATAACAGACAATTTTTATTATGGGAGCAAAGTCAGTACATTAGACAAACATAAATGTACTAAACAATTGATTTTCTTTCGCGATTTCAGGTTCGTTCCTATAGTAAAAGTTAAAGCACAGTTACGTGTTTAAATTAAGTATCGTACACTAGTTATCAGCCACCCTATGTATACGTCATCTCGTTAAATTAGATGTATAAATAATTGTCTCAAAATTGCCCTTTACCCTGAACAAATAAAATAAATATATTTTTAAAACATTTGTGTATTATATAATAGACTTGAAAAAAGGCTTGTTCTCAGAACCTCGTGAAAGTCATAATTAGTTGTGTTGAATAGAGCTCGTGATGTACAGGACTTACAACAATAAGGAAATTGTTTGTACCGATTTGGTGCCGATTCTCTTATTCACAAACTAACGTAAATTTAAATTAAGTGCATCTTTCTCTTTCCATTTAATTAAGAAAAGGATAGAAGATAAAATATTAGTCAAGTCTTGTCCAATTTAGTCACTCCATAGATAAATTAGACGCGTTTTAAAAACATGGCGTCTAAATATACGTCAATTTTCTTCCGGCGATGTCTAATTTGACAGGACAGGATTTAACTAAATTGTATCTTCTGTCCTTTTCTTTAAGAAAAGGAAAGAGAAAGATGCATTTAACTTAAATTTAGTCTAGTTTGTTTGACCAAGGGAATCGGCAACATTATTGAACAATATTGTACAACTGATGAGTTTGTCTCAACGCCCTGATCTCAAGAGGAGTAATGTGCCGAATTGAAAAATTCTTTTTGTATTGGATACTCATTCATCAAAGGTTTCATGCTAAACATCACGCTGTGAGCTCCAGCTCTGAGTTTCTGCTCTGTCAAATAAATTTTTATCTTTCTTTTTAACCGACTTCAAATAAGGAGGATGTTCTCAATTTGTCTGTAATTTTTTTTGGAGATTTGTTACGCAAAATCTCCGTCAATTGTAAACGGATTTTGATGGTTCTTTTTTGTTTGATAAGTCATGAACCAGTTGTGGTCCCATATAAATTTTGTGGCGATCGGTTCAGTGCTTCTCGAAAAATTCCTATTTTCGTTTTATAAGATTGTAAGTAGTTTTATTTTGAAAATAAATTACTTTGAAAGATACTGTAATACAGTCAGACATTGGGAGTCGACACTAAAAAGAAAAAACAAAAAAAAACGGAAGTCGGTGGCTTCTCTTCTGCCAGTCTATTTGTGTTGCCACCGATTTCCGAAATTTTAGTTATTTTTGGGTTTTTAGTTTTTGAAGGCGGTTATTATTTTTTTGGGAAAAGTTCTTTTGAAATACAGGCTGTGGAGACTTCCAGCAGGTTTGTTAGCTGAACTACCTAAAAGCTCCGCGCAAAAGGCCACCGACCAGCGGACCGGCTACACGTGTGCGGCGCGTCTATACTTACTAAATATATGAAAAAGTATGTCAATCTTTCGATCACACGTGATTTACACAATAGAAAGACAATAGCACCCCAACAGCCTGCTGTCGGTTGCTCGTCAAGAGGTTATGTGGCTAGCGTTGGCTACACTGAAATAATTTTAGAAGACTAGTGGTGCCGATTCTCTTGTGCACAAAGTAACGTAAATTTAAGTTAAGTGCATCTGTCTCTTTCCGTTTAATTAAGAAAAGGACAGAAGATCAATTATTAGTTAAGTCCTGTAAAATTTAGACACTCCGGTAGATAATTAAGACGCATTTTAATTTTCATCAGGCGCTGTCTAATTTGACAGGATTAAACTAAAATCTACTTCTGTCCTTTTCTTTAAGAAAGAGAAAGATGCACTTAACTTAAATTTACGTTAGTTTTGTGCACTAGAGAATCGGCACCAGTGTCGCACCATTAGCCGTGACGACCAAGCGACAGTCGGCTGTCGGGCTGCTATTGGTGCTGATTCTCTTGTTCACAAACTTAAATGAATCTTTTTCTTTCCATTTCTATAGAAAGTGATAGAAGATACATTTTAGTTTAATCCTGTCAAATTAGACAGTGCCTGACGAAAATTGACATGGAGTCATCTCGTGTTCTTGGTTATAAGAACACGTGTATGATCTCCATACTATAATTTAATAACCGTACAATTGTCACTAATAAAAAATATTATTTTCAAACTGGACATTGGCAGAAATCACCGAAAATTCGGTGGATTGCCATAATATTGTAAAAGTTGAAGTTTGAAGTTGAAAATTGACATATTTTTAAATCGCGTATGGCGTGTCTAAATTTGACAGGACTTAACTAATATTTTATCTTCTGTCCTTTTCTTAATGAAACGGAAAGAGAAAGATGCACTTAATATTTGCGTTAGTTTGTGAATAAGAGAATCAACACCTTGTTTTTCTTATTTGTCTCGAATCACGTTTGTTCGAAGGTTTAGAGACACTATTAGACTTAATAGAAGAAGGTTATATATAGAATCAAACAAACAAAATATCTCAATTTTTTTTATTTAAATTAAATTTGATTTTATTTACAGGTTTAAAAGGCACCTGTTTTATCAACTCTTGGCCAAATTTATTGTAATTTAAAGTGTCATTAATATTTGTTAAAATCTCAGAGTCGGCTGAAGTGAAATCAATAGTTTCACAAACTGTATCCTGTAAACTATTACTAAATGTTGGTAATTTATCACTAACTGACGGTAAATTACTAATTGTAGGTAAAGTTTTGCTAACAGATTGTAAATTATTACCATCTGTCTCATTCCCAACTAAATCACTTGTAACGGCAACACACTTTCTATCGAACCTTGATTTTTTTAACTTACAATGTTTCACAGACTTGTAATCCATTGTTTTTCTTTTAACACTAATAGTGTTTTCTTCTCCCATATAGATTTTATTGTCAATGATTTGATTTTGATCTGTTTTCAGTTCACGAATTGTTTCTGGAGCTTGTAACCTATTCACAGTTGTTTTCTGCAAATTTCGCAGTCTATTTACAACATTTTTTTGACGCAGTAACAATTTTTTTCTCGTATCATCAAGGTTTTCCAATTCTGGGGCATAGCAGATGTGTAAAGTACCTCCATAGTAATTTTTTGTATCTAGCATTTTTTTAGCGATCCGAGCTGCTTGAATATCTTCGAACACAGCGTGGAATGTCTCGGTAAATTGTTCAGATGGGTACATTGTTGTGTTAAGCTGCAGTTTGCCAAATCTTGAGAATAGTGCTTTGGTTTCCTGGCGCAGGTGGAGAGACGGTACTCCGAATACTAGAAGGTGTCTTGATTCGTTGTTGATTGAATATACCTGTTGAAGAATGAAAGTTTTTAATTTTAGGTTGGTAATGTGCACAATAAGCTAGTATTAGTATAGATTACACACAGACATAGAACCTAAGACTACCCACTGCCCGAACAGACAATCATCTCATCACAGATCCTGGGTGGGAATTACCACAACCTCTGGTTAGCAGTCAGGGTTGTTAACCACTAGACCAGCCCGTCATTAAATAGAGAAGATACTGAATATTTGTACTTCATAGACTTGTTGCGGAATGTTTATAATAGTTACCGTGACCCCGAAACATGAAGGGCAATGAGTGAGTTTTAGTCAGTAAAAGTCTGACACGCCCTCCCGCCGCGCCCAGGACGGGAGACGTCATTTGATGATTTCCCACTCCCCAGAAAAAAAACTTAAGACTTCTTGAATAAAAATTAGAAACTCCTTGGTTACTTACTTTTACAGCAGTGAGTTTTCTGCCCTGCCGGTATGGGAGACGCGTCGAACAAAGAGGTTGTTGTTCATGATGCGATAAAAGCGTTTGCTCCGCAGTTTCTCCAGACATGTTATAAAAATACTGTAATTACTGTTCGCCGATGAACACCCGTAAATTTAGCGTTTTGTTAATTCTTTGGAGACGAAATTATAACTAGTAGCAGTTTTTAACACTTATCTCATACTATTATTTTGATTTGATGCATTTTAGATACAAATTTGTTGTTATTTACGAAATTTCAATCAGCAAACAACTTCAACTTCAACTTCAACTCTTTATAATGGCATTTGCGGAAAACACACCACAATTCTGCCACGACCATGTTTATTTTACAATCACAAACGTAGAAAGATATATGACAAAAATATATGCAATATGACTGCGATGGTCTCCTCCTTATGAAGAGACCTGGTCCGTCAGAGCCTCGTCAGTGAATCAGCAGGGTGTACCACGTGCAGGTGAGGTTGGCTTTGGCCCTGGAGGTGATGGTAGGGCCACTTACACCCCATCAGCAAACAACTAGGTAAGTAAATATTTTTTTTTAACATTACGTCAGTCAATTTTTTTTTTTATTTTTTTTTTTACCCTAATGGGAAGGCTATAGTCTTTCAACCATATTGCCTAGTCTTTCGTTTACGTCAGTCAAGTCAAACAAACAAATGTCAAATATCCCAACTTTTATGGTTTGATCTACGATTTTATGGCTTGGTTACAAAGTCTTTTAAGCCAAGCATTGATTTTGATAACACTATGTGTACCAGTAACTGATGACAAAAATGGTAAATAAAATATGATGAGACCAACCCCAGTGTTGCTCTCATCATATTTTATTAAAAAAGATCAAAATGTTTTGATACTTGTATTTTCCTCTTAAAAAATTATTACACTTTATTGTTTAACAATACTAATATTATAAAGAGAAAAGATTTGTGTGTATTTTTGTTTGTTAATCTTTCACTCATTAACTACCGAACGGATTTTGATGAAACTTCACAGAAATATTACAGAATATTAAAGAATTATCGCCTATGTCTTATTAGTTATTATATATCAGAATAAGACATAGGTGATAATTTGTGCAGTTTATTCAACAGTGATGTTTGATTAGTTGTATTTTTCTATGAGCCGATGAGACGATTGAGTAAGATTCGGTACAGATATAGTCTGGGACCCAAGAAAGGACATAAGGTAGTTTTCGCCCCGGACATCCCCCGGGAACGGAAATGAAGTCGCGGGCAAAAGCTAGTATAAAATAAGAAAAGAAAGAAAGAAAATACATTTATTTCACACAGCAGTGCCGGTATGATGGTACAAATAACATACATACAACATTTGCATTACATGGAGTTTTTTTTTAAAGTTATTATCAGCTTAAAATTAGTAAATTAACTTAATATTTGTGTAAAATAAATTAAGATAAACCCAATCTATAATATAAGTACTTTATTTACACAACCAAAATGAAAGAAATGGTTATTCGCTTTGTGTTTGGTATCCCAGTTTGTTCAGGGCATTGATTATGGTAGTGATCGTCACTTAAGGCAAGTCAGACGTCTTTCGGCGGCTTATGTGAATCTGACACCAAGGCTACTGCCTTCTTCATCTGCTTTCTGCAATAATTCGTCGCATAGTATTAGTACACGCCCCTGTAATAAGCCAAAGTTATATGTTACGCAATAATAATAATAATAATAACTTTTGGATAAAATGGTTTAGAGGTTCGCATGCTTGCTTGGCTTCCCGGTTCCAGTCGGCCTTGGAATCGGGATCGCTGCCCCAGTTTTTAACAACAGGTATAACCCACCTGCTCCATAAGTCAGGTAGTACAGCGGAACCCAAAAATTATAGACCGATCACTTGTTTACCGACGGTCTATAAAGTTCTTACATCTATTTTGAGAGCCAAAATCAACAAACATATAGAGATTAATAGTATCATGTCTCCCTCTCAAAATGGATGTAGGAATGGGTCCCGCGGTACTAAGGAGCTACTCCTGATTGATATGGCCATCAACCAACAGGTTCGCCGATCCCGAAAGGACTTGTCGACATGTTGGATAGACTACAAGAAGGCCTATGACTCTGTGCCACATGCATGGCTCACGAGGGTGCTGGAGTTGTATAAGATTGATGCAACTCTGTGCACCTTCTTGAAGTCGTGCATGGGGCAATGGAGGACGGTGCTTCGCTATCCAGGATGTCGACACTTCCAGAGGAATAGCGAACCGATAAGGATTGAGCGGGGCATATTCCAGGGTGATAGCTTGAGTCCGCTTTGGTTCTGCCTAGCCTTGAATCCCCTAAGTACATTGCTGGAGGATTCAGGTCTAGGCTATCGGTTGAAGAGAGGAGGTCAGGTAATATCTCACCTTCTTTACATGGATGACCTGAAACTGTTTGCCCCCAATGATTTGCAACTGATGGAGCTACTGAAGGTAACAAAAACTTTTAGTAGTGCCATCAGGATGGAATTCGGTGTGGACAAATGTGCGGTCATGCATGTCAAGCGAGGGAAGATTATGGAATCTGCGGGAGTTCAACTCTCAGATTCCATAAACCTTAGATCCCTTTCTTCAACTGAAACTTACAAATATTTGGGTATGTCGGAAGCGTTAGGCATTAATGTCGCTGGCGTGAAGCAATCATTGAAGGAGCGCTTCTTCGGCCGCCTGAACAAAGTTTTAAATAGTCTTTTGTCAGGCGGAAATAAGGTGCGCGCCTTTAATGGTTGGGTCATGCGGTGTTGATGTACTCTTTCGGCATACTCAAATGGACTCAAACAGAACTCGACGCCCTGGATAGGAAGGTCCGTACATTGTTGACGGCATATCGGATGCATCATCCGCGATCATCAGTGATGAGACTGTATATCCCGCGGAAATGTGGAGGACGAGGCTTTCTTAATGCTAATTCTCTCCATAACCGCGAGATATACAGCCTCAGGGATTATTTCCTTAAAGCTGACGTGGGGATGCACCGAGATGTGGTCACTGTGGACAAGGACCTCACTCCGCTCTCCTTAGGTAAAGAGAACTGGCGCAAACCTGTAGTACTTGAGACGAAGGATCGCGAGGAGGTATGGCAGAGTAAGGAGCTACACGGACGATTTTTCCGGGCCCTACATGGGCCTGATGTAGACTTTTTAGCGTCCGTATCCTGGCTGCGATTCGGTGACCTATTTGGGGAAACCGAAGGTTTTGTCTGTGCAATTATGGACGAAGTTATCATGACGAAGAATTATCGGAGATTTATTGTGAAAGATGGTACGGTTGACATATGTCGGGCGTGTCACCTGCCGGGAGAATCAATACGACACATTATCTCTGGTTGTTCTCGTCTAGCTAACGAAGAGTACTTGCATAGGCATAACCTCGTGGCCAGGATTATCCATCAGCAACTTGCTCTGAGATACGGCCTCGTAGAATCTGAAGTACCGTACTACAGGTATGTGCCCGACCCAGTTCTCGAAGATGGCAATGTCACATTGTACTGGGATCGATCCATCATCACTGACAGGACTGTTGTAGCAAACAAACCTGATATAGTGGTGGTGGATCGATTGGAGCGGCGCGCAATGCTCGTTGACGTTACAGTCCCGCATGACGGGAACCTCGTGAAGGCCAAGAAAGATAAACAAATTAAGTATATCGACTTGGCTCGCGAGGTTGTCGACATGTGGGATGTGGACTCAGCGATCAATGTGCCGATAGTTGTTTCTGCCAATGGCTTAATAGCCAAGAGCCTCGATCAACATCTAAAGAGGCTCTCGTTAGGTGGCTGGATCAAGCGCTTGATTCAGAAGGCAGTATTACTGGACACGGCACGCATTGTCAGGAGGTTCCTTTCTCTGGAGCCCTGACCACCGGTAGCTTGGACCCTGTTCCCGATACCGGTGGGCTACTAAATTTTATATTTTTAAATGTTTTTTTTTTATAAATTAATATTTAAAAATGTATTTTTTATGTTATATAAATGAATAAACGGAATAATAATAATAATAATGTTTATTTAGCCAAAAACAGTGCTTTACAATTCCTTATAATATAAATTAATATCTAAATTTACATTGTTTAGGTGAGGTTCAAAGGAAGTATTTTCTAATGATCTCCACACTAGGTCGAGCCTGTCTCGTGGAGATCTGGGGTGGTATTGCCATATAAAAGTTATTGTTTTAATCATGTGAAAAAGTGACATATTACCAATAGGAATCGAAATATTATCTATATTATAAACAGATGACTTATAAAGAAGAGTTAAAATAAAAATAAAATAAAAAAAAACCAAGGAAACAATAAAAGAAAATTAAGACCGCAATATGCACTAGTGCGAAGGTGTAAGGTGTGAAAGGTGCAAGGTGTGTGTGTGTGTGTGTGTGTGTGGGGAGGGGGGGAGCGAGGTTGTTAGCATGTGTGATATGGTGTGTGAGAGTGTGTGTGTGAGTGTGTGTACGTGTTAGGAAATCACCTTTAGGAGAGACTCGGAAGCATCATAAGATTGCGTCAACAGCCATTTGCGAATGGTCTTTTTAGCTAGACTAGTTCTTAACTTACTGATGTCACATATTTTTACTACTTTGTTGTATATGTGACTCAGCATGAATTCTTGCATTCGTTGTGCAAAAGTTGAACGCGTTCTGAACGAAGGACACTTGAAAACTCGACGTTTAAGTAATAATGGGTATTCCTGTGACTGTGTAACGGTTTTATGTTGTTTTAGTACCATTTTCCAGATATACAACTGTCGGACATTGAGTAATGAGGCTTCTTTGTACAAAAGAGTCGTTGGGTATCTGTAAGGTTTTTTGAGCATCACTTTTAATACCGATCGTTGCGCTCGTTCACATTGAATCATGGTGGAAGCTCCAACTCCACCCCATACTGTTATACAATAACATAGTATTGACTCACATAATGCTATATAAACCATATTTAGGATATTCTTGTTGGCAGAGTTACGAAGGAGTTTCATTATGTGAATCAATTTTCTTGTACGTTTGGCCACCAGATCGATATGGGGCTTGAAAGAGAGCCGCTGGTCTATTATAACACCTAGATATTTAATATATTCCACCCTTTTTATTTTCTCGCAGTTGCACAGGAGAGGGTCACAGGTTGTACTGTGGATTTTGATGTCATGGGGTAATTTGGGCGCCGATGCCAGGGTTTTGTGGAAGCACAAGTACTTAGTTTTGTCAACATTCAATGACAGTAGATTATAGTCAAGCCAACATTTAATATTAATCAAGCTATTTTGAGCCTCTTTATGCACCAAATCCCAAGTATTGCCATGAAAGAGAATTGCCGTGTCGTCTGCATAGCATATGATATCCAGGTTTTGATTTAAAGTTTGATGAATATCATTTATGTAGATAATGAATAAGGTCGGGCCGAGAACACTGCCCTGTGGAACTCCAAATAGCATATTTTTAGGACAACTGGTATTCTCACCTAGTTTCACACATTGGCGTCTATTAGTTAAATAAGTTTTAAACCAATCTAAAGCCAGACCTCGGATTCCGATGACCTCCAGTTTCTTAAGAAGTATGGGAATTGCAACGGTGTCAAAGGCTTTGGCCAGATCTAAAAAAACTCCCAAGCACTTTTTATTATTATCTAGGTAAGATGTTATTAGTTTGGTCAGGCAGCTTACTGCATCTTCAGTAGATTTGCCACGCCTGAAACCAAATTGGTTGTCGGATATCAGCTTATTAGCCTCTAAGAAAGAAACCAAACGTTTATTCGCTACCTTTTCCAGAATTTTGGAGAAGTTTCCTAATAGTGATATGGGTCTATAGTTTGCAGGAGATTGTTTTGATCCAGTCTTGAATATGGGGGTGACCCTGGCTTCTTTCCATTTATCAGGGAATATACCTTGACTTAGACTCAAGTTTATGATGTAGGTTAGTGGAGTTAAAATTTCACTTCTTAATTCTTTAATAATTTTTGGCGTAAGACTATCAACGCCAGCAGCGCTGTCACTGTTAAGATTGACAATCAGATTGTTAATCTCATAGATATCTGTTGGTTGCATAAAGAAGGTAATACCTAGAGGTTCTCCTAGTTTTTGCTTGGAAATCACAGATTCTTGCGTTTCATTGATGTCATTTAGAATTTTTTTTGCCAAGTTTATGCCAACCGATGAGAAATACTCGTTGCAGTAGTCAACTGAATCTTGTGCCGTAGATTTACATTTTAGTAGGTCGCTAGAGCTACTTCTGTTATTATGTTGCTCGGTGATTGTTTTAATAGTATTCCATAACCCTCTAGTATTTGATTTGTTTTCTTCTAACTTTTTTGCTTCGTATTCACGTTTTAGCTTGTGCATCAGATTGGTGAAAAAGTTTCTGTAGCGTGTGTAAACAATTTTTTTTGATTCATCTTCTGGGTGTTTGTTTGAGGCTATGTGGAGTTTGTCCCTATGATTCATACATTTTATAAGGCCACGTGTGATCCAGGGTTTCCATATGAATTTGGAACGGCTAATTGACTTTGTGGTCGTGTGTTTCTTTAGTGCATCCTCTAGAAGTGTGTGAAATTTATTAGTCGCTGAATTAACGTCTAAATCGGTTGTAACTTCATTCCAGTCGATATTTCGGAGATCGTCTATTAGAGCGGGAAAGTTAATTATATTAACAGTGCGATGTTGGCATTTTGAGACTGTTGGAGTGGCCGTATTGTACCCCATCATTATCATTTTGTGATCGGTGATATCAGCCTCGCAGATGATACCTAAAGCACTTTGATGTCTCGATTTTAAAAATATGTGGTCGAGACACGCGCCCAATCTAGTTGGCTTAGATATTACCTGCCTCAAGCCATGTTCTGACATAAGACATGCAAAATCGGACGAATCTTTGTCAGACGTAGACAGAAGGTTTAAGTTTATATCCCCGGTCACTATAATTGTTTGGTATTTACGAATTGAATTCATAATTTTGTCAAGAGAGGAAATAAAGTTGTCAACTTGTCTATGTGAAGGAGATCGATATATAGCAATTAGACAAATATCATTAGAAAGCTCAAGTAGAAGAGATTCAGCGTCTTGAACATTAGGCTCTGAGACGGAAGCGTTCCAACAGTTTCTAATGTATGTTACTACCGCTCCGTTTTGGTTGAGATTATTTATAGTATAGTGTGACGTGTAACCCTGTAACTGACCAACCACTGAGCAACCTCTCAGCCAGCATTCAGTCAGAATAATAACATCATAGACAGTATTAAGCCGTTTTAGTGCTACGCAAAAAGTATTGAAATTGCGCTGTAGGCTGCGAATGTTTAATGTCAATATCTTAAAGTTGAAGTTAGAAGTCAAATAATTCTGGCAAACTTCATGTCTATCGAGCTCCTGACATTCTATATTAGTACTGTCATCTATTTCGTCCACTAATAAATTTGCCATTTGAGTAAAGAGATGCAGGACAGTTGGTAAGAGCAGTGTTGGTATTTGACTTCAAGAACCTTATGACTAAAGTTGCAGCTACGTAAGGACATTACCCGTGGTAGCAACCGGTTTACTGTTATTATTTGAAAAATACCCAAGTCTATTTGCTTTAATAACACGCGGCTGAGTATACTCTTAGATATGTTTGTTGTGGTGGGAAACAATTGATAAACGTTATAATAAGCAGGTGTAACTGGTATGCCTGGTGATGGGGTATGTGTATTTTGATTGTGTAATTGGGATAGGCAAGTGCGTCTTCTTAGTGTGAAGTTCACATAACAAAACGGGCGTGAGCTAAAGTTTTTTGGATCGCTGGGGGTTTGCTTGTGGAGGTCATGGATGTAAGTGTGTGAGTGTGTTGTACACAAGTGCGATTCGTGTAGGTTAGTATCAGCATGAAAAATAATCATTTGTGGGGGTAAAAACAATATGAGCAAGTGAGATAAAAGATTCTTAAGATTATTAGTCCAGAGAAACCTGTTCAATTGATATTCCGTGATCTGGGCCGGCAGCATCCATCGCTTGTGAGGGGCCAACCTTTTCGTCCAAGTCGGTTGATGTCCGTATGGGAATAGATGGCTGCTTCTCAGCTTTTCGTACGTTGATAGTGCCATTACGTACCCAGCAGTAACGGAAACCGTGTATTTGTGCACGTGTTCGAGCCTCGCGAAACAACAACCTGTTGCTGGCAGTCAGGCGTTCGTTTATGTAGACTTTATTTGAGGTTCCTTTTATTATGTCGTCGGAGGTAAGTGGTCGTCGATCTTTCGCAGCTTTTAGAATATGAGTGCGTGTACCACGGCGCGTAAGTCTTAAAACAATAGACCTCGGTTTGCCCTTTAAGTGAGTCCTACGTGGAATATATTATATGTCACCGGAAAATAACAAGATCCGTAAGTTTATCAATCTACTAGGTAGTTTATAAACTTCCGTAGGATTCTAAACGGCAGATAAATTGTAATATTTTACGTCCACATTTTCGTAAATTGATAAACTTACTAAACTCACTCGTAAAATAATAAGTAAGCAGTAACCAAACGCTACGCGCGATCTGATTGGTTGACTGACTGTCCCGTGTCACTTCTCCTTCCTCGCGGCCGCCATTGTTCGCCATGGAACATAAATAAACCAGTTTGCTTGTGCGTTTTTATTCGTTTTAAATGTTGAACTGTGTTGCTACTCAAAGAAAACTCAACTCACTACATCCGTGCCAGAGAGGAACCATGGCATTGTTGCTTCCAATTTATAGTTTGTCAAGTCTGATTATACCAAAGTCTTTGGACACAAGCATTGCTACTATGAACATTGACCGATCAGAGAGCAGTGTGTTATTTTACGTATTTCAAAGATGCGTATATTTAAAAGAGTTTCTGTGATTGGTCGAACCATTTAAAATCTTACGAATAGATATCCGTTAGTTTATAAATTTACCGTATGACGTCGGAAATTGATAAATTTACGAAAATGTGGACGTAAAATATTACAATTTATCTCCCGTTTAGAATCCTACGGAAGTTTATAAACTTCCTAGTAGATTGATAAACTTACGGATCTTGTTATTTTCCGGTGACATATATACATATTGTTGGGTTTGTAATGCATAGACGCGATGCGCGGCGCTTCAAGGACGACCCCGCCTAGCGTCCCGACCCCCGCACCCGCGGACTCCTGTGCAAGTGTATTAATTTTTGAAATAAAGTCAGTGCGTTTCCAGCTTGCCGTTGTATCACTTGTCCCGTATCTAACAGTGGCGACGAGACCGACCCACGCTACTCACAATGGCTTAGTTTAGTTTCGGTATATTGGGTAATTTTGACCACACAGTGCACGAATGGAAGGCGTATAAAAGTCGCCTGCGGCAGTGGTTTGTGGCAAATGACATTACGGAAACAAACGACCCAACGGGTTCAAGAAAACGCGCCATTTTGCTGAGCGCACTCGCAGACGGTACCTACCAGCTCGCAGCGGACTTGGCGTTGCCAAAACAACTGGATGAGGTGCCGATAGAAGATATATATGAACTCCTAGACACTCACTTTTCTCCGAAAAAATGCGGCTTCGGAGAACGTTACGCATTTTACGCGGCAACGCAACAAGTAGGTGAGACGCACGCGCAGTGGGCGGCACGTCTGCGCGGCCTCACAAAATATTGCAAGTTCGCGAATGTAGAGGAGGCCCTCCGCGATCGTTTCGTGATGGGTATGTTGGCGGGTCCCGAAAGGGACAAACTGTTCACAAAGGATACTGATGCCTTGACGCTGGCGAAGGCGGTAGAGCTGGCGCAAAGCATCCGGTGCGCGCGGGCAGGTGCCGCGGCCGGCGCCAGCGTTCCGGCGTCAAACCTTCAGCAAGAAACATCAGTGTTTAAAGTGCAGGGTAAAAGTGACAAAGTTAAAGAGAAGTGTTCCGTGTGCGGCCGAAACAACCACATATCCGCTCAATGCCGATTCGCGAATTTTATATGTCGGAAGTGCAATACTAAAGGTCACTTACGCAGAATGTGCAAAGTAAAGAGTGTTGTAACCGGTGACGTGAGTGGGGAGGACGACGATGGTAAGTACTTTTGTTGTAACATCGCGTCACGGCGGGGAGAACCTATGACAGAAATGGTGTCAATAAACGGCTCACTATTAAAATTTGAAGTTGATAGCGGGTCAGCAGTTACAGTGATATCCGATAGCTTATATAACAGTTGTTTTGACGGTTTGCCCTTATTGTCGCCTAAGAAAAAACTATATACCTACACAGGTAGTAATATAGTGTGTCTCGGTATAATTCGTGTACCCGTCACTTATAGGCAGAGTACACACACACTTGATATTTATGTAGTACGCAGCGAAGGCCCGCCATTGCTCGGCAGAGATTTTTTATCCTTATTTAACTTAAAATTAGCACAATGTAATTTTATAAGTAATGAAGCGAAAACAATCGATAACTTGCAAAATAGATTTAGAAATGTCTTCTCAGATAATTTAGGTAGGTTTAATAAATTCGAGGTTAAGTTACGGTTAAAAGATGGCGCAAAACCATTTTTTTTTTTAAGGCACGTCCGATCGCGTTTGCATTGCGAGACAAGGTAGACGACGAAATTGTCCGTCTAGTAAACCTAGGGATACTTAAACAAGTTGATCACTCAGAATACGCTTCACCCATAGTGCCAGTATTAAAACGCAATGGAAGTGTTAGGCTGTGTGCAGACTATTCTGTTACTATAAATAAACAGTTGGTCGTTGAACAATATCCGCTGCCCACAGTTCACGAGTTGTTTGCAAAATTACACGGAGGGAAACAGTTTTCAAAGTTAGACATGTCCATGGCCTATAACCAATTTGTTTTAGACGAAAATTCTCAAAAGATCACATGCATCAACACACATCGCGGGTTATTTCAGTATACTCGTATGGTATTTGGCTTAACCAGCGCGCCGTCAATTTTTCAACGTGCAATGGAAAACTTACTGTCCGGTATAGATGGAGTGTTATGCCTATTAGACGATGTACTTATAACAGCCGATAGTCCGGGGTTGCATTTGCAGAGGTTAACGGAAGTGTTACAGAGGTTGCAAGATGCAGGCCTTACCCTGCAAAAGGATAAGTGTGAATTCTTTAAAAACGAAATCAGTTATTTAGGTTATGTAATTAATAAAGATGGGTTAAAAAAATCTTCAGAAAAAGTTTTAGCCATAGAGAAATCCCCAGTACCCACGGACGTAGGTAAACTACAATCGTTTTTAGGGTTAGTAAACTACTACCGTAATTTTGTACTTAGGTACAAAATTACGGCGTCCGAAATTCTTAGTCCCTTATACGACCTATTGAGAAAGGATGTTAAATGGCATTGGTCGGATGAACATCAAAAAGCGTTTATCGAAATTAAAAAACATTTAACGTCGGATCAAGTCTTAACACATTTTAACCCATCAGCAAAGATAATCCTCACAGTGGACGCTTCCCCTAATGGCTTAGGAGCAATATTATCGCAAATCGATAAAGATAAATGTGAGCGTCCTATTTCGTTTGCGTCCCGCACTCTGAACTCAGCCGAAAAGCGGTATTCGCAAATTCAGAAAGAGGCTACGGCCATTATTTTTGGTATTCGACGATTCCATCAGTATTTGTACGGTAAGTCCGACCCGTTTATCCTTCGCACAGACCACAAGCCGCTAATCTCAATTTTTGGACCGCACAAAGGTATACCTGAGGTTTCGGCTAACCGATTACAAAGATACGCGTTGTTTCTTAGTGCATATAACTACACAATAGAATACGTACGTAGCGAAAATAACAGTGCGGATTATTTATCCCGAGCAAGTTTGCCCGATATTGACAAACGGTCAATGACCTCGGACCAAGACTGCGAGAAAAGCGCACAGCACGCCGCTGCCGCTGCTGCGCCCATCGACCGCGCTTCGTATGTTCACTTCGTGATAGACGGACACATGTCAGTAACGCGGAGCGAACTTCGTAAGGAAACCAGCCGAGATGTTACCTTGACGAAAGTAGTTAAATTCCTCCACGAGGGTTGGCCAAGAAGCCTATCGGACGTGAATTTAAAACCGTTCCACGCATGTAGGAATCAGTTATCTTACGAAGACGGATGTATTATGAGAGGGCACAAAATAGTTTTACCCGAAGTATTAAGAGAAAAAATATTAAACGAACTCCACACTTCCCATTTGGGAATCGTAAAAACAAAAGCCGAAGCTCGTTCTCGGTTTTGGTTTCCGGGTATTGATAAGGAAATTGAAACGATGATCAACTCGTGTAGTGTTTGCATGCATTTAAGACCTACCCCTCCCCGGGCCCCGCTTGCACCGTGGCAATACCCACCGCGACCATTCCACCGCGTACACATAGATTTCTTGGGTCCGATAGATAATAGACATTATTTAATTGTAGTGGATGCGTACACGAAATGGGTGGAAGTTTACGATATGTGTGGGTCAACGACCTCATCAGCTGCAGTAGAAAAACTATACGAGTTCGTTTCGAGGTTTGGGTTACCAAACACAATTGTTAGTGACAATGGTACGGCTTTTACGTCACAGGATTTTAAACGCTTTTGCTTAGTTAACGGTATTGAGCATGTAACGTCACCGCCTTATAGTCCGGCGAGCAATGGTCAGGCCGAAAGCTACGTGAAAATCGCTAAGAGAGGTATAAAAGCGTGCATTTTATCGAGTGACAATCAAAAAGACAGAAGGGTCAACCTGTTAAAATATCTTTTTGATTACCGTAATTCAGTGCATTCTGTCACAGGGTTCTCTCCGGCACAATTAGTTTTCGGACACAAGTTGAGATCAAGATTAGATCTGTTGTCGTCCAAGCCTTCGTCGTCATCCTCAAACGCGTCACTGGATAATGTAGTGAAAGAAAAACAGTGTTTGCAGAGTAAATATAGTGGTGGCAAGAATAAACAATGTTTTCAACAAGGAGACGAAGTCTTGTTTAAAAAGTTTAGTTTAAATGGCAAATTCACGTGGTTTAGAGGCACAATTGTAGACAAAATCGGAAGAGTTGTGTATTTAATTAACGATCACATAAGTGGAAATATGTTAAAAAAACATAAGAATCAAATAGTCTTATATAAGGGCTACGCCAATGGACATCGAAACGGAACGTCTGGGGGTGCCAACGTAATGGAAGACGATAGTGACGATGACGACGACAGCACGTTACCAGCGACGTCACAGAGTTTACAACCCGCAACTCAAACTGACGATGGGAGGGAGGAGAGTCAGATAACTAGCGCAACGCCACCAGCGACACCGCCCTCGCCGCTCAGGCGTTCCCAAATGTCATTGCGGCAGCTTCCAAAAGTTGACTACCGAAGACTTGCTTTGGGCAACGATAATTAGGATTTTTAAATATACCTAACTAATACTGTTAAGATTTTATGTTGTATGTTCTTTTTTATTTTATCACCTAATAGAATAGAATAGAATAGAATATATATTTATTTTCTTACCACAAATTATATCGTGACGTTTAAACAGTCTACAGAACAATTATTTCATATAAATTTGTGGAAGACTGGTGCCTAAACTAAGTTTTATGAAAAACCTGTAAGTCAGGTCACCAGGCCCCCTGAACAATCAACTTATACCTTACTATATAATATTGTGCTGGAGACGTATTGTGTACAAAATAGCAGGAATTACACTTTATTCATTGACTATTATTAATTATTAATTAATTATAAAATTGACAATTTATTATTTAAGAATACATTTACATTTATTTAATTTTTAATTAGATTAGATTGATACAATTACTAAATTTGGCACAAGGAGATTGAACGTACTGGAACCTTGCTTAGTGCGGCCGTGACTCCAGTGCGTCCAGAATGGCTATGTTTATGACAATTGAGCTTAGTACCTATCAGTTACCTAAAACCCTACTGACTATAAACCTAGCCCTATAACAATTACCTCGCACCCTAATTACCCTAATGCCCTACCCTACCATACAAACCGAACCATACAAACCACACCAGTCGTACACTACGTTGGTGTTACGTGAGGGATGTCTGTTACAAGGAGACCTACGGTAACAGACGGAAGTTGGGTAGGAATAGGGTGTTGTATACGTCGTGCGATGTACACAGGAAATGGTTTTCTCACTGCCAATCCCACAGACTCATAGGATCGATGATGGCTAAAGGTGTCTTGGCCACAGTGAGAGGATGTTGTTGGAGATGAATCAAACTCGACTCCCGCTTGATGACTAATTTATTTACAATAATTAATGTTATTATATACAATTTTTGTGGTCAATACACATTGACGGCTATTTACATGTGTGTTGTCGGTGTATTGAGCCGATGAAGCACAGATCTCAGTAGGTCAGATCTTAGCGCTGACGGTGTGCCGATGATGCGGCGTGTGCGACAAGTGCATGTTCAAAGGTTGAACATTCTGCCGCCTCTCAGGAGCTGGACTCCAATTGGTATAATTCAATGGTTTCGTGTTGGTGTGGTACGCTGTGCACAGTTTCCGTTGTGCCAGTGGGTTGTCGTGTAGCTTGGTGGTTGGATGTCACGTTGGCAGCTGCCCGGTTTTGTTCACCTCCTGGATGGTAAGCTGGTTCGGGACTTGTCCTTCTGCTCGTGCGCTGCATTGTGACTCTCGTCCATCTCAGTATTGATGGACCGTAGTACACTAATAACACAAATAATACAAACATTATTAGACAAGCTATTATATTTGTTACGTATGTGTGAGTACTAATTTGACTCCAAACAGTACTATCTAATTCGGTGTGTAGGGCGTTTTCTTCATTAACTAAATGCTGAAGAATCTCCTTTGAACTACTTATGATTTCTTCTTTGCTAATGTTAAGAATAGGTTGAGTCACTATGTGTGTATTTATGGGAAAGTCTATTTGTTTTGAGTATGATGTTACTATTGGTACTGAAACAGTTCTTTTGGCAGTTAATATGTTATTAGTCGTCTTAATAATGCAGTTATCTGCGAGTCGTATTACACCAACATCTTGGAGCTCAAGTTCTTGTCTTTGTCCATCACAAAGTATCGAAGTTGTAATCCGATCTCTTACAATGAACAACCAGGTATTTGGCATGTACAGTTGTTTCCATATTATTTTATTCGATAATTGAAACGTTTTGGTAGGGCATTTCGTTTGTGTCTGGTTTTTAAACAGCTGGTTAACAATGCAATTTTCATTTAATTGCATGTTCTTCACGGCCCCAGGAAAACAAATAAAATGGTTAGTCCATTCTAAACAACTTTTGAACTCCTCATAGCTTAGGTCAAAATATAGTTCGTTGTTGTAATCCAATCCTATGTAAGCTTTAGTTACTTCTAGACTTTGGACAGACTTATCAGAGTTTCTCCTTGGAACTGCTGTTATATACATTAAGGTGTATTTGGTTATATCTTGTATAGGAAAATATGAGTATACTATTATATGTGTGTTGTTTTCAGAAATTTTGGTGTCTAGCAATTGCTGCTGAACGATTTTCAGATTAGCAGGCAATTTCTCGTTTGCTAATGATATCAAGTCACTGACGTTCTTGGGTGTTAGTACACTATATATACTGTTGCCTTGGTTAAGTATATTTCTAACAGTCCGTTATAATAATCCATGATTTCTTCCATGTAATTATATGCTAACTGGTAAGTCTGCATGATCCGTATGTTAACACTGTTGTGGTCGACTGTACTGTACCAATTGTTATAATTATCCATGTACGCTATTACTTGGTTTAGTTTAGTTTGAAATCCTACAAGTTTCTGATTTATTTTTTCTTCAGTTTTGTTGACTTGTGAGATTGTTGATATCATAAATTTGGTTTGATGGTTGGCAGCTTCAATTAGTTTCTTTTGGTTTAAATTTAGTGACTCTATGTCTCGGTATGCCTCATCATTTACTCCGAATATAGATGTTAGTAATTGTCCTAAGACCCCTCTCTTCTTCCTGGTTTGGTTTACTTCTGTCAAGTATTCTTTAGTTCGCCCAAATTTTCCTTCTTCTTCTAACAAATGGTGGTGTAGTTGTTTGCAAAATCCAGAACTCGTTATTTTTTCTGCATTTATACATAATTGATGGAACTGTGACGTAACTGTTTTTATTTTCACGGACTCTTGTTCTAGGTGTTGTTTCTCATAATTAATTTCTATCCTAAATATTCCTCTGTCGATGTTTGCTGTTCCTATTTGTTCAACATAGAATCCTGGTGGTACTGTTTTCAATGAGTATGTCGTTGTGGACGCTTTTGCTGATCCCAATATTTGTAAAATAATAAAAAGCACTGCGAACCATTTGGATATTTTATTACCTTGTTTAAGTTGATTAGTTTTCTTATTTTTTGTGATTGTAGCGATGTGTGTTTGTGTTGTATGCACGGCTTTATTACTACTACTACTGCACGTATTTGTTTCGATTGGCAATGGTATTAATTTGTGAATTGATCGCTTTTGGGTGGATCCTGACGCTTTTTGCAGTGTCACAACTCGGGTTAAGTCGTCGTTACCCGGATGTATTTCCTTTATTTTTGCAAGTGGCCATTTGCTGGGAGAAGTATTTTCATCTTTTATCAGTACCAGAGTTCCAACTGACAAATTTCCTTGATTAGTTTTCCATTTGTACCTCTGTTGTAATTGGTGTAAATAATCTTTTGACCAACTTTTCCAGAAATCCTTTTTCATTTTTTGCACTTGTTTCCATCTGTTTATGTGATCTGTGTTAGTTTCCGCTAGTGGGTCTGGTACCCCTACTGCTTCTCTTCCTATTAAGAAATGGCTAGGCGTTAACACGATGTTATCGTTTATTTCTTCACTTAGTGCACATAACGGTCTTGTGTTTAAGCATGCTTCCGTTTGATGTAAAAACGTGCTCATTTCTTCATAAGTTAGTGTCTGTTCTCCTATCACTCTACGCAAATGGTGTTTCATTGATTTTACTCCTGCTTCCCAAATCCCTCCGAAATGGGGAGACGATGGAGGAATAAAGTGCCATTGTGTTCCCATGTTGGTCAATGTATTTTGAAAGTCGTCAGACTGGGTTATGTCTAACATTTCTTTATACAAGTAATTGGCAGCGCCTACGAAATTTGTCGCGTTGTCGCTATACATATGCGATACTGGTCCTCTGCGTGCCATAAATCTGCGTAGTGCGGCGATGAACGTTTCTGTTGATAAATCACCTGCTAGTTCCAGGTGTACTGCCTTTGTGGATAAGCAAACAAATATCGCGATGTAGCCTTTGTAAGATTTATGACCCCTGCCTTTCATTGCTCTTACTGATATTGGTCCAGCGTAATCCACGCCGGTGTGACTGAATGGGTAAGATTCTGTCACTCTTGGTTTTGGTAATGAGCCCATTTTTTGTGCGGCAGTCATTGACTTGTATCTAGTACACCTTACACACTTTCTGATGCAACTTTTCACTGTTCGCTTTCCTCCAAGTATCCAATATTTCTGCCGAATATACGCTAAGGTCAAGCTGTTACCTCCGTGTAATGTAGTTAAATGAGCATCATGAACTATAATTAATGTTACATGATGGTCGTGAGGTAACAGTATTGGGTGTTTTTGATCGTATGGTAGACTGGAGTTGTGAAGCCTTCCTCCTACTCGCAGTATGCCCTCACTATCATTAAACGGATCAAGGCATGATAACTTGTTTCCTTTCCTCAATGATTGTCCGGTTTTAATGGATTTGTATTCCTCAGCAAATACTTCTTGTTGAACGAGGCGGAGGACTTTTTTAGTAGTTGCATGAATTTCCATGCAACTCAATGGTTTGTTGTTCCCTTGTTTATTTATGAATCTATAACAATATGATAATACTCGTATTATCCTTTGGAAGCTTGAAAACCTTATCCAGATTTCGTTTTTAGGTTGATTTTGAATGGTTATATGATAACATCGTTTTATCTCCTCACATAACTCTGGTACTGTTTTTGTTATAGGAATGTTATCACTTTGTAACCATTCTGGTCCATTCCACCACAGAGATGAGTGCTGTAATTTACTTGGCGAAGCACCTCTTGTAATTAGGTCAGCTGGATTTTGTGACGTATTTACATAATTCCATCTCGCTTGTGGTAACGTTTTTTGTATTTGAGATACCCTATTCGCGACGAATGTCTTCCATCGCTCCGCTTCACCTTTGATCCAGCCGAGAGTAATCATTGAGTCGGTCCAACAATAGATGTTTGCGATTTCCATCTCCATTCCATTAATTACTTTCTCCGTCAGTTGCGTTAATAATACAGCAGCACATAGTTCCAACTTCGGTATTGTAGTTTTGTGCTTTTTTGGCGCGACCTTTGATTTAGCTTGTAATAGGGTTATATTATAGGTATTATCATTTTTTATTCGACAGTATATAACTGCTCCGTAGGCCTTGTCAGAAGCATCACTAAATCCGTACAGTTCCACTATGGATTTTTTTGAAAAATAACACCATCTTGGTATGGAAATTTTCTCAATAGTCTTCAGTTGTGTTTGTAGTTCAATCCATCTTGTTTTAATAGTTTCCTCTACGGGCTGATCCCACTCTGTGCCATTTGTCCATAGTTCCTGGATCATGAGTTTCATGGTTATGACAATAGGTGCTAGCCATCCCAGAGGATCGAATATTTTAGCGATTTCTGATAAAATAAATCGTTTGGTTGGTTTTTCATTTTGAATACTAGTAATTTGAAAACAAAAACTATCCTGTAATGGTGACCATAGTACACCTAAGGATTTTCTAGTTTCATCGAACGGTATTTTCATTACTTGGTCATCTTTGCTTCCATTAGGTATATTTTCCAATAACTCTGCGCTGTTAGACGACCATTTTCGTAATTTAAATCCGCCTTTTCGCAGCATATTTATTAGATTTTCTTGTAGGATTTTTGCCGACTCGATACTGGTATCTCCCGATAATACGTCATCAACGTAACAATCCTTGAGAGTCCTTTGGCTGGCTAATGGATAATTCGCTTTTTCATCAACAGCAAGTTGCTGCAGCGTTTTAATCGCCGAGTACGGGGCAGATGCGGTTCCGTATGTCACAGTAGTTAACTCGTATTCATCGATAATATGTTTTGGAGACTTTCTCCATACTATTCGTTGATATTTAAAGTCTTGTTTGTTGATTTTAATGTACCTATACATTTTTTCGATGTCAGCTATAAATGCTATTTTGTGTTTACGCCAACGTAACAGAATAACTGCTAAATCTTGTTGTAATCTTGGTCCCGTAAACAAATTATCGTTTAAACTTATGTTGGTACTCGACTTACTCGACGCATCAAATACTACTCGTAGCTTAGTGGTTAACGATTCTTCCTTGATCACAGGTTGGTGTGGTATATAGTATTTCCCTTGGTAATAGTCAGATCTAATTACTTTCCTCATATGGCCCATTTCTAGATATTCATCAAGGAACTCTTGATATTTCTTCCGCAAGTTTTCATCTTTGTCAAACTTTCGTTCTAATTGTAACAGTCTGGCAACCGCTTTTTTACGCGAATCCCCGTAATCTACGTCGTGATTCTTGAATGGCAGTTTAACTGTGTACGTGCCATCTGGATTTCTAATAGTAGTGTTTTTGTAATAGTCTTCGCAAGCCTGATCCTCGTTGGATAATTGGTATTTTTCGGGAATTTCTTCTAATTCCCAAAACTTGTTTAGTTGTTGTACTTCTGTAGTACGTGTCATCATACTGATAACTGTTTTAGTATTGACAACAGTGCCGCAAATGCCGGATAGAATCCACCCAAACTCGGTATTTTGAGCGATTATTCCGTCTTGCATCTTGTATAACCCGTTTAGTAGTAAGTTACTGTATTCTTGAGCGCCCAATATAATATCTATTGGACCTCTTTTGTAGTATGTAGGATCGGCAAATAGTTTGTTTTGTAAACAGTCTGGCTTTAGTTCTGGTACATTTTTCTCTGGCAGACAGCCAGTTAATCTTGGTAATATTATAAGAGTGACCGGCAACCTATATTCACTTGGAAATCTAGGCTGTAACGTGACATTGATGCAGCTTTTCGATGTCTTAGGTTGTTCGTCAGCAATCCCGATTACTTCGGTATGTATTTTAATACGTGGGTACGCCAACAGTTGGGCAACCTCTTCCGAACAAAATGATGCCTCTGAACCTTGGTCACATAAAACCCTGAGTAATTGCGATGTCCCATCCGACGAGTAAATCCTTATAAGGGCTGTCGCTAGTAATGTAGTTTTTGGTATAGTATTTTTGTGAACAGTAGACATGTTAGACACAGTTTTCTTCATGGGTTCACTTGAAGACGGGGTTGACATGTTCTCTGACTTGCCTTTAGTTTGTTTTATAGTACTATTGTTGTAGTTTTGGTGTAAATAGGAATGATGACCCCGTTTCCCACAGTATCCACATGTTTTCATGCTGTGACATTTTGTCGACGTTTCATGTGTCAGGCAATTTTTGCACATTTGTTTTTCGTTTACAATCTTATTTCGATCTTGAACTGATAGCGATTTAAAAGTGGCACACTGGTAAATGATGTGTTCGTGACTTTGACAAAACCAGCATACACTTTTATTTATTTGTTTGATTGATGTATTTGTTGACTCATAGCGCGATCTTTGAACCACCGATTCTTCCCTCCACGAGTGTGAAGTTTCGAGACACTTAAATCTTTTTTCTAGAAATTGCATCATTGCCGACAAATCTTGTAATTTATTCGGCTCTTTTAATTGGTGTTCGTACTTTTCATCGGTTTCCGAGTCCCATATTCTACTAAGTATCCTTGTTAAAATAGGGTCCCAAGTTGAAATGTCGATGTTTTGACTTTTTAGTGCTTCTAGATTCTCGTTGAACGTATCATGAAGATTTCTCAAGTTCGTGGCATTACTTTTATTTATTTTTGGCAAACTCAGAATATTATCAATATGTTTAGTAATAATCATTCTTTCATTTTTGTATCGTCTTGTCAGCAGATTCCATGCAGTTATGTAATTCGCGTCACAAACTGTTAAATGCTTAATCAGTTTAGCGGCGTCGCCTCGAACATGTGTTTTTAAATACTGCATTTTTTCCGTGTCACTTAATGACTTGTCTTCGTGTACTATTTTCAAGAATAAATCATAAAAGGAATTCCATGACTCGTAACTTCCACTAAATGTTGGAATTATTATTTTTGGTAACTTAGCCGAGGTTTTATGGTTGCTGTTTGTCGATTTTTGCCCAATTTTTGTAGACAAATTTTCTATTACAACGTCGAATTCCGTTTGTGTTTTCTCAAACATATTTTCTTGAAAATAGCTATGTTCCAATGTACTATCTTCCATTAGAATGATAACATGAGTTTCTTCAATTTCTTGCCATTGTTTTTGTAATGTAGTCACTAACGATTCCAAATACCAGCTTGCTTTCTCTTCAGTCATCGACTGAGTTGCCAATTGTAACTTTTTCTGAAGCTGATTAATTCGAAATAATTGTATAAACAATTTTGGTGATCTCATGCCTTCTTCCTCTTCGGGTTTTATATCTTCTGGTTCATATAGCTGGTTTACTACTTGTATTCTATTCTCGCATTTCAGCAGGTATTCCATAACCTGCGTATACAGTGTGTTGATAGAACTAAAGTAGTCGGTGGTGATGTATTTGTGATCACACAACACATCTTGGTCTTTTAATACTCCATGGTTTTTGGATGTTCTGGTAAATAGTTCTGTGAGTCGATTTCTTCTCTCCGTTATGTATTTTAACGTTTTTCTTGATGGTGAGTCTTTCTTGATGTTGGTGAATATTTGTCTTAGTTCATTGTAATCTGCTTCTTGACTTCTTATTAGTTCATTTATTTGTTGTATGTCCATTTTTCCTAACTGTCCCTACTAATCCTAATCATTAACAACGTTACGCACAAGTACGTAGGTATGTCAGTCTCAGTAAGGCGTGAGAATATGACAATCACTATACATACATCAACCAAGCGCTTTTGATTGCGCTAGTTTGAAGTAAATAAGTACGTCGTCAATCATTAAATACAACGTACCTAACAAAATTTTTCGCTCGAAGGACCAAAATGAACGTACTGGAACCTTGCTTAGTGCGGCCGTGACTCCAGTGCGTCCAGAATGGCTATGTTTATGACAATTGAGCTTAGTACCTATCAGTTACCTAAAACCCTACTGACTATAAACCTAGCCCTATAACAATTACCTCGCACCCTAATTACCCTAATGCCCTACCCTACCATACAAACCGAACCATACAAACCACACCAGTCGTACACTACGTTGGTGTTACGTGAGGGATGTCTGTTACAAGGAGACCTACGGTAACAGACGGAAGTTGGGTAGGAATAGGGTGTTGTATACGTCGTGCGATGTACACAGGAAATGGTTTTCTCACTGCCAATCCCACAGACTCATAGGATCGATGATGGCTAAAGGTGTCTTGGCCACAGTGAGAGGATGTTGTTGGAGATGAATCAAACTCGACTCCCGCTTGATGACTAATTTATTTACAATAATTAATGTTATTATATACAATTTTTGTGGTCAATACACATTGACGGCTATTTACATGTGTGTTGTCGGTGTATTGAGCCGATGAAGCACAGATCTCAGTAGGTCAGATCTTAGCGCTGACGGTGTGCCGATGATGCGGCGTGTGCGACAAGTGCATGTTCAAAGGTTGAACAGAGATATTGTTTTTAAATCTAGTCATGCAAAGAATGTGTGAGAGTGTGGGTGTGAGTGAGAGTGTGTGTGTGTGAGTGAATGTTTAGGTTGTGTACAGGGTAAAGTGCGAAGTTTAGGGAACTGTACATTAGGCCATAATAGAAAATAGGTCCTCAACCTGGGCATATTCCAATGAAAGTAGCCATACGGTCAACTTTTTTTTTAAAGTTGCTTTGCTTAGAGCATGTATTGCGAGCAGGTTATTAAGCTTATTGTATAGAAACGGTCCAAGAAAAAGAAAGAAATTTCGAGCAAATTTAGTATTAACTGGCCTAGATTTACACACATTCCTTTTTCTGTTTCTTACATTCATATCCTGAGAAACAATTACGGGAATAAGAGAACGTTGTTTCAACACAACAAGCAGAACAAAAAGCTGGCGAACTGAGAGGACATTCGAGGATTTGTACACGTCTTTTGTGGGATGATAAAAGGGGAGAGATAGTGCCACTTTTAGGACTGCTCTTTGAGCCCTTTCAAGAGGTAAAAGATTTGTTTTAAATGTACCACCCCAAGAAGTAATGCAATATGTTAACAGCGATTGACACAAGGCGCAATAGACTGAGAGTATTTGTTTGGAGTTAAGAACAGACCGAAGACACTTAAAGAGATAAATTAATTTGCGATTCCTACTAGTGAGACTACTAATATGTGCGGCAAAGGTAAGTCTAGAATCCAAGGTAACGCCCAAGTACTTTATAGTGTCGACCTTCTGTAGTTTAGGACAAGAGCAATCTCCGGACAGTGGAAAAGGGCAGGTGTGTGGAATTATTGAGAACGATTGACATGATGGTTGTGAATTATTTTTCAGGATAAAAGTTACATATTTAGTTTTTTCTGAATTTAAAGTAAGAATATTACATTTCAGCCAATCGTTAACAACAGTAAACCCAGATTGAGCGTAACAATACACATCATCCCATGTGTGAGCACTAAAAAGGAGAGCGGTGTCATCTGCAAAGGTAATTATACGACCATTTTGAAGGTGAAGATCACACAGATCGTTAATATACACTAAAAACAACGTTGGCCCCAGGATGCTTCCCTGTGGAACTCCAAAAGTGACGGGAAGACTGTCACTAACGTGATTATCAATTTTAACGAACTGTGTCCTGTTTGTTAAATAATCTTTAAAGAGCAACAGCTGTTTCCCTCGAATACCGAGATTCTCGAGTTTATGGAGCAAGATGGGAATCGACACCGTGTCAAAGGCTTTCGCCAGGTCTAAGAAGATAGCTATAGTTTTCTTTTTATCATCCAAATTGGAAACAACAAAGTCGGTGAGTTCGTGTACGGCCAAGGCCGTCGACTTTTCAGCACGAAAACCGAATTGCGACTGTGATAGCAGGCTATTTGACTCAAGATATTTAACCAACCTGTTGTTCAAAAGCCTCTCCAAAATTTTCGATAAGGCTGGCAAAATAGCTATAGGTCTGTAGTTATTAACACAGCGTCGATCCCCACCTTTGTGAATAGGGTGGATGAGTGCTTTTTTAAACGCAAGTGGAAAGATCCCAGATTCTATGGACAAGTTGCAGAGATGCGTGATAGGAGTTATTAGAAGATGGACATGAGCAATAAGAAAATTTGAGGAGATATTATCCCACCCGACGGCACAATCGCGTTTCAAGGAAGAGATGATAGAAGTTATTTCAGTTTCGTCAGTGGGCATAATAACCATGGAATGGGGAAGGGGGGGTTTGGAAGGAGAGTTTACATCGGGTCGCTGTTGGTCCGTTATTTTTTTAGCTAACGTTGAGCCAATGTTAGCAAAAAAATTGTTAATATTATTTAGGGCATGTTCGGGCTGGTCTTGTGAGCCTATTAATTCAGACGAGGATAGCTTTGCCTTTGATCGATTGGAAACTTTATTTATTACTTTCCAAAGACGTCGGCTGTCCCTTCCTGCTTTTCTTACTTCCTCTCGTTCAAATTGTCTTTTGAGTTTTTTCAAAATTTTGTTGCAATAGTTGCGATATCTTACATAAGTGGTCTTTAGTATTGCATTATCTGGGTGTTTTTTAGTTTTTTTATGGAGATTGTCCCTGTTTCTTATACACCTCAGGAGACCTGGGGTTATCCAAGGTTTGATGATTGCTTTTCGCTTAGATACGGAAATGATTTTAGTATTTGACTCAATTGTATTTTTTAGAATATGGATCAAATTGTTAGTAGCTACGTTAGCATCACATGAATTGAGAACAGAGTCAAAGCTCTCATTTTTTAAATCAGAGAGTACTCCAACTGCATCTACTCGTGAGATCGTGGTTTTTAGATGGATCGGTAGAGAAAGATTTAGTGTTAGGATAACAGTAAAATGATCTGTGAGAGTTGTTTGAGCTACAAAAACATTTGCTGGCAACTTAGTTTTAAGAAGGAAATGATCTAGGCATGTTTTACCATGTGTTGGAATAAGATGAGAAGGTAGCAATCCGTGAAAAGAAGTTAAATCGAGGTAAGATGGAGCATTTGAGTCTTGAGTATTAGTGCTTATATCAATGTTAATGTCACCAGTGAGAATTATGTTTTTACACGAGGAATGTTTGGTCAAGATTTCATTAAGAGATTGAAGAAAGCCGGATATATTTTTATAGGATGGCGGACGATAAAAAGAACGGTGTCATTATCAATTTGTGTTACCAAACAATTGGCATCTTGAAAAATGGGTTCTGTGACATGCGCGTGTATATTCTTTTTAATGTAAATAACGACACCCTCATTTTGTGTTTTATTCCTGTTTGTTGAGAAACAGTTGTATCCATCTAGTACCGGAAGATTTGATGTATAAGATAACCAGCATTCCGTGAGAATAATTATATCCCACACCGTTTTTGATTGAGCTAACAAGATATTGAAACCGGACATATTGCGATTTATGCTCCTTATATTTTGATTTATAATTTTGAGTCGATTTTTCTTATTTTTAATGAGCTCAAAGCAATCTGTGATGTCGCATGTAGTAGATTCCGCAACTGATAGGTTGTCGATATCTTGGTTTACTAAATTAAAATGATCGAAGAGTAATATTTAGACAATTGATCCAATGTATAGTAGGCAAGTTTTGCTAAACTGGATGTTACAAAGCGTGCTAATGTGCATATTAATAAAATTTTAAGTGGCAGGCAAGCGAATTGTGATTCTAAATCATCTGGGCCCGGCTCACAAATTGCCTCGTGAAACCAAAAGAAAAGAACTACTTTCAGCTGACTGTTTGCGGTATAAAACCATTCCCTGTTGTACAATTCAAAAAGTGTAATGTGGTGTGTGTATGACTGTATAAAGGTGAAGTAACAAACTAACATAGAAAACTTAAAACTAAAAATATAAACAAATATGTTCCAACAATAAAATGAAAACATGCTCGTAGTTATTAAGACGTAATTAAATAGTCATTTATCAATTAGCTTAGCCAAGTCCATATCAGAATTCACAGTGATGCGTTGAGCGCCGTCTTCCTTACGCAGGTACACCTTACCATAAGCTGACCAACAATGTTTATATTTATGTAGTGATGCAAATTCTCTTGCTTGGAAGAACACCTTACAATGTTGTCTTATTAATATTATGTCTTCGAAATGAGGTTGGGAGATGTTGGGTTTGTAATGCATAGACGCGATGCGCGGTGCTTCAAGGACGACCCCGCCTAGCGTCCCGACCCCCGCACCCGCGGACTCCTGTGCAAGTGTATTAATTTTTGAAATAAAGTCAGTGCGTTTCCAGCTAGCCGTTGTATCACTTGTCCCGTATCTAACACATATGATAAACTCATTTAAATGGATATGAAACAAAGTATCAACTTTAGCGAGTCATACTAACCAGTCAACGCAAGCACGCGGTCTAAAATCGAAAATTGCGTGTAAGCTACACCTTCTTCTTTACAGATTTATCAGTACACATTATAAACAGTGCTTCTGGATTGTGACCGCGGTGGTTTCTTAGTCACTCTTTTACTTTTTACTAAAGATTTCATGAAAATAACAATGTAAACAAACAAACGTAATGTCACTTGACAGATGACATGACAACAATACCATATAAAAATCATTATTTGTTTTACTTTTTTTTTGTCATGAGTTACTGGTACACCTATAGTTATGTAGCGAGTAGGCAAGTAGCTTGCTACACGTAAACGCAGCATCGACATCACGCCACCTTAACCCCGCCTCCGACTCAAGGATGTGTGCGTAGCGAAGAGCACACAAGGACGGCCGGCGGGCGTTGGCGATCCTTTTGTCTAGGACAGTGTGCGCGCGCGTCGAGGCCGTTCGTAACAGTGACGTCAGTTGTTTACTGCTTAGTATAAATAGGGTATCTTGATGTAACTAAACACACTATCATTTCTGCTTGCTTACTGCTTGTACTTGTTTTATATACGCTTAATAATATAATATATCATCATAGTTGATCATTCGCATTTCATTAATTTATTTCATCGCTTCAACAAGTACTCACTACCTACCTGCATACCTGCTTATGCTTGCAAAGTAAGTGGGTTCAAGACAGCGCTTATTACCGCTTACTCATACCCACTTCATTGGTGACCCCGATTACCGTTGACAAGAGGAGATGACGGAGCAAGGCAAGGAAAGGGACGTATACCAGGAAGCTTGTCGAGTTGGAGTAAGGACGCCGACGTTCAACCCTGATGACCCGCTACTATGGTTCGCCCAATTAGAAGGACAGTTCGCGATATCCAACATGACGACAGACACAACCAAGTTCTACTTCGTCCTGTCGCAACTAGAACCACAGCACACTGCGGAGGTTAGAGACCTGATCGTTTCTCCACCAGCAACAGGAAAATATGAGAAGTTGAAGTCAGAACTAGTCAAAAGACTATCCGCATCACAGGAGCGCAAAACCAAGCAGTTGATGATGCACACACAGAAAACCATCGCATTTCCTGCGCCACTTACAACACTTAGCGGGACCAGCAGTTCCAGCAGAGTTTATCAGGACAATCTGGTCGAGCCGGCTTCCTGCGAACCTGCAAACCATTGTCGCATCGCAGCCCAACATGCCACTAGAAGACATAGCCGACTTGGCGGATCGAATAAATGATATCGTTCCAGTAACAGGGCAAGTAGCAAGTACCAGTACTCGCCCGCCAGTACCGACTGATCCGCAACATGCTGTTATAGACACGTTGACGAAAACCGTAGCTGAGCTGAGCCGAAGGTTGGAGACTATGAGCATGGAACTGCGCAGTCATCGTCGTCGTTCACGGTCACGAGGATCAAGGCATGGTTCATCATATCGTTCCCGCTCACGTTCCAACTCCAGACCTCCAGATCACCCGCTGTGCTGGTACCACTACCGGTTTGGCAACAAGGCGCGAAAATGTACACAGCCATGCAACTTCAGCAAGCAGTCGGTAAACTTACAAGGCAGCCATTAGTGGCGGTACAAGACTGCCTAGCCGTAACAAGCCGCCTGTTCATCACGGATCGCAAAACGAAAATCCAGTACCTGGTAGATACGGGTTCAGACCTGTGCGTATTTCCGCGATCCGCTGTTCGGGAGCCACGCTGTAAAACCAAGTACGAGCTATTTGCAGCTAACGGAACTATCATAGCTACTTACGGTTACCTGCCACTTACTCTGGATTTGGGCCTACGTCGAGCTTTTACATGGCAGTTTATAGTAGCGGACGTTTCAAAACCAATTATTGGCGTCGACTTCCTCAGTTACTACAACTTACTAGTCGACTGTCGTAACCAAAGAATAATCGACAACATCACTGCACTAACGGCCGCTGCAACATTTCAAAAAGCAACTGAAGCCATATCATCAGTCCGAACAACAATGGAAGGCGATATTTACCAGCAGCTGTTGAGAGAATTTCCGGATCTCACACGACCAGCTGGCAGACCCGGTGGCGCAAAGCACAGCACAGTGCACCATATACGCACCACTTCAGGCCCACCCGTATTCAGTCGCCCTCGCCGCCTTGATCCTGAGCGGTTGAAAATAGCCAAACAGGAGTTCGAGGAGATGCTTCAGCAGGGAACAGCGCGTAGATCGGAAAGCGCTTGGTCGTCGCCGCTTCATTTAGCACGCAAGAAGAACGACGGCTGGAGACCGTGCGGGGACTACAGATCTTTGAACGCACGCACGATTCCAGACCGCTATCCAGTACGACATGTGCAAGACTTCGTACACCAGCTGGCCGGAAGCACAATTTATTCAACTGTCGATTTAGTAAAGGCCTACAACCAAATACCAGTCGCAGAAGGAGACATTCCCAAAACCGCCATAACGACACCTTTTGGGTTATTTGAATTCCCGTTCATGACGTTCGGACTTCGCAACGCAGCCCAAACGTTTCAGCGGTTTATGGACGAGGTGCTCCGGGGCCTAGATTTTTGTTACACGTACCTTGACGACATCCTGATCTCCAGCAGTAGCGTCACAGAGCACCAGCAGCACCTCAGGCAACTTTTTGAGAGGCTGACTGAGTATGGAGTGCTAATTAACACAAACAAATGCACTTTTGGACAAGAGAAAGTGAGTTTCCTGGGTCACGAGGTTTCAGCAGCAGGAATCAAACCTCTAAGCACAAAGGTCCAGGCCATCCAAGACTTTCCTGCGCCTAAGAATATCAAGGACCTTAGAAGATTTCTCGGTATGATTAACTTCTACAGGAAATTCTTACCAGCAGCAGCTTCAATACAGGCACCTTTGAACAAACTATTAACAGGCCTCAATGTTAAGGGATCACAGCCAATTGAAATGACACTGGAACAACTGGAAGCTTTAAACAGATGTAAGCAAAGTCTGTCAGAGGCTACACTGCTAGTCCATCCAAACCCGACAGCAGAGCTCGCAGTACAGACAGACGCTTCAAACACCGCAATTGGTGCTGTATTACAGCAAAAGCAGGGTACAGAATGGCAACCCTTGGCATTTTTCTCCAAAAAACTGAGCCCCGCCCAGACAAAATACAGCCCATATGATCGTGAACTTCTGGCAATATATGAGGCAATACGATATTTCAAGTTCATGGTGGAAGCAAGAACCTTCACAGTTTTGACCGACCATAAGCCACTGACATTTGCATTCAGTAAACCTCGTCACAATTGTTCTCCACGTCAATTCAGATACCTAGATTTCATCAGCCAGTACACAACAGACATAAAGTTTGTGGCTGGCAAAGACAACGTGGTGGCAGACGCTTTGTCGCGTATCTCTGAAGTCAGTTTGCCCATAGATTACCATTCCTTGGCCAATGAGCAAGAAACAGACGCGGAACTGCAAGACCTCATACGCAACGGATCCAGTTTGAAACTGAGCAAAGTCTCACTACCAGAAACAGGGATTGAAGTATACTGCGACACTGCATCGGGAACACGTCCATTCCTCACCAAACGGTTCCGCAAGCAGGCATTCAACACCCTTCACGGTCTAAGTCATCCTGGACGTAAGGCAACAGTTCGCTTGGTAACGGAGAGATATGTATGGCCCGGAATCAGAAAAGACTGTCGACAGTGGGCCAAGGAGTGTGAAGCTTGCCAACGAAGCAAAGTGTCCAGACATACGATGGCACCCTTGACAGCGTTCCAGACGCCCTCCGCACGGTTCCGCCACATTCACATAGACCTAGTTGGCCCATTACCACTAAGTTCAGGCTATAGGTACTGCCTCACCATAGTCGACCGCGTGACGCGTTGGCCTGAAGCATACCCATTGCAAGACATCACGGCGGAGACCTGCGCAGCTGCATTAACGTCAGGATGGATCGCACGTTTTGGCAGCCCAGAGCACATCACCACCGATCGAGGAAGGCAATTCGAGTCCCACACCTTCAAAGAACTCGCTGCCTTAATCGGCGCATCACATCACCTAACCACAGCATACCATCCAGCAGCTAACGGCCTGGTAGAAAGACTGCATCGCCAGCTGAAAGCCGCCATCACCTGTCACGCCAATTCAAGCTGGACGGAGGCGTTGCCATGGGTCTTACTGGGCATACGCAGCGCATACAAGGAAGACCTGCAAGCGTCTACAGCAGAGCTGGTGTACGGTGAACCACTTCGCCTACCAGGACAATTTTTCACTTCAACTCCTGGGGATACAGTTGACATGACCAGCCTCATCAGCAGACTCCGCTCACACATGAGCAAACTAAGACCGCAGCCAACCTCCTGGCACACTAGTTCCACTCGTCCGTTCTATGTGCCGAAGGACCTGAAGACAGCTACCCATGTTTACTTGCGGCAAGGACCTGCGCGAAAGTCGCTAGAAGCTCCATACCTAGGTCCATACAAGGTCCTGCAACGAGATCAAAAGACTTTCGACCTCGATGTAAAAGGAAAAAGGCAAAAAGTCACAGTGGACAGGCTAAAACCAGCATACTCAACTAATGAGCAACCAGTCATGACGTCACATCAGCAAACCCCAGAAGAGCAGTTCAATGTCAAGAAGACGAGAAACGGGCGCACTGTCAGATTCCCAGACTACTATCGTTCGTAGCTACGCTACGACTCACCGGGGGAGTGGTGTAGCGAGTAGGCAAGTAGCTTGCTACACGTAAACGCAGCATCGACATCACGCCACCTTAACCCCGCCTCCGACTCAAGGATGTGTGCGTAGCGAAGAGCACACAAGGACGGCCGGCGGGCGTTGGCGATCCTTTTGTCTAGGACAGTGTGCGCGCGCGTCGAGGCCGTTCGTAACAGTGACGTCAGTTGTTTACTGCTTAGTATAAATAGGGTATCTTGATGTAACTAAACACACTATCATTTCTGCTTGCTTACTGCTTGTACTTGTTTTATATACGCTTAATAATATAATATATCATCATAGTTGATCATTCGCATTTCATTAATTTATTTCATCGCTTCAACAAGTACTCACTACCTACCTGCATACCTGCTTATGCTTGCAAAGTAAGTGGGTTCAAGACAGCGCTTATTACCGCTTACTCATACCCACTTCAGTTACTCTTAAAATTTCATGGATTCCCTTTAATTTAATTTGCCGTATTTAATTTTGTTTGAACGATTTGATCATAAAACTAGATGATGATGTTTTTTCCATTATTAGCCAGTTCGATTATCGGGTCACGGGTGTGACACATTTTCAGACAGAATAATTTCAACCAGGGCCCATATAACTTTCCACCCTATATAGGTAGCTGCCCCGCTTGAATTGAAAGCATATAGCTCTCCTCTCATACAGAAAACCAGTCACCATTAATTCAAGCAGAATAGGGGTGCTTTGGACTTCACTGACATTCCGTGCCTTGGAAAGCATGTAAAGCCGTTGTTACGGGATAGTTGATAGATAGCGGAAGCCAGAAAGTCTGACCAGTCTTACCAAGGTGTATCGTGTTGTCCAGTGAAGGCAGTCGTTACACGTAAAACACTGGTATCCAAATGAATCCGCTTAGGCTGGAAGCCGACCCCCACACAGTTGGAAAAAGGCTAGCCAGATGATGAATAAGCTGAATAAGTACCAAGTATTTTCGTTTAACTTTTGTTTATTAGTAAAAAAAAAATACAAAAAATAACAAAATCAGATGTGTCATTGTTTCTTGCCGTGGTCACATGCCAAGACGTATACCGGTGGCGCGGGCACCAGAAATACTGGTCTGTCTGTAAATTACAAATATAGTATCGTAAGTAAGGCCAGTCGTGACGATAAGGCACCTAGTGGTAAAGGCGGATACAGACTTTGCGAGGCATGAGCCATGATCGGCGCGCATTGAATGCCTCTGCTTGAGGCGTGCGTGATGAAAAAATATATCACCATGCCCAATACTCATAATATGCTATAATAAAACTTTTACGTACTTCCACTTCGCGCCTAGTCGCTTGCGCTCTATCGAATAGATAAAATAGTAGTTCGTTTAAATACATACCACAAACAGAACTGCAATGGTTCTTCAAGTTATCTAAAGAGCCGTGGTGACAGTTTTTGCTGGAAAAGAGAAAAATGGTGTTTTAGATACTGGTAACCCTGTGTACGTAATAATCTACACTAGTGACGACGTAGGACAAGCGGCCTCAGTGGAGTGTTTCTAAATAGCAGAAAAGGTATATAAAAAACAAATAAAGAATCGACTGTTAGACGGTAAGTTCGCCAAGTCGGCTAGTCCATACTAATATTATAAATGGGAAAGTGTGTCTGTCTGTCTGTCTGTTTGTCTTTCCTTTACGGCAAAACGGAGCGATGAATTGACGTGATTTTTTGAGTGGAGATAGTTGAAGGGATGGAGAGTAGCATAGGCTACTTTTTGTTTCTTTCTAACGCGAGTGAAGCCGCGGGCAAAAGCTAGTATTCTTATAAAATTGTCTTTTCAACTTACCAATGATCACCCAAGCTGTTCAAAGACCGCGAAAGCATACACTGTCCGCCCACACTATTCAGATCAGCAAGCGAGCATGCTTGCCTCAATCTTGCCACAAGCTTATGAGGCAAGCTCAAACTCTGACAGCTACTTGAACAATCACTACCGCACTTATTCCCCTCATCAACACTCTCAACATTGATCTTCGGAACGCTAACGTCACTTTGACATTGACAGCTAACATTCCCGCCTTCACTGGAGTTGCCAGCTTGGGAATTTTCTACCGGATTGGTAGAATTCGGTGTGGCATTCGGTCTTAGTTCTGTAGTGTGTAAAGAACGGTGTATGTTTGGATCTGAAGCGTACGTTTGGCCAAATTTCTCGGGGAAATGGACTGCTTTTTTGTATTTGTTCATCATTGAGTGCTGGTATTGTCCTCTTCGGTGTGGTGATGGTGATGAGGTGCGAGAACGGTTGGGTGATGTGTAGGCTGATGATGATTGCATCGCGCGTATCGTTTTTGGATTCTTCAGCTCGTATTCCGTTGCTATTGCTTCGAAAACCTGTAATGGTGAAGCAGTTTTAATTTTTAAATTCTTCCTTAGAGGTTTGCTTTTATAGTAATGTTCTAAATATAGGTAATTGTATGTGCCTATGAGGCCTCCGGTGTGAAGATGTGAGAGACTTTTAGGAAACCAATCACTTGGAAAGTAAATATACCAATAATGTCACAAACATGACTAGAGTCATTTAATTAAATGCCGGAACTCTGTTGCTGTTTTACTTCTGGGATCAAACCGAGTTATGGTAAATTAGAGAGAGTGAGAAGTCTTTAGAAAACCACTGGTTACCGAAGTGGAGTAAATGGACTATTGGGATCCGTTGTTCAGCGGAGCGGAGTAGTTTTTCAGAAATCAGTATGTTTATTTGCAAATAAATACATTCATAAAATGCTGTAACCTTATTAGTTAGTTAATTTTCTTAACCACGCTCCTCACCACTGCGGTGAATACTTAGTTCTCCCTCTCACTTGTGTAGTATATATATAAAAAACAAAGTTTCTCTGTCAATCACCTGTTCAGCGACTCTGTTCCTGGCGTACGGCGAGTTCTTCGAAGGCAGTGCTTCCCTGCAGAGGGCACAGCGTTCTAACCGGGTCCAACATGCTGCAACAGTCATACATATGTTCAAAAATTTGCCCTGTCTTGCTGGTCCAGCTTGATGTAGCTCCCACCAGGTCACAAACTAACTAATCTTAATTTAAGTTCGATGCATTGCTTTTTTTTTTTTTTTTTTGGTGGGTGGGAAATCATCCAATGACTGCTCCCGTCCTTGGTGCGGCGGGAGGGCGTGTCAGATTCTTACTGACTAAAACCCACTCATGTTCCTTCGATTGCCCTTTATGTTCCAGGGTCACGGTGTCGGTAACTATTATAAACATTCCGCAACCCCGGCAGGCGTTGGCCCTGTTGGGCCCCTTCCTATGCATTGCATCTTTCTCTTTCTATTTTAGTAGGAAAAGGACATAAGCTACTACATCCTGATACGTATTGTGCTATTAATCAATTGTGTCAAAAGTTTGACGTTACACGTCGAAAATCGATCTTTGAGACACGATTGTAATAGCAGACTAGGGCCCTAGATCTCAAGTAGAGTCAAGCTCCTGAATCTACACGGCCTAACTCAACCGACTCTAACTTCACAAATTAACCATGATTAACAATGGCATATTTTTATTATCAAAGGATTTCTAACTATAGTCTGTTTATTTAAAAAACGAGTACCCAAATGTCTGCGTTTCCATTTTTAACAAACGAGTACTTACGCAAAATTTTGTCTGCGTTTCCATTGGTCCACATAATCAGCATTAGTGTTAGTATTGGTGTTAAAAGCGTTGGCTCCGCCTCGACTAATTTCCCCTCTCTCTGTCAATACCGGAAATTTAAAAAAATATACTCAGTACTCGTTTGTTAAAAAAAATAGACTATAGTAAGAGAAAAGCAAGCAACGTACGTTCGCAGTAGACATGCGAGCGCGCGCAGGTGAGCGGGCTGGTGGCGGTGGAGGCGCACACGCAGCACGCGAGCGCGCGCACCACGCCGGCCAGCGCGCGCCGGGCCCGCTCGCCGCGCGCGCCGCCGCCGCAGCTCCACAGCAACTGGGGGACAGCTATTAGTCATCATCATCATCAGCTGATAGACGTCCACTGCTAGACAAAGGCCTCCTCCAAAGATCTCCACATGCATCGGTCCTGCGCCACCCGCATCCAACGGGACCCGGACGGGCGATCTTGATAAGATCATCGGTCCATCTTGCGGGAGGCCTGCCCACGCTGCGTTTACGCGGCCGCCATTCGAGAACCTTTCTGCCCCAACGGCCGTCAGTTCTACGAGCTATGTGCCCCGCCCACTGCCACTTAAGTTTGGCAATTCGACGAGCTACGGTGGTTTTGGTTATCCTGCGGATTTCCTCATTACTGATGCAATTAGTATTGACACGTAAATGGGCAGCTCCTACACAGCACGTGGGTAGAATCTATTTTATGGCACGTCTATGGTAACTCTAATTTCGGAAGTCGGTGGCCATGATAAACAACAGTTACTGAAACTGCTGATTAAGAAGGCCGCTCATCGGTCATACAAGGAGATCAAGTCGCACATCTTTGTCGAAAACCAATCAACCAATGGTATAGTAGTATATAGGTGCTGATTCTCTTGTTCACAAACTTAACTAAAGTTAAGTTAAGTGCATCTTTCTCTTTCCATTTCTTAAAGAAAAGGACAGAAGATACATTTTAGTTTAATCCTGTCAAATTAGACAGCGCCTGAAAAAAAATACGAATATTTAGACGCCATGTTTTTAAGTCGCGTCTAAATTATCTATGGAGTGTCTAAATTTGACAGGACTTAACTAATATTTTATCTTCTGTCCTTTTCTTAACAAAAGAAAGAAAAAGATGCACTTAACTTAAATTTACGTTAGATTGTGAATAAGAGAATCGGCACCATTAATATACCTGGATGGATATGAACTGCCGGCCTATTCTGTAAGATCTCACTTCAGTTCTCACTTCTGATTCCGCGGTGAAAACTATATTAGGTAGTACTATAATCCAATAAAAACTACGCTAGCGCCACTCAATGAGAACGTAGGTAAATTTTTAGTGAAAACTTGTCCAATTTAACATTGAATACTAAACATGTCAGATTCATGCAGACCTGTATATACCTAAATCACAAAATCTTCTTACTGTTCCATCCATTTATATTTATGAAATAGCAAAATTTGTTAAAATGAACCTCACACTCTTCGAAACGAATAACAATTATTTAAAAAAACGAAAAGCAACTCAATTCCTTTTGAATTTACCTGTACCCAGAGTAGAACTATTTAGGCGCAGTTGTGTTTACATGGCACCTCTCATTTACAACTCATTACCTAATGGTATTACAGAGCTACCTTATAAAAAATTCTGTTCGGTACTGAAAAATGGTTGATATCTCAATGTTTTTATTCAGTCGGTGAATTTTTCAACAAGAAGTCGTGTCAACCATACCACTTTAGAAATGCATTGTAACAGATAACAGGTACACATTAATTTCATGTAATATATAGTTTTATCCTACGTGTGTGTGTGTTTTATAATTACCTACTTTAAAGATACTAATATTTGCATGCCAATACCAATTGGCGAAATGTGTATTTGGACTGTTTATTATGTTATGTACCATCTATTTATCTACCACATTTTAAGCAAATAAATGATTATGATTATGATATGACCAAATCAAAGCGAAGCAAAATGGTGATAAACAACCAATCTGCATCAGTGATCAATGCTCGTGCCTTCTCTGTATGAGAAGAGGCCTTTGTCCTGCAGTAGGACAGTAATAGTACAAGCTCTGCTTAGTTTCAGATCAGATGACCGTGTTCTTAATTATTTATTCTTTATTGCACACGAAAAACAATACACATAAAAAAAAATAGCAAAAATATATGAGTTATTCAAGAGACAAGTGCATAGGCTCTTTTGGGTGAGCTCGCTCCATCGTAGGCCCCGTCTATGCCCTCGGGCTAGTCTGGGACCAAGAGCAATCCCATAAGTAATAAAAAAAAAGTTACCGTGTGTGAGTTGTCGCAGGACATTTATTTATTTAATAGGCTGGTATTACACTCACCTCAGGGTCATCTTTGGGGTCCACGCCGCAGTTCCATACTAGCAGAGAGACGCCCCCACCAGCTCCATCTCCTCGGATCAGACCAGCAACTTGTCCTACCTGTAAATAAATTATAGAGTAGGACACCATACAAATGATTTTACAGGTTTATGAGTTAGCCCTTTTTTTCTGCTCAGACTCAAGAGCGGATCTAAGGGAATTCTAGCTAGTTATGGGAAAAATCACTAATAGTTTTTCTATCAAACTGCGCAGGTTAAACTTAGGGTTAGCTGATATTAAAATTCCATCGTGGCAACACAAATCGACCGGCGACAGAAGAGAAGCCACTGACTTCCGAAATAGTTGTTTTGTGCTTTTAATTTTTGAAGTCGGTTATCTTTTTTTGTGGGAAAAGCTTTTTTTTTACTTTTTATTTAGAGTCTCAATGGTGCCGATTCTCTTGTGCACAAACTAACGTAAATTTAAGAGTGCATCTTTCTCTTTCCATTTCTTAAAGACAATGACAGAAGATACATTTTAGTATAATCCTGTCAAATTAGATAGCGCCTGATGAAAATTGACGTATATTTAGACGCCATGTTTGCGTCTAAATTATCTATGGAGTGTCTAAATTTGACAGGACTTAACTAATATTTGATCTTCTGTCCTTTTCTTAATTAAAAGGCAAGAGAAAGATGCACTTAACTTAAATTTACGTTAGTTTGCGCACAAGAGAATCGATCGGCACCAATGTCTGGCTACGTTTTAGAGTAACTTTCAAAATAAAACTACTTAAATACTAACTAAATGAAAACGGCTCGGCTAAAAATGTAACAAAGACTTTTCTGAAAACCGCATCAAAATCGGTAGAGCTAAACGCGAGATAAACTCTACAATCCAAGAAAACAAAACGCGATCTATGTGGGCAAAGTCACGGGATATCCATTAGTGCAATAGGTAAGTATACTAAAACCTTCCCCAGAATGTACCAAATACTTTGCTGAAAACCGCATTAAAATCGGTTCAGCCAAACGCGAGATAATCGCGGACATACATACAGGTCAAACTGAGAACCTACTTTTTTGAAGTCGGTTAAAAACAGTTTATTTGCACTGATTCGCGCATAGTGATGCTACAAATATTAAAACTTATTTAATAAAAGCCTTTAACTAAAAGACACATTATATTATTTATTTTAATTTATTTATATATATTTATTTTTATTATTTATTTATTTATACTTATTTATATTTATATATATTATTTATTTTTATTTTATTATTTTTTTTATTATTTTTTTTATTTTTTATTATTTATTTTAGTGTAAAACACTGGTATCCAGCTGAATCCGGTTAGGCTGGAAGCCGACCTCAACATAGTTGGGAAAAGGTTAGGGAGATAATGATGATGATGAAACTAAACTAAAAGAGGAGAGTAGCGTCACTACCGCGCGAACAACCAGTGCTCAGCATAAACTCACTAATGCACATGAAATCTAATGCGTACTTGCTTAGTCTCCAAAAAGAGATATATATTTAAATACGTACTGGTAACCCAAGCAAGTCCTTTCCATCAGCTTGAAGGATGCAGTCTCCTGGCTTCAGTCCGGCCTGGTCTGCTCTGCCGCAGGGAGACACCTCACGGACCTAGGAAAAGTTAATTGAGTAGAAGGCACTCCAACAACGCCATGGTTAGAAAGGCCCCGGGGTTGTTGAATGTTTATAATAGTTACCGTGACCCCGGAACATAAAGGGCAACCGAAGGAACATGAGTGGGTTTTAGTCAGTAAAAGTCGGACACGCCCTCCCGCCGCACCCAGGACGGGAGCATCATTTCCCACTCCCCAAAAAAAAATTGGTAGAAAGACCTGTAGGGTCTTTTGCTTTTGGTGGGTGGAAATAATCTATGACTCCTCTGGGCGGAGCGTAAGGGATTGTCAGACTTCTACTGACTAAAACCCCACCCGTGTTTCTTTATAGCCCTTTGGAATAAACTGAAGTCTAACAAATATACAGATTGGAAAGTTTTCATGGGCCCTGGAAGAAAAGTACCTTAAATCAGGTTTTTCAATCATCACTTAACTTCTATCTGAGGAATAAATATGACGGTTTGACATACATATAAATTGAAAAGTCACATTGGTACTTGCCCGGATTCGAACCCACAACCTCTTTACACGAGACGCGGGCGACTTATTCACTGGGCCACCGCGACACAAGTAAAATAATCTATCTTAACGATGTTTTCTTCCAGGGCCCATTAAAACCTTCCTGCCTGTCTGTATACCATCGACTCCTCCCCGTGCGAAGCTGAGGCGTGTTATTTCATTTTAATTCTTACCCAAGGATTTTTTTTGTGGAGTGGGAAATCATCAAATGATGTTCCCGTCCTGGGTGCGGCGGGAGGGCGTGACAGACTTTTACTGACTAAAACCCACTCATGTTCCTTCGGTTGCCCTTTATGTTCCGGGGTCCTGGTAACTATTATAAACATTCCGCAACCTTCTTACCCAAGGATAAGGGTCCCACAGGGTCCTGGTCAGCCTGAAGCCTAGACCCTCGCCTTCGTCTTCGGGAAGATTCAACTGAAACAACCAAACATTGATTAGGTGCTTAAGCTTTTTGGTGTACCGGAATAGTATGAGGAACATAGTGGAAGGAACCTTTTGACAACCAAGCGACAGCCGGCTGTCGGGCTGCTATTGTCTTTCTATTGTGTCTCAAATCACGTGTGTTCGAAGGATTGATATACTTGTCACTCTGTCTGTCTGTCTGTTACGCTTTCACGTCTAAACCACCGAACGGATTTTAATGAAATTTGGTACAGATAGTGTTGACCTTGAGAAAGAACATAGGATAGTTTTTATCCCAAACTTTTGAAGAGTTCTCTTGAAAACGCGATATAACCGACATCCACGCGGGCGAAACCGCGGGCAAAAGCTAGTTTTAAATATGTTTTGAACAGTTGAGATGTTCGACTCATAGTGGTGCCGATTCCCTTGGTCACAAACTATTCTAATTTTAGGTTAAATGCATCTTTCTCTTTTCATTTCTTAAAGAAAAGGACAGTAAGATACAATTTAGTTTAATCCTGTCAAATTAGACAGCGCCTGAAATAAATCAACGTATTTCGCCATGTTTTTAATCGTGTCTAAATTATCTATGGAGTGTTTTAATTTGTCAGGACCAATCTAATATTTTATCTTCTGTCCTTTTCATAATGTAAAGGAAAGAGAAAGATGCACTTAACTTATTATATTAAGGTTAGTTTGTGAATAAGAGAATCGGCACCATTGTTTTGATCAGTTGACTTTTAGATGTTCTACTTATAGTGGTCGATCAATTATTTTTCGATTATTTCAATTTTGTACGCCAAATCGAATTACACCCGCTTAAAGCCTGGCTTTTCCAAAATCAGTCATGCGACATAAATAAAGGAATTATGGTCTTTATTCAAAACCATATTTGATAAAACAATATCGTTCTTAAATACAAAAGAGTTTAAATCAAGGTTCCCAAAGCTCTCTGGTAAAATGTGAAGGCGAAACGCTTTAAAGTCAATGTCGACCGGATACAAAGTGGCTTTGGATGAATGTGCTCATGAATGGTTTAAAATACTTCCTCTACGAAAGTGTGTCTGTCTGTCTGTCTGTTTGTCTTTCTTTCACGGCAAAACGGAGCGACGATTTTTTAAGTGGAGATAGTTGAAAGGATGGAGAGTAACATAGGCAACTTTTTTTCTGTTTTTAACGCGAGCGAAGCCGCGGGCAGAAGCTAGTTCGTTTTATAAGATGATGGTGAATGACCCGCGAAACAGTTTAAATCTTCGAACACACGTGATTCGAGAAGCAATAGAAAGACAATAGCAGCGCGACAGCCGGCTGTCCCTTGCTCGTCAAGAAAATAAGCCTATAACTGCCCCACAGCAGGACAAAGGGCTCTTATCATACAGAGAAGGCACGAGCATTGATCACCACGCGCGCTCAAAGCGGATTGGTGATTTCGGACTTATATTCACTACAAATCCAGGATTCCTCACGATGTTTGCCTTCACCGATGTCTGTGATGTCTAAGATAATTTTTAGAAAGTACATATGAATTGAAAAAGCCACATTGGTACTTGCCCGGATTCGAAGCCGCAACCTCTTACACGAGAGGCGGGTGCCTTATCTACTGGGCCATCACGACACTCTTTATGGTGCCGATTCTATTGTTCACAAACTAACGTAAATGTAAGTTAAGTGCATCTTTCTCTTTCCATTTAATTAAGAAAAGGTCAGAAAATCAAATATTAGTTAAGTGCTGTTAAATTCAGACACTCCATAGATAATTTAGACGCGTTTTAAAAACATGGCGTCTAAATATACGTCAATTTTCTTTCCAGCGCTGTCTAATTTGACAGGATTAAACTAAATTGTATCTTCTGTCCTCTTCTTCAAGAAATGGAAAGAGAAAGATGCACTTAACTTAAAATTAGTCTAGTTTGTGACCAAGGGAATCGGCACCAATATGATTCTACTCATAAGAATTAGCTAGACGTCATACTAACCTGCACTGCTCTAACTCCTTCGACATATTCTTCGTCAGCGTCCGTGTTTGAAGATACTTCAGCAGCCGGTGTCTCCATCTGAAAAACAGATCCATACTAATATTATAAACTAGCTTTCGCCCGCAGCTTTGCTCGCGTAAAGGTCGAATTTCCATTCCCTACATTGACTCTATAGAGACGGAATTTCCAAAAATCCTTTCTTAGTGCAGACAAAGCGTCTTACTAATAATCGCTGTATAAAGTTATGACAGGTTTATACGTCCAAAAATGTATGGTTACACAGGCTTTATTCATTGCATAACTTTACACAGTGATTATTAGTAAGGGCATAACTCTTTACAAATAACGTATCCTCCAAGTTTCAAAACTTTGTTTGGGATGTGCAAGAACAGTCAGTCAGTTTACCATTAAAAATATCCCTACTAATATTATTGCGAAAGTAACTCGCTGTCTGCCTGTCTGTCTTTCTGTTTGTCTGTCTCTTCTTCACGCCTAAACCACAGAACCGATTTGAATAAAATTTGGTACAGATATAGTCTGGGACCCGAGAGGACATAGGATAGTTTTCATCCCGGAAATCCCCCGGGAACGGGAACTATTATTCCACGCGGACGAAGTCGCGGGCAAAGGCTAATATAACATTAAAGATTCTTGATCTTCACACTTTAATCCGACCATTTTATTCATCTTTCTCCAATCCTCATCTCATGAAGACAAAAGATTCCCTTTCCATTTTTCTTTCAGGCTTCTTATAAAGGTATACTCATTTATTTTTATAATTTCGACATTTACATTTCGTTAAAATCTGACTGAATGAAATATGTTAATGTGAAATCAACTCCCTAACTTTTTCATTTAATTAATTATGTATTTTATGTAGCATAATCATCATCTCCCTAGCCTTTTCCCAACTATGTTGGGGTGGTCCAGTCTAACCGGATTCAGCTGTGTACCAGTGTTTTACGTGAAGCGACTGCCTATCAAACCTCCACAACACAGTAACCGGGCGACACGATACCCTTTAACAGGTCAGACTTCCTGGCTTCTGACTACACGTAACGACTGTCAAAGTTCTACGAATGACAACCGGGACCAAAGGCTTTACGTGCGCACCGAGGCACGGGTTGCGGGTTATTTAGCATAATATTAGGTGATAATATATATAAGTATCTATAATATCCACCGACCTTTTCTTACGATTGCAGTTGGGTTTTTTGATTATTTGAGTAAAATATTAGAAAAAATGTCGTGAAGCCCACAAGTGGTTTTAAGGCGCCCGCCTCTCATGCTCATCAAGAGTAGGTTTCAATCCGGGCTGCCAATGTGACGTTTTCGATTCATATATACTTTCTAAAGATTATCTTGGACATCACGGACATCGGTGAAGGAAAACATGATGTCATCGCAATCGTTATCTATACATATAATAAAATCGTAGGAAAGTCAAAACTGTACATTGAATATTTTTTTAAAAGAATACTTGAGGCGTGATCTACAATCGATACCGAATCCAAAAATATAGTTTTTAGAATTTTTGTCTGTTTGTCTGTTTGTTTGTTTGTTTGTTTGTTTGTCTGTATGTATGTCCGGGATAAACTCAAAAAGTACTGCATGGATTTAGTTCAAATTTTGCAGGGATATTACTAAGAGGTCGGGTCAAAACATAGGCTACAAATTATCACGCTATCACCTACGGGGGAGGAGCTGGAGGCTTCACACTGTCGACATCGCGGGCAGCAGCTATCTTCGGAATTACTCAACGGATTTCAATGATTTTTTTTTGTTGTATAGGTATTAAGTCTGGGCGTCATATAGGCTATAACTTATCCTGGAAACTTGAACTTCTGGTGCAGGACCGCAACAGACCAGCTAAACTATAAGAGACACAAAAATGGTATCATAGCAAAAATTGCTTCACGTGATAAGCAGTTACTGTTGAAAGAATAAATATGAAGATCTGGAACAACTGAGGTGGAACTCCATGAGCCCAGCTAACTATAACATATATAAGTATGACGTCTTAGCAGGAGTTGTTCAGCTTGATGAGCACTTTCTGTTGACGTATACAAATTTAAGATCTGGAACACCTGTTGTAGACTTCCATGAGCCCGGCTACGTACACTATACCGAACATATATAAGAATGACGTCTTAGCAAGAGTTGTTCAGCCTGATGAGCACTCTCTGTTGATGCATAATATTGAAGACCTAGAACCAACACCTAACGTGGAACTCCAAGCACCCAACTACACCATAACACATTAAATAAGAATGACGTCTTAGCAAAGTTGTTCGGTCTGATAGGCATTTTCTGGTTTATAAGATCGAAGGTTAGATAGATCTGATGTGGCACTCAAAGCTATCACTGATTTCAATGTACAAAATAACTTAAGCTGGGAGCTTCATTTTCCACACATTTTCCGGGAGCAGCCTTTATCGAGTGGAGGTACCACTCGATGAAGGCGGGGAAACATGCATACAAACAAGTCGAACAGAGAACCTACTTTTTTTAAAGTCGGTTCAATGATGATGATCATTTCTTCATCAATTTCATGTTTTTAGTACTGAATAAACATTGACTGTTAATACTTTTGTTCGGTATTTATCTGTGTGATTATTGCTTTGTCAGTAATATAAATGTTCATGTCGTTGTAAACCTAATTATGATGATGATAATGACGACAGTCCCAGTCGCATGCGTCATCTGTTTGCCGTCATTTTGGTGTTTTGTGGAGTTGCGAACCCGGTAGCTTTGTGGGAGGAGTACCGCCATCTTCTGTTCGAGGACTTTTTACGAGCTTTGAGGCGTGCTTCTGAAGGTGAAATCGAAGCAACTGATAAACGCATGCTGAACACCCGTCTCAGTTCACTTCAAGATGTGGTCATTTCAATCGGCGGTAAACCACTGGTAGAGTACGGGTTGCGAGCTCTCAGATCATTACCACATCAAGACCGTGGAAATCGGGAGTACACCGCCGAAACCAATTACGATTCGGGTTTAATGACCACTATCCGAAATGACCACGTCACTAGGGCCCGTATTAATAGACGTCACTCAATTCTGAGACGCTCTCAAGTTTATTGCTGTCCTTATTTTTTCCCTTTAGAATGACAAGGACAGCAAGAGACTTGAGAGTGTCTCGGAGTTGAGTGACGTCTATTAATACGGGCCTAGGTTCACCTCAGAGCTAAAACAAATATATGACACTGTTCTGGAAAGCATTGGGCTCGACCAGGGTAAAATGTTTTTCCTGGATGCTCCTGATGGAACAGGGAAAACATTCATTATCACTGGTATCCTTGCAGAGGTCAGGACGCAAGGCAAAATTGCCATTGCTGTAGCATCGTCAGGAATCGCTGCTACACTGCTTTCTGGTGGCAAAACAGCGCATGCCATGTTCAAAATACCCATAGATTTAGAAAGCGCCGAAATGCCTGTTGTGGGGTATCTCCCGTAACAGTGACAAGGGACATGTGCTCAGGGATTGCTCTCTGATCGTATGGGATGAGTGCACGATGGCTAATAGGAAAGCAGTGGAGGCCGTGAACAGAAAGAACTCTGCAGGACAACCGCAGGAATGAACACTTGATGGGTGGTGTTACAGTTCTGTTCAGTGGCGATTTCCGGCAAACACTCTCTGTGGTGACGCGGGGGTCTAGGGCTGATGAGGCGAATGCTTCGTTGAAACGATATTTGTTGTGGTCACAAATTCATAGGCCGCGCTTGACCATCAATATGCGAGCTCAGCTCGGTGGCAATCCACGTGCTCAAGAATTCTCAGATGTCCTTCTAAGTCTCGGCGAAGGCACTCTACCACTCTAGGAAAGAGGTGAACAGGTGCTGCTGCCAGAGTCCCTCGGTAGAGTGGTGGCCTTCTTAGAAGAACTCATTTGTTGTGTGCATGGGGACATCAGTCGAATACCAAACCAATAGAATTCTTGGGTGTGACAGCGAGCCATTTTAACACCCAAAAATGATCAAGCTGCAGACATCAACGAACGCATTCTCTCGGAAATTGAGGGAAACGAAGTAGTTTATACGTCCATAAACACTCCACACATTATCCCGTAGGATTCCTAAACTCCCTTCCAATTCAAGCGCGTGCAGTTCCCTGTGAGTGAGTGAGTTCGCCATGACTATCAACAAGTCGCAGGGGCAAACGCTGAAGGCTGCGGGTGTCGACTTCAGGACGAGCTGCTTCTCACACGGGCAGCTGTACGTCGCTTGCTCCCGCGTCACGACACGAGTCCTGATTCTCTGTATATTTAGGCTGCTGAGAGCAAAACTACAAACGTAGTTTACAGAGAAGTTTTGTAACAATTCACAATCGTTAATATTTTTTTATATCGTGGAATGTAGAAAAAATTGGTCAAGCGCGTGTCAGACTAAGGCCCGTATTAATAGACGTCACTCAATTCTGAGACGCTCTCAAGTTTATTGCTGTCCTTATTTTTTCCCTTTAAAATGACAAGGACAGCAAGAGACTTGAGAGCGTCTCGGAGTTGAGTGACTTCTATTAATACGGGCCTAGGATTCCATAACGAAACACATCGCATTAACAATTTAACAACGATTTCATCTGAGCCGTTATACTTAGCTTTCTTTTAAGGTTCAATCCAAGGACTACCATCATGTTTTTATTTCGAACCAACCGTTTAAATTTGAGAGAACGTTAAATATCTTTTGTTGTTTGTTTGTCTGTATGTATGTCTGGGCTAATCTCTAAAAGGACTGCATGGATTTACTTAAAATTTTGCATGAATATTACTAAGAGGTCAGGTCAACATAATTATAAGCTACATATTATCACGCTATCACCTACGGCGCGGCGGAGCTGAAGCCTTCACGCAGACAACGTCGCGGGCAGCAGCTAGTTATAAATAAAGGTATTAATTAATTTAGTAAATTATTTCATTATACATTTATGCCCTAACTAATATTATAATGCTTATATTTACCTACAATACGTTTTATAAATTTAGCAACCATTGTTTGTAGTAGCTATTCTTCTAAAAATAATTGATGAATGCACCTATACAAATAATTGTATTTCTTTTTTTAAAAGAAATTATGATGACGTGTCTGTCCACTCTACCAAACAGCCTTTTGGAATGGGTAAATAATTTCTTTTAAAACCGACTTTCTAAAAGGCAAAATAATGTAAATGTCTGCACCCCCCCCCCCCCCCCAAGTAGGGAACCCGTTCAAACAAAACGTTTTGTACACACGAAATTATATTTATTTAAAGATACAAAAAGATACTATTACAAAGTAAATTACTAACCAAAAAAAGGAAAAACATTGACGATATGTGCGTTTCTTCAAGTTTCTATAACTTGAAGAAACGCACATATCGTCAATGTATATTTCGACGATTTTTGTTCTTGATGATTTGTTCGAGAAGCACTGAACCCATCGTGACAAAACTTATATGGAACTACCACAGAATCATGACTTACCAAACAAAAAAACCGACTTCAAAAAGGAAGTTCTTAAACAATTTTTTTTTAGAGATTTCATTTTTATTTTTGAAAGGGTCACAGGTGGTCCCATAGTCATCTGGTCAGGATCCCAAGATGTGATCCTCGAGAAATCGAAGGTTTTTTTTTGCATAGGTACTTATATCGATGATGTTTGATGTTTGTTTAGCGTGAAGGCAACCTATATCTGGACTTGATTTGGACTACACATTTAGACCATGGAATGGCACTATTAAAGAGTAAAAAATAAAAACACACCAAGTGCGAATCCGCCTCGCGCACGAAGGGTTCCGTACTATCCATACTAATATTATAAATGGGAAAGTGTGTCTGTCTGTCTGTCTGTCTGTCTGTTTGTCTTTCTTTCACGGCAAAACGGAGCGACGGATTGACGTGATTTTTTAAGTGGAGATAGTTGAAGGGACGGAGAGTAACATAGGCTGCTTTTTGTCTCTTTCTAACGCGAGCGAAGCCGCGGGCAGAACCTAGTCATCTATAAAACACAAGTTTCTACCTGTTTATTAAGATCAAGTAAAAATTGCTTAAAATTTACGTTTATTGTATGGGAACAAACTTAACCCCCTTTTAATATTTACTTTATTGTTTATTTTGAAAGTTAATATACAAGTAAATATTCTGTGAAATTTTTAAGCGTCTACCTGTTACCGTTATTAATATTGAGCAAAAAAATACGAAAAAACACGGTTATAGTATGGGGACCCCCCTTAATATTATTTGTGTTAATTTTTAGTATTTGTTGTTATAGCGGCAACAAAAATGCATGATTAATTTGTAAAAATTTCAGCTTTCTGGCTATCACGGTTTATGAGATACAGCCTGGAGACAGACAGCGAAAGCTTAGTAATGGTTTTTTGGTTTTAACTCTTTGGGTACGGAACCCTAAAAAGCTTTTTTTTGTAATCACCATCAAAAACTAAAATCGACAAAAATATCCTTGTATGCTAAAGTGTATTTTGTATATACATTGAATTGATTTTGGAGAAAGCTTGAACTCCAAGGAAGGACATATGCAACTTTTTAATTTGTGACTTGACGTGACGTGCCACCCACGAAAACAAATATTTTTGTAGACGAGATTGTGGGGAAAGTCAAGTACTTATCATCCGTAAATATTATAAATGCACAAAGTAACTCTGTCTGTCTGTCTCTTCTTCACGCCTAAACCACTGAACCGATTTGAATGAAATTTGGTAGAGATAATATAGTCTAGGACACGAGAAAGGACATAGGATAGTTTTTATCCCGGAAATCCCCCGGGAACGGGAACTATTATTCCACGCGGACGAAGTCGCAGGCAATAGCTAGTAGTATCATAAAACTTAGCATATCGGTGTACATAAAAAAAACAATCGAATTGAGAATCCTCCTTTTTGAAGTCGGTTAAAAAGGGATGAAACCTCGAAAGACGGCCAGTTAATATATTTTATACTGTAAGTTTTTTAAGAGTTCCTCTGTCTATCTCCGATGGTGTGAGATGGTAATAAAATTTATATGGGGCCATATCGGCAGCATATCAAAAAAACCGGCCAAGTGCGAGTCCGACTCGCGCACGAAGGGTTCCGTACTATCATCTATAATAGACAAGTTTCTACATGTTTATTAAGATCGAGTTAAAATTGCTTAAAAAATACGTTTGTTGTATGGGAGCCCCCCTTTAATATTTACTTTATTGTTATTTAATTATTTATTTTGAAAGGTAATATACAAGTAAATATTCTGTAACATTTGAATCGTCTACCTGTTACCGTTTTTATAATTGAGCAAAGAAAATACGAAAAAAAAAAACACGTTTATTGTATTGGGACCCCCCTTAATATTATATTTTTGTTAATTTTGAGTATTTGTTGTTATAGCGGCAACGGAAATACATCATTTGTGAACATTTCAGCTTTTTATCTAACAGGGTTTATGAGATACAGCCTGGACTTTATGAGACAAACAGACAGCGGAGGCTTTGTTATAGGGTCCCGTTTTACCACGGAACCCTAAAAAACCTTTTTTATATGAGATATTCAAAGATTCATAACACCTGGGCGAAGCTAGGAGTGGTCGCTAGCAAACAATATTATATATAAAAAAAAAAACAAAATAATTATGCTATATACTTACATTCACCTTTCCCGACTGCACAAAAGTGGTACTCGTTTCTCAACCTTCTCAAGAAAACACCATGTAACACATAATAGTTATATTAAACAATTTTCCTTAAAACCACGATACTATGAAACACTATATGTTGTTTAGATCGCTATGTATCGAATTCGACTGGCGATAATCGCTGATCTTAACGATATAGTGCTGGGCGCGGTTTGAGAAAGTCTGTCGATAGATTTTGTCGATAATGGTGCCGATTCCCTCGTTCATGAACTAAATTAAATTTAAGTTTATAGCGTCTTTTTCTTTACATTTCATTAATAAAAGAACAGAAGATACATTTTAGTTTATTCCTGTCAAATTAGACAGCGCCTGAAGTAAATCCCGTCTGGAGATGATTCTACCCATAAAATCATTTTTTTATTATGGAACCAAATTTGAAATCGCGAAAAAAATTATCAGCTGTTTCTAACAAAAGTTCAATGCCCTCCCGACCATAACGTATGAAACAGCTGATATTTTTTTCGTCATTTCATAGTGGTTCCATAATAAAAGTTATTCGTTTTTATGGGTAGATTCTTCTCCTAGCGGGTTGTGCAAGATCAAAAATACACTTTGTCAAGTATATGTTGACGTGTAATGGTGTTATTTTTATTCAACTTACTGTTTTCTTGTTATGTTAGCTTTTTGGTTTACTGCTCCGCTCCCATTTTTGTTTATATTACTGAAAAGTTTTAACAAAATCCGTTCAGTAGTTTTGCGTGAAAGAGTAACAAACATCAACACGCACATACACATTTATATTAGCACTAGCTTTTGCCCGCGACCTCGTCCGCGTTCCTGGGAGATTTCCGGGATGAAAACTATCCTATGTCCTTTCTCAGGTCCCAGACTACTGTACCAAATTTCATTCAAATTGGTTCAGTGGTTTAGGCGTGAAGAAAAGTCAGACAGACTAAAGAGTTACTTTCGCATTTATAATATTAAGTACGGATTATGAGGATTTCGACCACTGGTGAGCGACTAGAGTGTAAGTTTGTGTTTCAAATATATCGTTCTATCGATAAATTGTATACATTATCGATATCGATAAGGCCCCGTCTCTCGCCGAACCAGTCCGCCTTCATTCATGGCCGATAGAAGGTTGTGAGCCGGTTACGGAGTATTGCACAACGCTTGCTATTATATCGATACGAATACGACACACATGATCTAATGCATCTTATCTTATAAGTAGACACTACGTGAAATCTCATTATGCCTATCTTTTTTTTTGGGGAGTGGGAAATCATTAAATGACTGCTCCCGTCCTGGGTGCGGCGGGAGGGCGTTTCAGACTTTTACTGACTAAAACCCTCTCATGTTCTTTCGGTTGCCCTTTATGTACCAGGGTCACGGTAACTATTATAACATTCCGCAACCCTGGCTTATTATGCTTACCTGGCTTGCGAAGTGTTTGAGCGATTGGTATGCCTTAACAACTTGGGGCGTAATGATAATAATCCGTACTAATATTAACTCTGTCTGTCTGTCTCTTCTTCACGCCTAATCCACTGAACCGATTTGAATGAAATTTGGTACACATATAGTCTGGGACCCGAGACAGGATATAGTATAGTTTTTGTCCCGGAAATCCCCCGGGAACGGGAGCCATTATTCCACGCGGACGAAAGCTATAGTCATTTCATAAGTTTTAATTAATCAACGGAAACGTTTTATTAAACAACAGATTAATAAAAAATTAACATTCAAGTATTTCATTTCCGACTGAATATATTGCGGAAATAATTAAAATATGAATGAATTTGATATTAATTTAAATGTCCGTGTATATAATGTCTTTGTTTTTAGAATTCAAGTTGAAGGTGAAATAACTAGACTGTGTTTTTGTCAATGCGTTTGGACGGATATCCTAAAGTTTATACTAGAAGAGGGCGGAAGCCCTGCCCCCCTAGACAAGTGGCATTGTAGAATAGATAGTGAAACGAAAACAATTGTCAAATGTATGGATATGTCAAATTGTTCTACAATGCCGAACCACAAATAACAACAACCACAATGAACACACATACAGGCAGCCCAAGTTATCTGTGAACTGAAGGAGAGCGACACTGTCTATTCATCGTTGCAAAGAGAAAGAGACAGAGAACACTCAAATGAGGTCAAATGTATGACTGAAATGTCATGTCAGCCGTAGTTCCAATTTTAGCTATTTCACAATGATGTTATAAGTAAAAAAGTGTAGATAGGTTATATGCAGTCAAAACGTTGCACATTAAAAGTTTGCCAATTGACAAACATGAGTATCGCGTTGACATTTGACGTTTATTTCTTTTGCACTCGCACTACTTCAATCATGTCATCCTACTTTGACGTGTAATGTATGTGTGCGTTAGAGACGCTCTCAAGTTTATTGCTGTCTTTATTTTTTCCCTTTAGAATGACAAGGACAGCAAGAGACTTGAGAGCGTCTCGGAGTTGAGTGACGTCTATTAATACGGGCCTTAGTGTGCCGTTTTTGAAGATAGAATTTCGTTTGGGTAACCTATCTACACTTTTTTATATACTTATATATCATTGCCATTTCACATATAACTTTGTAAGACTGTAATTCAATTTAGTGAATTTGCGTTTTAGCAAAATATTCCCAATTATAGTAACCACTAGCCTTAGACTAGCTTTCACCCGCGAGTATGTCGAAATTTCCATCCCCTTAATAGCCCTTTAGGGTTGTAATTACAAAAAATCCTTTCTTATTTGGTACTTTACTCTTTCGAAAGAACACACCCTGCAAGTTTCATGTCTCTAGGAGCAGCGGTTTGTGTGCGTTGATATAATGAACAGTCAGTCAATTTACCATTTTATGTAGATACTTACCTAGGTATATAGTTTACGGCCTTGGACCAGATACGATCATCACTACATAGTATGCAAGATAATGGTGCCGATTCTCTTGTGCACATACTAACGTAAATTTAAGATAATTAGTGCGTCTTTCTCTTTCCTTTTAATTAAGAAAAGGACAGAAGATCTAATACTAGTTAAGTCCTGTCAAATTTAGACACTCCATAGATAATTTAGACGCAATTTAAAAACATGGCGTCTAAAATATACGTCAATTTTCATCAGGCGCTGTTTAATTTGACTGGATTAAACTAAAATGTATCTTCTGTCCTTTTCTATAAGAAATGGAAAGAGAAAGATGCACTGAACTTAATTTTACGTTAGTTTGTGCACAAGAGAATCGGCACCAATTTTTTGCAAAAAAAAAGCCGACTTCCCTCGATTTCGGCATGATACCATCATCAGATCCTGGACCTGATGACAATGGGACCATTTGGAAAGTCTACCCTTTTAAACAAAAGGATTGTTCAAATCGGTTGGTAAACGACGGAGATATGCGCGAACAAACATAAAAAAAATACAAACATCCGAATTGAGAACCGCCATCTTTTTTTAGAAGTCGGCTAAAAACAAAGTCGCTTTGTCTGTCCATATCCCTATGTAAGCTTAAATCTTTAAAACTACGCAACGGATTTTGATGCGGTTTTTTTTTAATAGAAAGAGAGGTTCAAGAGGACGGTTTATAAGCATAATACATGCTTATTACAGTAGAGAAAAGCCGGGAGTTTTAAAGATTTGTAACACCCGTGCGAAGCTGGGGCGGCTCTTTAGTAATAATAAGTATACTTAAAGCAAAGATATTATAAGTAAAAAGGTGTAGATAGGTTATATGCAGTCAAAAAGTGACACTTTAAAAGTTTGCTATTTGACCAACATGATACAGAGTATCGCGTTGACATTTGACGTTTATCTCTTTTTCACTCGCACTACTTCAATCATGACGGAGTCATCTCGTGTTCTTGGTTATAAGAACACGTGTATGATCTCCATACTATAATTTATTACCGAACAATTGTCATTTAAACTGAAATATTATTTTCAAACTGGACATTGGCAGAAATCACCGAAAATTCGGTGGATTGCCATAACAAATATAAAAGTTGAAGTTGAAGTTCAATCATGACATCCTACTTTGACGTGTAATGTATGTGTGCGTTAGTGTGCCGTTTTAGAAGATAGAATTTCGTTTAGGTAACCTATCTACACCTTTTAACTTAAATTATCATTGCTTAAAAGATTTCGGCGTTTCGACAACGCACTTTCAAAAGCATATGACTAGCTTTGCTACTCGGTTTCATTTTCGTTAATGATATAAAATGGTTTATTATGCAAGTTCGATATTAAAATCACTATCATAATCATTTGCTAAAGGTGCTGATTATCTTGTTCACAAACTTAACTAAATTTAAGTTAAACGCATCTTTCTCTTTCTATTGCTTAAAGAAAAGGACAGAAGATACATTTTAGTTTAATCCTGTCAAATTAGACAGCGCTTGAATAAAATTGACGTAGGTAGGTATATTTATTTAGACGCCATTTTTAAATCGCGTCTAAATTATCTATGGAGTGTCTAAATTTGACAGGACTTAACTATCTTCTATTCTTTTCTTAATTAAATGGAAAGAGAAAGAGATGCACTTAACTTAAATTTACGTCAGTTTGTGAATAAGAGAATCAGCACCTAATTCTTGTTTTGTAAATGAAGTTCCAAAGGCCGTGGAGGGTAAAAATGTAATATTTATACTAAGCATTAAAGTAAGTCTTCCAAAGCATTAAATAAATAAATAAATATAGTTCCTTAGAGTGTGACAATAAAACACTGGTATTATTAATATTATTTTATTTAATTATTGAGTATTATATTTATTAAAAAACGTTGCCATATATTAGGAATATCTCCTATCGTTGGTTACAATCATATAAATTCAAATACACAAACATACTAGACCATACATTTGTCTCGCGCAGGAAACGAACCTATAACCTCAGCGGATATGTTAACCGCTTAACCTCTGGGCCCATCTTAAGCCATCGTTTGTTAACAAACCCGTTCTGTGGCAAAATATCCCATTTTCAAAATGGACAATAGACATTTTGGGCTTTTGACATTGTAGGATAGGATGTGTTGACAATTGGGTAGTTTACACCATTAACCAATAAATGTTAGACACAATTTCTATAAAACCTCTTTTAATTTCAGCCCAATAAATTCGGTTCATTTTCAATTTGCTATAAAATTTGATTTTTAGTTGCTTTGAAATCGAGAAATAGATAGTCAACTGATTCTTTTGTTCACAAACTTAACTAAATTTAAGTTAAATGCATCTTTCTCTTTCCATTTCTTCAAGAGAAGGACAGAAGATACATTTTAGTTTAATCCTGTCAAATTAGACAGCGCCTGACGAAAATTGACGTATATTTAGACGCCATGTTTTTAAATCGCATCTAAATGATCTATGGAGTGTCTAAATTTGACAGGACTTAACTAATATTTTATCTTCTGTCCTTTTCTTAATTAAAAGGAAAGAGAAAGATGCACTTAACTTAAATTTACGTTAGTTTGTGAATAAGAGAATCGGCGCCAATTGCCATACAAAATCTATTGGAGAATTGCGTTTTGACAGCTCATAAAAACTACGTCAATTGATAATGGTGGAAACTACCGTATTGGACATTTTATGAATGAAACATTTTAAGATTGGACATTTTGAGAACTGGACACAATGATATTATAAGTAAAAAGCTGTAAATATGTTATACGTAGTCAGCATAGCACTTTAAAATGTAGCTATTTCACCAAATTATAACTGTCGCAAATCATATTCGTCTCTTTTACACTCGCAATACTTCAATCATGTCATCCTACTTTGACGTGTAATGTATGTGTGCGTTAGTGTGCTGTTTTTGAAGATAGAATGTCGTATAAGCAACCTATCTATACCATTTTACTTATAATATCACTAGCTTTTGCCCGCGACTTCGTCCGGGTGGATTAATAGTTCGCTAGGGATTTCCGGGATAAAAACTATCCCATGTCCTTTCTCGGGTCCCAGACTATACAAGGTGTATTTTTGGTCTTGCTCAACCCGCTAGGAGATGATTCTACTCATAAAAACAAACTACTTTTATTATGGAACCAACTCTGAAATCGCGAAAAAAATATCAGCTCCCACATCTACATTATGGTCGGGAGGGCATTGAACTTTTCTTAGTAACACCTGATATTTTTTTCGCGATTTCAGAGTTGGTTCCATAATAAAAGTTGTTTGTTTTTATGAGTAGAATCATCTCCTAGCGGGTTGTGCAAGACCAAAAATACACCTAGTATAAACACCAAATTTTATTTAAATCGGTTCAGTGGTTAAGGCGTGAAGAAGAGACAGACAGTTTGTAATTGATTTTTAATTTGAATGTTTTTACTACTTTATAATTATAATACTTTGATTCAAATTTGCATGCCTTCTTGGTAAAATATGGCTGAACCAATAAAATGTATCTTTGTCACCATGTATTGTACCCATATTTGCGAATAAATTTATCTTTATCTTTATCTTTACAGACTGAGTAACTTTCGCATCCATACTAATACTAATATTATAAATGGGAAAGTGTGTCTGTCTGTCTGTCTGTTTGTCTTTCTTTCACGGCAAAACGGAGCAACGGATTGACGTGATTTTTTAAGTGGAGATAGTTGAAGGGATGGAGGGTAACATAGGCTACTTTTTGTCTCTTTCTAACGCAAGCGAAGCCGCGGGCAGAAGCTAGTTTATAATATTAGTACGGATTGGCTGGAAATTTTGAGAATTTGACATTTTGGCTATTGACATTTTGGGACCTGATACATTCAGACACTTTAGGACATTTTGCCCCCAAACCCCCCCAAACTCAACAGACACTTCCATCTAAAAGATCGCAATCGGCATTCACTCGTTTATTCCTGTACGGAGCAGGCATCTTCAAGTGGACCGTCTTCACGTGCAGTTTCATTGAGTTGGACTGAGAGAACGTCTTCCCGCAGTGCCCGCACTGGTAGGGCTTCGCCCCTGAGTGTACCTGTGGATAATAAAATAGATATACACCATGTTAGGTTAGAGATTAATATTATACGAAATTATTTCTCTTTAAAGACGATTATTATTATACAATATTTCCAAGTTTACGAGAAAAAAAATACGGAGCCATTTTTTTTTATTTATCTGAAGGACTGATAAGTAAATTTTTAATGGTCAGTAAAAATATTTACTGAAAATTAATTATGTTAGTTTATAAAAGTATAGTATAGTCATTATGAGATAATGGCGCTAATTCTCTTGTACACAAACTAATCTAAATTTAAGTTAAGTACATCTCTCTCTTTCCATTTCTTAAAGAAAAGGTCAGAAGATAAAATATTAGTTAAGTCCTGCCAAATTTAGACACTCCATAGATAATTTAGACGCGTACGCGCGTCTCCATAGATATTTAAAAACATGGCGTCTAAATATACGTCAATTTTCTTCAGGCGCTGTCTAATTTGACAGGATTAAACTTAGATTTAGTTAAGTTTGTAAACAAGAAAATCAGCACCAATGGCGCTAAAAAGGATGACGACAACATAAAAAAAATGGCATTCTACAAGACGGACTAAACATAGTCCGTCTTGTAGATCGGCCAAAAATAGGGGACACGTATTTTTTGCTTCATCAAAATAATAAAAAAATACAAAGATAAAGAGCAATAAAGTTCTGGAGTGGGGGCATAGTGGGGGCTTTTGACGTCACCGTGCTGCAAAAATTATATCTAATCGTGACGTCACGCGCCACTTCAACGCACTGTATCGTCGTCATTTTTCGTTTACGAGAAAAAAGAAAAAATACGTGTCAAATTTTTTTTAATAATCTCAATGACGGACTAATTACTTTTTTTTCGTCGTCTCGCCTATTCTCTTGTACACGCACTTCACTAAATTTAAGTTAAGTGCATCCCTCTCTTTCCATTTCTTAAAGAAAAGGACAGAAGATACATTTTAGTTTAATCCTGTCAAATGAGACAGCGCCTGAAGTAAATCGACGTATTTTTAGTCACCATGTTTTTAATCGCGACTAAATTATCTATGGAGTGTCAAATTCAAATTGATTGTCAAATGTATGGAATTGACATAAGCATTCACTAAATAATTTGACATCTCCATACATTTGACAATCTATTCTATTCCACCATCTATTCTACAATGCCACTTATCTAGAGGGGCTGTAATGACAGTTTTTATGGCACTTTGATAAAAAAAAACAATAATAATTTATACATAGTTCCTCACCCGGTCGTGCCTGTTGAGGGCCGCTTTGTGTTTGAACGCTTTAGGGCACGTGGAACATTTAAATGGCCTCTCCCCAGTGTGTGTGCGGACGTGGATCTGTAACCAAAAGTATTTTGTAAGTAAAAAACTTCCATTCCTTATTTTATTCCTTTAGGGGTTTTTTTGATGATGGGAAATCATCAAATGACTTCTCTTGCCCTGAGGTAGGTGTGACCCCGGAACATAAAGGGCAAACGAAGGAACATGAGTGGATTTTAGTCAGTAAGAGTCTGACACGCCCTCCCGCCGCACCCAGGACGGGAGCAGTCATTTGATGATTTCCCACTCACCAAAAAAACCCACATACTGTTAGGATAACATATTATTCAGTAATTACCTGTAATCTCTGAAAGATGCTAAATTTCTTGGGACACTCGATGCATTGGAAAGGTTTCTCTCCCGTGTGAGTGCGTTGGTGATACACCAGCGCAGCGTTCGACTGACAAGATAAACATGGATTATTTACTTCTTCACTGGTTCTTAAATTACAAATTAATGATAATAATACCCGTGACAATACGGTAGTTTCCACCATTATCAATTGACGTACTTTTTATGAGCTGTCAAAACGCAATTCCCCAATAGATTTTGTATGGCAATGGCAACTTATGACGTCACTAAAATAACAACTCAGTTGACAATCTATTTATTGATTTCAAAGCAACTAATAGTCAAATTTTATAGCAAATTAAAAATGAACGGAATTTATTGGGCTGAAATTTTAAGAGGTTTTATATAAATTGTGTCTAACATTTATTGGTTAATGGTGTAAACTACCCAATTAATTAAATAAGTTAGTACATGGAGAATGAGACTTTAAAAGTTCATACAATAGGCGAGACGACAAAAAAATTCATCAAAAAAATTGAATAAATGTGTCACACAGCCAGATTACCAAAGCGTGTGAAGCGGTGTAGTGTGATGTGATGTGATAGGGTGTGGTGTGGTGTGATAGGGTGTGGTGTGATAGGGTGTGGTGTGGTGTGATATGATAAGGTGTGGTGTGATGTAATAGGGTATGGTGTGGTGTGATAGTGTGTTGTGATGTGATAGGGTGTGGTGTGATGTGATATGGTGTGGTGTGATGCAATAGGGTGTGGTGTGATAGGGTGTGGTGTGTTGTGATGTGAAAAGGTGTGGGGTGATGTAATAGGTTATGGTGTAATATGATAGGGTGTGGTGTGATGTGATAGGGTGTGGTGTGTTGTGATGTGATAAGGTGTGGTGTGATGTAATAGGGTGTGGTGTGGTGTGAATGTGATAGGGTGTGGTGTTGTGTGAAGTGAAGCGGTGTAGTGTCGTGTGGTGATATGATGTGATGTCATATGGTGTGGTCTGATGTCTTGTGGTATGATGTGAAGCGGTGTGGTGTGATGTGATGTAGTGTGATGTGATATGTCAAGTGGTGTTAAGCAGTGTAGTGTGATATGGTGTTGTGTGATGTGGTGTGACGGTACAAAGTGGTGTGATGTGATGCGTTGTGGTGTGGAATGATATTATGTATGTTTGTACTCACAATACACTTCTTGCCACAGATCTCGCAGACCCAGGGCACCTTCTTCCGCTTGTCCTTGGGTTTGTAGTGCTTCAGCTTAATACCGAGGTGTACGCGCTGGAAGTGGATCGAGAACGAACGCTCGTGGGCGAAATTTCTGTTGCACTGTAATAAATGTGAGGCATAATATTAACTAAATATAATATTAATAAATTTGTTTAAAAATATCTATCTAATTCAAGAAAATAATTATTATGAAGAACATTTTCAAATTCTATTAGTTATTATTTATGTTAAACTAGCTTTTGCCCGCGACTTTGTCCGTGTGGAATAATAGTTCCCGTTCCCGGGGGATTTCCGGGATTAAAACTATCCTGTGTCCTTTCTCGGGTCCCAGACTATATCTGTACCAAAATTCAAATCGGTTCAGTTGTTTAGGCGTGAAGAAGAGCCGGACAGACAGACAGACAGAGTTACTTTCGCATTTATAATATTAGAACGGATTTCATTTAATTTTTTATACTTTTGCTGTGCTCTACAGGGTCCATAATTGTACCTAGCTTTAAGCCTATTATAAGATGTATTCAAGAGACGAGTGCATAGGCATCTATTGTGTAAGCTCGCTCCATCGTAGGCCCCGTCTATGCCCAAAACTAACATTATGGAATGCAAATAAAGATATGAATTAACGGGTGTTGCGCAATGGAACATGGGTGGGTTTTAGTCAGTACAAGTCTGACACTAAGAGCGGGAGAAGTCGTTTGATGATTTCCCATCCATAAAAAAAGACATAATATTAATTGAATAAAATATAATCAATATAAAAAAAAACGAATATGACTTTTAAAATTTAAATGAAACTTAGATCTTTTAAATTATAAAAATGTTGTGATGGTAAGAAATTTGGGTTTGCGGAATGTTTATATTAGTTATGACAGTGACCCCATCATAAAGGGCAATCGAAGGAACATGAGTGGGTTTTAGTCAGTAAGAGTCTGACACGCCCTCCCGCCGCACCCAGGACGGGAGCAGTCGTTTGATGATTTCCCACTCACCAAAAAAAAGGTAAGAAGTTCAGTACAACTTTCTCCTTCCGTTTCATTAAGGAAAGGACAAAAGATACATATTAGTTTAGCCCTGTCAAATTAGACAGCACCTAAAGAAAACTGACGTATTTTTAGTGTCCATGTATTTAACCTTTTAACGACCGCGCGACAGCCGTCCGTCGGGCTGCTATTGTGTCTTAAATCACGTGTGTTCGAAGGTTTAATCGCGTCTAAATTATCTATGGAATGTCTTAATTTGACAGGACTCAGCTAATATTTTATCTTCTGTCCTTTTCTTAATGAAATGGAAAGAGAAAGGTGCACTTAACTTAAATTTACGTTAGTTTGTGAATAAGAGAATCGGCACAAATCTTTATAAATATAAAGGAAAGTCGTGTTAGTTACACATTTTATAACTCAATAACGGCAGAACCGATTTGGCTGAAAATTGGTGGGGAGGTAGCTTAGGACCAGGGGACGGACATAGAATACTTTTTATCTTCTTTTTTTAGTAACCAAAAATCTGATATAACGCGGGTGGAACTGCGGGGGACAGAGAGTGTGAGATATTTACAGTAATATTACTTACCTCTTCACATTTGACGCCGACGTCGTGTGTCTTCAAATGTTCCTTGAGCGCGTCTTGTGTTGCTAGATTTTCACCGCATTGGAAACATGAGCTATTGACAAATAATTATTTCTTTAGTATTAAAAAAAAACTTTTGTGCAAAAAGCGAAGCCAGGATTTAAATACAATAAAGATTATTATTATTATTATTTCTTAAACTTTACGTTTCTCGGGACCCTGGGGTCCCGGACCTTTGGAAGGCGTCCGAGGGGCCGAAGCCAATTCGTAGAGGCCCCTTAAATAAAGCTTTATAATATGAAGTGAGGCACCAACCGGCGATTATCCCTATATGTACCACTCAAGTGCACCTAAGGTCAACCCCCGGTTGGTGGTGGTCTATTGTAGGTCATGGAATAAAAAAGGTATTGGACTATGGGTTTGGGTTGCTAAGATGGATTATTTATCCTAGACTATTGAATGGCTATGGCCCCTGCCTGGCCAATGCTTGTAAACACGGATGAAAAGGCAGGGGGTGACTTGCACACTCAGTAAATGGGCCCCCGAAAACGGTCGCTAGCACATAGTGACGTAGCGACAAGGGGGCAACATATATCGAGGTGCTGGAGGAGTGGAGAGGTATTCCACGGCTATCAGGACAATCCCGGAAGTACGGTCAAGATCCCTACCAGCATCTTACTGGAATACTTCCTTCCCCCGAGCACGTTTGCTCTTGCGAATCTCCACTCAAACCAGCCAATGAAGGCAAGAGTGAGGTGGGAGCCTTGTTCCTCGTCAGTGCTCACTCTGGCCGGCCAATGAAGGCAAGCCAGAGATGAAGAACAAAGGGTCTCCCAGGAGGTCAGGTCCGCGGGGTCGCTACTGCCCGACAGCTCGCCACAAGCTGCCCTGCGGGTTTATTATTATTATTATTATTACCATGTAAACTTCCACCGAAAATTGGTTTCAACGTGATCTAGTAAGATCATTAATACGTCATATGTCGTCGAAATGATACAAGAACAGAGCCCTCCGGGCGCGATCGGTCTCCACTTTACCGATATTTTTTTTTTCACTTAAACCATTCACATACATTTACCTCAATGAAATGCAAAGAGAAAGATGCACTTAACATAAATGTAGGTTAGTTTGTAATAGAGAATCGGCACCATTGTCAAATTCGTTGAATTTTAGACTACCAGACCAAGTCACGGTAATACCTAGTTTAATCATTCGAAGACACGTGATGACACAATAGCAGCCCGACAGCCGGCTGTCGCTTGATCGTTGAAAGGTTAAAACTTACCAAGAACTGCCATCGCAGAGTCCATTCTCATTACTATTGGTGTGTCTCTTCAAAGCGTCCATACTTTTGAAGTGTTGTTCACAAACTGCACACTTGAACTGCGGCTTGACGTTCAATTGCTGGAAAATTAAGAGGGTTTCATATTTGCCATGGGGTCAAGGGGTCAAGGGGTCATGGGTTATGACCCCACCTGCAAGCTTGGATTTTAATTATGTGATACCATCTGATTTATCCATTCATCTATAAATTTCATTCATGTATATTTTATCATCATACTTATGCATTATCATCATCGTCATATATCATTTATCATCATCACCATTATTCGTCATACATTATTATAAATAACCATCATCATCACTCCATCATCATCACTCATCGCCACCATCATCGATCCATCAGAGAGTATCATCCATTCATTGTCATAATAACCCACCATCATTATCATCGTTTACACAGTCATTATCATTATCCGTCATTATCGTCACCCACACATTATCATCATCACTAACACATTATCATTATCCCTTGTGCGCCCTAAATTGGAGGCCAGTGCATGTGTTTGGAACCCGCATGAAAGGAAGTACATTCTAATGATAGAGAAGGTACAAAAGGCCTATCTGCGAAATTTGTACAAGCGTTGTCATGGATACTATCCTTTCATGTACCCAACAAAATATCTTCTGGGCTGTCTCGGGTATAACTCGTTGGAAGTCAGAAGAAAACTTGACCAAACTGCAACCATGCTTAAGATCCTGCATGGTGAAGTAAATGCTCCTGAGATACATGAGGCATTGTGCCAGTTGTTTGCCCCTCGTAACTATGCCCGCAGCAGGAGGCATAGACATTTTGCCGTGCCCGCGTGCCGCACTGTCGCGCGAGCCCAATCGCCTGTCCCTAGAACACTATCAGCGTTCAACGCTCTCTTGGACGCAAAGCCTGAATGCGATGTGTTCGCGGATGACTGGAAGACGTTATTATTGGTGTGTCTGGATTTCTGTGAGATGTGTGACTAAAAGTTTTGACTGTAATTAATATAAAATAATTTTTGTTTGACATTGTAATTGTTGTTGTAATGTTTTTTTTTATTGTGTGTTGTAATGTAATTTATATTATTTTAAATGTGACATAATAATTTATATTTTTAGTAGTTGTAATAAACTTAATGTGTAAGAAAATAATACTATAATCTGTAAAACATCTTCGATAATGTAATTGGTGTTGTAACCGTGTTATTTGAAGTAAATAAATAAATAATCACCCACACATCATCATCACCAGCCACACATTATCATTACCACATCATCATCACCCACACATCATCATCACCACATCTTCATCATCACCCACACATTATCATCACCACATCTTCATCATCACCCACACATTATCATCACCACATCATCATCATCACCCACCCATCATGGTCTCTCGATGAGACTTCTTGACGTGCATGTTAAGCCCGACTTGTCCTAAGAAACTTATCATCTACATCACATCATCATCATCATCACCCACCATCACATCACATCACACCACTAAGACTCACATGAGCTCGATGAGACTTCTTGACATGCATGTTAAGTCCGACTTGTCCCAGAAAGCTCTCGCCGCAGACCTCACAGCAATGCTTGCTCGGGTGTTGCAGACGCACGTGTGTGAGATGGCTCCCCACCATCCGTCATACACTCAGCTGATCATCTGTCTACATACATCCATGCGACCATCGTTATCGTTCTATCATGCATCCAACACACAACCATCATCATTCTAGCATCCATCCACCCATCATCATCATCCATCTCCCTAACCATCATCATCCAACCATATTATCATTCATTCATCCATCCATCCAATAATTACTTATCATCCACCCATCATTTATCATTCATCCAACATACATCTACCATAATTCTAGCATCCACCATCTATCATTCATCCATCTATCCAGCCATCAACAAAGTCATCCATCAAACATCATCATTATCACCCACCATCACATTTTTTTTTTTTTTGGTGAGTGGGAAATCATCCAATGACTGCTCCCGTCCTGGGTGCGACGGGAGGGCGTGTCAGACTCTTACTGACTAAAACCCACTCATGTTCCTTCGATTGCCCTTTATGTTCCGGGGTCACGGTAACTATTATAAACCCACCATCACATCACATCACACCACTAAGACTCACATGAGCTCGATGAGACTTCTTCACATGCATGTTAAGTCCGACTTGTCCCAGAAAGCTCTCGCCGCAGACCTCGCAGCAATGCTTGCTCGGGTGTTGCAGACGCACGTGTGTGAGATGGCTCGTCGACTTAGAGAATACTGCGCCACAGATGCCGCACACGAATTTGTGGCCTTTGTGCCATTTTAGGTGTTCTTTGGCTCTGTGAGAAAGGATTTTTTTTTTAATTTAAATTGTTTCCACGGTTGAACCACGTAGAAACAAACATTGTATATATTTACTTAGCAAGCTTTCAAAAAAGTGAAGCAAATATCAGCAAAATTAGAGTTTTTATATTTCTTCATTAACATTCTTTAAAACATTCGACCATCCTAAAAATAGGGTATTACACTGTATAAGAGAAAAAATCTAAAAATATATTATTGACGTAGCTTATGCAAAAAGCAGCCGAACAGTGTTAGTTTTAGTTCATAAAACTAGAAAATATTTTTATTAATTCAATTCAAAGTTTTCAGTTTTTTTTTTATCTGTTCTTGAACACAACGAAATAGCAGCCATAGACAGTGACAGCTGTCGACTGTCAACAGTGTCAACTAGACGTCACTATTTGTTTTATTTATAACCTCCAAATACGAACTTTATTATAAAAATATATAAAGATATTTTAGATGGCTAATGCACATAGGTACTTACATCAAAGTGATATTTACTAAAGTACAAAGGGGTTTTATGGTGTAATAGTTGGAATACTCTTCCCACAACTTTTAACTAAGTTTTTCTTAAATTTGAATCAGTTAACACTAGATTCACAATTATTCCGACGTTTTCACACTTGTGTTCTTGCATTCCGGAATGCACACCAACGGTAAGTCGAACAGTAACTAATTTTTTTGATAAAAACAATAATAATGATGTAAAATATCACAGCGCATTTGTTTATTTACACGACGTGAGGACGTCATATCGCCAAAGCAAAACCACGCCCACGGCGTTTTCCGTTTTTGGAAATTTCCGCGCGAAACTTGAAAATACAATTTTTAAAAGCGTTTTTAGGGTACTTAGCGTTTAAATAATTTTTTTTTTGTGGTTTCTTAGTACTTACTTACTAGGAGTTATTTGAAATACTTAAATAAAGAGTGTAATACCCTATTACGATCTTATTATCCCATTATTATTTAAATCATTTACCTCTGACTAGCTAACGAATAACGTAGTCAATAGAACTTTGACAGTCGTTACGGGTAAGCCAGAAGGTCTGACCAGTCTAACCAAGAGGTATCGTGTCGCCCAGTTACTGGGTTGTGGAGGTCTGATAGGCAGTCGCTCCACGTAAAATACTGGTATCCAGCTGCATCCGGTTATACTGGAAGCCGACCCCAACATAGTTGGTAAAAGATCTGTTTTTTTTTAACAAACGAGTACCCAAAATTTTGTCTGCGTTTCTATTGGTCCACATAATCAGCATAAGTGTTATTATTGGTGTTAAAAGCGTTGGCTCCGCCTCGACTAATTTCCCATCTCTCTCTGTCAATACCGGAAATGTGAAAGAGATATACTCAGTACTCGTTTGTTAAAAAAAATAGACTTTAGTTGGGAAAAGGCTAGGGAGAAGATGAAACCTCTGTTGCGGAATGTTTATAATAGTTACCGTGACCCCGGAACATAAAGGGCAACCGAAGGAACATGAGTGGGTTTTAGTCAGTAAAAGTCTGACACGCCTTTTTTTTTGGGGAGTGGGAAATCATCAAATGACTGCTCCCGTCCTGGGTGCAGCGGGAGGGCGTGTCAGACTTTTACTGACTAAAACCCACTCATGTTCTTTCGGTTGCCCTTTATGTTCCGGGGTCACGGTAACTATTATAAACATTCCGCAACCCCGGCAGGATATTCTTACCTATGGCTGCTCTTGGAGACATAGTTGCATAATTTGCAAATGTATTTTCGTTCGTGTGCGCTCGCTGTGTGTGATTTCAAAGAGCGGAGGTTCGGCCATTTTGTTTTACAGATTGAGCATGTTTCTTTGCCTGAAGACTGTAAAAAAATATAGTTACATTAGTATTTTAGGAAAATGTCACGTACAAAATATAAAACAGTCGGATAAAAAACAACTTGAATATTAGTATAGTTACCGCCGCAGCCGCCCCGGAACATAAAGGACAACCGAGGGAACAAGGATGGGTTCTAGTCAGTAAAAGTCTGACACTATCTCGTCCCGCCCAGAGATATTATTATAGAGAGTAAGGGCTTCCACACATAAACACGATACGACGTCGTCGTAACGTGTCGATGCACGATACGACGTCGAGACGTTAGAAACTCACGATGCAATCCTGCGCAGCTGTTATTCAAAATTCAAAGATGACGGATGGTATTAAAGTTGATCTAATTACCGCTCGCGTCCCGTATGGGACAAAACATCTGAAGAATACAACAAATTACAGAAAACTGCACCTCACTATATCGACGGCATCGTGCCGTGTATCGTGCGTGGCACATTACGTTACGATGTCGTGTATTTTACGAGGCTCATCGTTGATTTCCACGACGCGACGTCGTATCGTGTTTATGTGTGGGAGCCCTAACTTAGGGCGAGGCCACAACACTGCGTTGCGGCGTCGTATCGCAAAAACGACGTCGCACAGCAATACAATGCGATGACGCAACGCAAAAATTTAATCGCATACGACATCGTACGACAAGACGCTAACCGTAAGTTCACTAAATAAGACACTAACTAAGACGTAGCGCATCGTCGCATTGCAGATTTGTACGTTACGTCAGCGGAAATTTCCGATCGAAATTCGAATCGAAAATTTAGAAGAATCCAGGTAAACAAATCAATATAATGTTTCACAACTTACTTTTTACAAATCTTCTATTATTTACATAATTATCGCATTTTTCACGCTAACTATTTATTAAGAAATCCTATTGTAGTATATTTCACTAGAATCACTCAAATAACATGCACATTACCTCGTTATTTCGAAAAACCAATATAAAGTTTGTTTACCTCTATTATTTATCGAATTTGGCTCAAGTATAAGTGAAACCGCGAGTAATAGCTTGTATACAGAACTTAATAAAACTTACCGGGTCATGTTTCCGCATATGGTTCTTATACGTCCCGTCTTGTATAAAACCTTTGTAGCAATGTTCGCATTTATAAAATGAATTTATATAGTTGTATGAGTCTTTCCTCTCTAGAACTTCCTTTAATTGTTCTTCTTTCGTTAAATATATTACCTGAAAAAATAAAGGAAGAATTAATGAAACGTTAATAAAAAAATAAATAAAAAACACTATGACAGTAGGTAATTAAAAGGAGGCAACACAAAAAAACAATACACTCTAAAACACATATACCACACTACACCACACAACATCACACCATACCACTCTACACCACAATACACTACATCATACCTCTACACCACACCGTGCCACAGCACTCTACACCACACCACACAATATCACACCACACAAATTATATCACACTATATTTGATAAAATGAATGTGTTGACACATTCATCTATTACTACACCACATCACATCAGATAAGTTCACACTACATCACATCATACCACACCACACAACAACGCATGACTTCATCACATACTATCCGTGCGAGATAACATGGCACCTGGCTCGAATGAATGACATTTAAAGTAATAAGTGCAAAAAAAGAGATGTTCGATTTTGTGCTAACACTATGACAGTTGACAGGTATACGCTAACACCAATTAAAAAATAATAAAAAATGGGAGACTCATATAAATATTAACAAATTAGATAAAAGTAAATAATTGCGGCTTAAAATTTTTTTTGGTTAGTTTTTACAATCTACTAACGTATACGTTACGTAACGTTTTACGTTTTTTTTGACAAGCTATTTAGAAACAAACTTATAAAAAAAAAATTATGTGCACGCCTGAAAATCTGTTTCTGCACATCCGCTATTTTAGTTAAACTTGTGCCGTATATTGAAATATTGATGCTAACGCTACTCGCAAGACGAAAGCGGTGCACCGCGCGGGGTCGCGGGGAGAGGTTTGTTTTCGAGCCAGGTGCCATGTTAGCTCGCACGGGTAGTACACACAACACTTTTACATACTTGCCTTAATATCATTACTAGCGAACTCCGTATAAGTTTCACCTTTAGAGACATTTATATCATATTCTCCTTTATCCTCGTCATCTATGAACTCTCCATCATTCTCCATTCAACGTCACACCCTACTCCACTCTACACTACAAAACATCACGAAACGGCACAACATAACCACACCACATCATAACACACAACACTAGATCACTCTAGATCACGCCACACCACAACACACCACAATACAACAACATCAACTACAGGACATCACACCATTTCACTTAAAATCACATCGCACCACATCACACCACACCACACAATTATATCATACCACACCACACCACATCACTTCACACTGCACCACACCACACCACATCACATCACACTGCACCACACCACCCCACATCACAGAACATTACACCAAACTAAATCACATCACACCATACCACACAATATCATCGACACACCACATCTTATCACATTACATCACACTACTCAACATCACATCATACCACACTATATCATCACCATACCACATCACATCACACCACACTTTTACTTACCTCAATATCATTACTAGGGAACTCAGCATAAGTCTCTCCTTCAAACGCATTCGACACATTTATATCATAGTCTACTTTATCCTCGTAATCGTTGAAATCTCCATCATTCTCCAAAGGCGGGTCTTCTACTTCTAAATCTGGTTCTTTTTTCGTTACCTGGAAATTCTGGAATAAAATTAAATATCTTAGGACAACTCACACACGGCCATCTGATCCCAAATAAGCAGAGCTTCTACTATGGTAACCAGACAACTTTTGGAGGTATGAGGGACAGAGTGTAAAGTCTCTCATCCTCCGTTGAAAAGGGAGGATCCTCCGACCAGACGGGTGTTGTGTCTGGTGGGCTACTGCCCGACGGTTCTAGTCGGATTTGTTGTATCCGTTCAAATGTCGCCGGAAACTTTGATATCGCGATGTAGGATGTGAGTTGTAGTTCACATGTTCGGCGATAGATGTCGCCACATCACTCCCCTCCGAGACCGGAGGTCGATACAGGATGAGTCGTCCATACATCTTCTTACGATGCTTGCCGGGCCAGTGGAAATAAATAAATAAAATAAGTAATACAATAAATAAATAAATATCTTGGGCCAACTTTTACAGGGCCATCAGATTCTGAATTGAACATGTAGGCAGCCTATACCATGGTAACCGGGTGACTATCTTGTCGTATTGTGTCGCCCAGTTACTGGGTTGTGGAGGTCTGACAGGCAGTCGCTTCACGTAAAACACTGGTATCCAGCTGAATCCGGTTAGACTGGAAGCCAACCCCAACCCAGTTAAAAGGTAACACGATACAGACTGATTGTCAGAAATTCTAGTAGTTAAAGATCTACGAATGAAAACCGGGACCAACCAACAAGCGACGATGCATAATTTTGAATTCCGAGGCCCGGATGTAAGTGACGTCCTAGATAACCTTAGAAAAGTATGATAGTACGATGGACATTTTGACATCAATAGACATTTTGACACCGATAGACATTTTGACAATATTGAACATTTTGACATTGCACATAACTTTCAGTGTCAAAGTTGACGATGAAAATACTCTACTATATGAAGAATCCTCCCATACCGTATGTTGCCGTCGCTAACGGCGCGGCATTTAACCGCAGACACACACAGCGGCTCGGGACACACACACGTGTACACAAGCATGTACTGCTACAGTGGGAGATTTTGGGAGTGATGGACATTCAAAGACAACAATGGACAATTTGACACATTTGGGAATTGATGGACATTTTGACACTCGACTTTAAACATCGATGGGCGTTTTGACTCTAATGGACATTTTGACAACGATGGACAATTTAAGATTTAAACATTTTGGCACCTGAATTTCAACTATATCTTACTAAAGCCTCCCATACCTCGTGTACAAGCGGCTCTGTACCGCGTGTGTCGGTGACGGCGCCGCATTCAACCGCAGACACACACAGAGGCAGCGACGTGCCGTGGGACACCGCTAGGCTCTGGAGTTGGGACGTAGTGAACTGGCAAAACGAATAAAATTGTATGAATTAATAGCAACCAGATTCTACTTTGCATGGGTGTAACAAATCTTTGAATGTATCTGCTTTTCTGTATGCTAATACATAGGCTGGTTTTATAGGCACGCCGCTAGACGCGCGGCTGGGCAGCGCGCTGTTAACACCGCGCGCTTGAACAGCTGTGCATTGTGAAACGAGATTAGTTCCACGTGTTCCTCTGCTGTGAGACAGTCGTGTACAATATGAAAAGCGGCGCGTCTCAACGGCGCTGCCGAAACGTTTAAGGCGCGGTAAGTAGCTATTCGCGGTGGTGCATCAAATTAATAAAGGGTGTCCAGTGGAAAATTTTCAACTTTGAAATTTCACATAAAAAAAACTACATGGATTTTATTTATTTTTATTAAACCTAAATGTACTACATTAATGCGGATTTCATTTTTTAAACACTATATCATCTAAATGATGACCGTTTTTTTGTACGCACTCCTATAGTCGAACCCTTACATTTGCAATTACGCGACGGCAAAGCTCTGGAGTAATGCTTTGAACTTCACGGCGAATATTGGCCAGCAGGGCTTGAATTGTCCGGGGATTGTTCTTATAAACTTTAAATTTAAGATAACCCCATAGAAAAAAGTCGCAGGGCGTGAGGTCGGGCGACCTGGGTGGCCATGAGATGTCTCCGTACTTGCTGATCAGTTTATTTGGAAAAATTGTTCTTAACTTTTCCATCGACACTCTAGCTGTATGTGTAGTGGCACCGTCTTGCTGAAATTGTGTCCTATGGTTGTAACCTGAATACAACTGCAATTGCGGTAGCAGAAATTCGTCTATCATACGGCAATACACCGGAGCAGTGACTGTTTCTCCTTGGTTAAAAAAATAGGGCCCAATTACACCGCTAGCCTAAATGGCACACCAAACTGTGGTTTTCAAGCAATGTAAACGTTTCTGGTGGCGTTCTCTTGGGTTGTTTGGGCACCAGTATCTCATATTCTGTTTATTTACATATCCATCAATGTGGAAATGTGCTTCATCACTAAACAAAATGTTTCCCAACGTGGTAGGTGTTCGAAAGCGTTCCAGCATTGTTCTTGCGAAGGTTTCTCGCAAAGGATAGTCGCTTTCCTTTAGACCCTGAACAATTTGCATTTTGCATGGATGGAGCCTTAATTTCTTCTGCAAAATAACAAGCACTGTTGACTTTTTGATTCCTGTGGAGGCTGCAATTTTCCTAATCGACTTGCGTGGATTCCTAATGATTTCATTTCGAACTTCAGACTCACGTTTGGGCGTTGCTGCTGATGTTGATGGCCCTGGAGGAGTTCTGTTGAGCGTTGTCTCTTCTTGCCTAAACCTTTGTACCCACGACCAAATAAGTTGCGTGCTTGGCCCATCACTTAAACGCCGAATATTAAAATGAGTACAAAACAAAACCAACGATTCACCATTCTTTAGATATTGCTCAACAGCGAACGAGCGGTGCGCTCCTGTCCAGTGACTCATGGCTACTAACGAATCCGCAAGTACCGCGCTTTCAATGACACCCCTCCCGCTCACCTCACCCCGCTATTATTTCGATAATTGCAGTTTAAAGTTGAAAAATTTCCGCTGGACACCCTTTAGAAATAAGGTCGAAAATATTTTAGCAAATCCGCAAAAATGTAAGCAATTTTGTAGTTTTATTTGAATATTTAAATAAATACAGTTCTGTGTTTTAAAAATTTTAGGTATGTCTTTAGTTTATATAATTTTCTTTGTTATAGATATAAAAAATATGATGGTTGTCGCTGAAAAAATTTAGAATTTCGAGACGATAACTTTTTTTCGAGGTTTTTTGAACATTTTTTTTGTAGTACTAGACCACATTTGTGAATTGTTTTTATGTAAGTTTTTTCTTTAAATATTAGACTATACACTGTATTTTTTTCTGGCTTGTGGTATGTATAGATGTTATAGGCAATGTGTATAATCCGGGATTGTATAGAATGCCTAGGCATTATATACATTGCCTAATACTTTCAGGCAATGTATATAATACGATTCATTTCATACATTGCCTAGGTATTGTATAAAATGCCTAAAGCGCATCAGGCAATGTGTATAATGAACGACCACGAGAAGAAGACACGTGCTTCTATTATTTCATTATGTCATTTCTATTATTACTTTTGATAATTAAATGGTAAATAATATTTCTCACACTTGACTTCACATTTTTAATACCTACATAATATGAAACCTTTTTAGAAGATTTTTAATTTATATTATTTAGAGTAATGTTTGTGTGTTAAATTAAAGTTTAATAATGTTGATTACCCTGCCTTGGGGGTGCATAGGGGCGGCACTCCGGTATCACCGGATGCCTGCCTACCTCTGTCGTGTGGTCGAGGCCTATCTGACGGACAGGGCCGTCATCTACCCCGGTCACGAGGGAGTGTGGAGTCGACGAGGGTTGTCTTGCGGTGTTCTCAGGGATCGGTCTTGGGGCCGCTTCTGTGGGACATCGGGTACGACTGGGTGCTGCGCGCCGACCTTCCCGAAGGTGTCAGCGTAGTGTGTTACGCTGACGACACGCTAGTCCTAGCGCAGGGAGGGTCGTTCCAGGCGACGGCCGACTTAATGTCGAGTGGTGTAGCGACAGTCGTGGACAGGATCCGGCAGCTGGGACTCGAGGTGGCCCTGCACAAGTCCGAGGCCATGTGTTTTCATGGCCCTCGGCACCGGCCACCTCCGGGGTCTCAGATAACGGTGGGAGGGGTTCACATCGGTGTCGAGTCGACGATAAAGTACCTGGGACTTATCCTCGACAACCGATGGAACTTTACGGAGCACTTCCGACGTTTGGGCCCCAAACTGGCGAAGGCCGGAGCTGCCCTCAAGCGGCTCCTGCCCAATCTCGGTGGCCCAAACGCCTCCAGCCGGAGGCTCTACACGGGGATCGTGCGGTCCATGGCCCTCTACGGGGCTCCGGTGTGGGCGCCCAATCTAGCCGCGGCTCCGGCCCGACTTCTGAGGGCGTCCCAGAGGGTCATGGCCATTCGCATGGTGCGGGGATACCGCACGGACTCCTGTGAGGCGGCATGCCTCCTTGCCGGTGTCCCGCCGTGGGATCTGGAGGCAACAGTCCTTGCACACACGTACGAGTGGCGCGCGTGGAAGTGCAACGCCGGGGTGAAGTCCCGATGTCGCGGGTTAGGTATCGCGGCACGGCTCACGGAGCTCCGGCTCCGGCGAGATCTCATGGCGGAATGGAGACAACGACTGTCGCAACCTAGTGCTGGGCACGCCGTTATAGCGGCGGTAAGACCCCTCTTTGAGGAGTGGCTGGAGAGGTGTCATGGCACTCTCACGTTTCGCTTGACACAGGTCCTCACCGGACATGGTCAGTTCGGGAGGTTCCTGTGTCGGATTCGGGCGGAAGCGACGCCTGGGTGTCACCACTGCAGTAACGGTCGCCTGGAGGACACGGTCGAGCACACAGTGGAGGTGTGCCGCGCATGGGCGGAGCAACGACGTGTTCTTGTAGAGGCAATCGGCGGTGGTGACCTCTCGCGCCCGGCGCTGGTTCAGGCCATGCTTCGGGGCGAGACGGAATGGGATGCCGTCGCCTCCTTCTGCGAAGCAGTTATGCTAGTGAAGGAAGCGGCGGCGCGCGAGAGGCAACGACGAGCCTCTCGCCCCGGACTAAGACCCAGGCGAAGACGTCGAGAGTCGCAAGACGACTACCGGCCACCGTAGGCGCGGTTCTGCGGATGGCGAGCGATGGGTAGCTCGCCGCCCGGCTAGGACCAGGACCGCGTCGGCGGCGCGTTAGTGTTCCACGCGCGCCTCAAAGAGAAGGAGTCAGCACAGGAAGGGGCCCAACAGGGTCAACGCCTGCCGGGGTTGCGGAATGTTTATAATAGTTACCGTGATCCTGGAACATAAAGGGCAATCGAAGGAACATGAGTGGGTTTTAGTCAGTAAGAGTCTGACACGCCCTCCCGCCGCACCCAGGACGGGAGCAGTCATTGGATGATTTCCCACACACCAAAAAAAAAAAAGTGTAATAATGTTGATTTTGAATGGTTTAAACCAAACTTTACCTAAGTATTTTTTGATTAATATGTTTAATTTGATAAAGTAGCGCATAGATTTTGTGTCGATTACTGAACTGAACATGATTGTGAAGATATTTAAGAAAATAATTGTTTTCAAATCAAATTTCTATAATCAAGTGGTAAGAAATAAACAGAGCGACTGTCTGCAGCAATTTTTTGGTGCGTTGTTAATGTAAATGTTTATCCGAAGGCAACTGGAGAAACGCTCTCTACGCAAAAACTCGTATGTACTTAGGCATACAAACCAATAGAACACATGTCTTATCGCTGTCTGATAACGGAAGTCGAAATTAGGATTAGCTCTCAAAAGATCAGCACCTATATCTAAATCGTAGAGAAGAAAAATCGATTACATACATTGCCTGTGCTTCAACTGGCATTCTATACAATGCCTAGGTATTTTATACATTTCCTAGGTAAAGTGTAAAATAGTTTAAACATTGAACATCATTTCATACATTGCCTGAACGACCCCGGCATTCTATACATTTCCTAGGTATTGTATAGAATGCCTGCATTTTACACATTGCCTATAACATAGATACGGCTAACTTTGCGACGAAAATATAGACTATTACAAGGTGTTTGCTATGGACAGCGCCTTAACAATAAAACCAGCCATACATACTATAGTACAAAAAAGCAGTTATGATTTCGCGTGCGTCTTCGCCCGACTATTAGGTATTTCGATACTTCCATCTCATATTATAATATCATAGGATTGGAATTACCAAAAATCCTTTCTTAGTGGTTACCTACTCTTCACAAAGAACACACCCTGCACGTTTCATGTCTCTAGGGTATTAACCATCAGTCAGTTTACTGTTTTATATCTAGACTATGACCTGGGAGCGTACCACAAGCCCTTATAGCAGTATTACTTTGATATTACTTTCAGTGGGAAAGAGACGGCGCTAGACAACGCAGGAGTGTGCAGGAGTGTGCAAGTGGCAACATTAGACATGTTATCACTTGCACACTCCTGCAACAGGACTAAAACAATCTTACTTTAAACGTCATGGTAAGGGGGCTGTCTTAGAGTGCATGAGTGTTACAAATCTCTGAATCTTTTTGTACTAATGTATGTATTTTACTTATAAACTTTCTTGAATCACACAACTTGGTTGGTACCACTATATAAAAAAAGTGAGCCATCACGGGACGCCTGGCAGATGTCAAACATCGACATTACATCATCGCCACACAGTACACAAGACTGTGACTGTATATATACACCATCATATAGCGTGGCGACGCGTCGCCACGGCATGCGTCGCAACGCCAGAAATTTGTTTTACGTGCGGCTATAGATGTTTCACATCAAAATCCATTGAGAAGTTTAAAAAATTTATGTCAAGATTTTCCTTTACCAATATTTTAAATAAGATAAAGAAACAAATTTTATAACTGGATTAACAACAAAACTTACAAGACAGCCCTCCATCTCCGCAAACCTCATGAGTTCCTGTGTCTTGTGACATCGCTCCCTGAACATGTCCCATTTCCGGAGCAGTGCGCTGCAGTACGTGCAGAGGTACTGCGGATAGTTGTCTGCGGGGGACACCTGGGGAATATAAAGCATTGTTATAAACTGGCAACTGGTTAAGATCTGTCCGGCCATTGTCAAAACCTCATGAGATACTTCAATACACCGTTATGACCGTAAAATAACCATTTCCTAGCCAACTGCCTTTGATAAAAAATTCCGAAACAAACACAGGGATAAATTTAAGGTACAGAAATAAATCATGATTTTTGTGTAATTAATTACCTACATAATTATTTGGTCAGTGGGTAGTCTTAAAGCCTAATATGAAAAAGAAGAAAAGTTCTAATAAAAATATAGGTAAACTAGCTTCTGCCCGCGGCTTCGCTCGCGTTAGAAAGAGACAAAAAGTAGCCTATGTTACTCTCCATCCCTTCAACTATCTCCACTTAAAAAATCACGTCAATCCGTCGCTCCGTTTTGCCGTGAAAGAAAGACAAACAGACAGACAGACACACTTTCCCATTTATAATATTAGTATTCCCATTTATAATATTAGTATGGATCTGAATTTAGGCTCTTATTTCTTTATTCCACATCTTAAAATTAAACTTAAAGGTTTTTTAATTACATTTATTTAATCGGCATTATTTGTTACATAGTGTTAAGTAACTATTAAGTGATTGAATTTTTAGGATCAGTAGTATTAAATACTAGTAACAAAAATTTTGTTTTCTTTTTTCATTAAATTCGAGACAACAGAAGAAGAATCACATTATGTTAGATGGAAGATCATGTACAATCAATCCTTTGCTTTGAAATATAGACTATACTCTAATATTAACATACCTTTAAACAATATAGAATAATAACAACAATCTTACTTGAATCCCACTGAATGTTTCGAAAAGGTTTTTCAGCTTGTATTTATACATATCGTACAGTTTTACGCTGGTAGCGAGGCAAATCCGACATGCTAGTAAATCTTCCATGATATTTGTTTATATTCACATAGTTTTCCATACAAAATTTACGAATAATTCATCAAAAAAACAAACAATTTAGAATTTTATTGAAATCAATCAGCTTTTTGACAAGAACAAGTTATAGACAATATAAAATAATCACAGATTACTATTCAGAATTTCAGATATTGAGCCAAAACATACTGTGTCTACGGTAAATCGAACTCTTTGACTACAAACAAATGATGTCAAATTTAGTGTCAAAAACTGTTTTTTTATAAAATAAATTTTTAAAAACTCATTGATCGATTGAGAAATATTGTCTGAATAATAAGTATGATAAAAAATAAGATAAAATATGTTTAAACGCAATCATTTTATAGTGATTTACATTATTACTAAATGACTTTAGTCGATTTGGGATGTATAAAAAATATTATAAACAAAAATCCAACTGCAATTTTGGAAGTCGGTGAAGGCTTTGTTTCTGTTTCATGCTTAGAATAATAACGCATAGAAGCCGCATCCCGAACAAAATAAAAGCGAAAAGTAAGGCAACCTCATCATGTATGTGTGCGTGAGCCGAATGTATTTACGCTACACAAATAAAGCTCTCAGTGTTTCCAACACTAGGCCCGGCCGTTACCCACAAAATTATTATGGAAAAGCGCACTACTATGATGTGTGAAATCTTACAAACTTACAATAATATTAATTGACGATATTTAAGGAAAATCTAGTTTGTTATGAATTAATAGTAAGTGCTGTAAATATTGAAAAGGAAAGTATAATGGGGAAAATTACAAAAAAAAAACTGAATGCTAAGTTACTTTTTCGGAACTTGCCAAAACTTATATGATTTTCAATATCTTAAGAAGTAGGTATATCAAAAACTGTTTTAAAATCGATAAAAAATAACAAGAACAAAGTTGAAAGCAATGTGGGTATTTTTTCCTTGCAAACGTAGCAACACTGTGTCGTAATAAGGTAGGTATTTAGATTTTTCGTTTTAAGATCTAAATACGTAAAACTAATGCATGAAATGTAATTGTTTATTTGTAAAATGTAATTTGATGACATTATTTTTGCTTTCCTGAAGTGTTACGACATCTTTTCACGCTACAGACTGTCAATTTCAATTATTTACGGGAGCTCTGTCCGCCGGAGCATGACCTTGGGTACTGACGACTCGCAATTCATACTGAGCCACAAATGGCTCAGTATGAATTGCTTCACTTTTTGCACGCGGACTAGGCTTCTATGCTATGCGTTATTATTCTAAGGTTTCATGTAATTGCCTGTAACTGTTTCAGAAAATGGTAACAATTTCAAATCACTGGTAGCTAAATACCTACTTAAAGTTGGCAAAAGTTAATTTTAAATACCTAAATTGATTTGAGTTTGCGACTTATTACATAAAATATAAAATGTACATATCGCAAAAACGAAATATACACTTATAAATACTCTGACATATAAGAAAATAAATACACATGTTTGTTTTAATTTTACATTTAAATAGTTTTTTTTTTTAATAAAGATTAAATATAAATACAATAATAATTAGAACTAATTTTACTACCAATAATCGACTACCAACATTCCACCATCCCAAAATCGACTAACAATAACCAAACCACACCACTTCGCCTCACTATAACTTCGCGTCACAGAAAATAGAAACCAACATGGCCGTCGCATAGAAAATTAATATCAGCTTTATCATTAAATTACTAATCTGTGACTCAAGTTGAAATATTTCCGCTATGTCGGAGGATATGTTCTACTGTTCGTTTGTTAGCATTCACTATATTATCTGTGAATGCGGCGAGACTTTTCCTACAGAAGAAGAATTAATGAGCCATTTGGAAAGAGATCATTCAATGAAAAAGGAGAAAAAAGAATATAGTTGCGGCGTCGTAAGTCACAAATATTATGTTTATCTATACTTTGTAAGGGTCTGGTGAAGAAACGGTTTGCTTGGATGTTTGATGGTCAGTCAAAATTGTTGATATTTTAGCAGTCTTTTGTCAATTTCATGGTCGGAGTGTCCTATTCTCAAAATGTCCTATTGCCAAAATGAAATTTCTTTAGCTATACTCCATCAGTACTATATGTAAATAATCTTGACATGTGTTTTTACTTAAATACTACCTGCCCCCACCATTTTTGGTTACCACTCTGCTTTCAAAAGTCTTAGCGTGTTGTTAAATAGCTCATAGCCTTCTTCTGTAAACAGGTTATCCAACACAAAAATAATTTTTCAAATCATTCCACAAGTTCCTGAGATAAGAGCTTTGAAACAACCAAACAAACTCATCAGCTATAGTATCATATAATTATTTTTTTATCATTACACTAAAACCGATACTTTGTAAACGTCATTTATAAAACAAAAATGAATCTAAACTTGAGCCAAATTCGATAAAGAATACAGGTAAACAAACCAATAGAGGGTTTCACAATTTACTTTTTACAAATCTTCTAATCCTTTTTCACGCTACCTATTTATTAAGAAATCCTATTGGAGCATACAATACAATTCTTTATTTGCACAGAAAGTAGGTACATATTTGATTAGAATCACTCAAATAACATGCGGAGTCATCTCGTGTTCTTGGTTATAAGAACATGTGTATGATCTCCATACTATAATTTAATAACCATACAATTGTCATTTAAACTGAAATATTATTTTCAAACTGGACATTGGCAGAAATCACCGAAAATTCGGTGGATTGCCATAATAAATATAAAAGTTGAAGTTGAATAACATGCACATTACCTCGTTATTTCGAAAAACCAAGCAACGGTTTGTTTACCTCTATTCTTTATTGAATTTGGCCCAAGTATAGTTGATGCGTATTGTGAAGAATGGGCAAGACACTACATACTTACTCTTTATAATATCACCAAAGAATCATCCCTGCATTCCTCAAAATCCGAACAATTTGTATCCTCCGCAGTGTCAAGCCCTATTCAGCACAGAGCAGGCCTGCATCGAGCACTACGGACAGAACCACATCGAGATCAAGCAAGAGCACAGCTACGTCGAAGACCAGGAGTATGCCGAAGACCAGGACTATGCGGAAGAACATGACTATGTCGGCACTGAGGTGGTTGAGGAGGATGGAAAACCTCAGATTGTAAGTATTTTTATTACACTCAAGTTATTTATTTCCGTTAACCTCTTGACAAACAACCGGCAGCCGGCTGTCGAGGTGTCCTATTTCATTATCCATACTAATATTATAAATGGGACAGTGTGTTTGTCTGTCTGTCTGTATGTTTGTCTTTCTTTCACGGCAAAACGGAGCGACGAATTGACGTGATTTTTTAAATGGAGATAGTTGAAGGGATGGAGAGTAACATAGGCTACTTTTTGTCTCTTTCTATATTTGACTTTGCTATTTTTTTCAGAATACCTATCAGGTTATCAGAAAAACACTGCAAAAATTTTTCAAAAGGGCTTTTATTGATTGATTAAGGCATTATTATAAAAAACTTAAATCTTATTAACTCAAAAACTGAATTTCTGTAGAACTTTTAGTGTCTTAATTTATCGCATTTTAACCGGACTATGGCATCCTGCAAGGAGTTCAGTTGGGTTGGTAACCCCAAAAATCACTGGAAATTCATACTTCCATACTAATGGTAAAATTGCGAAAGTAACTGTGACTGTCTGTCTTGCATTGACGCCAAAACTACAGAACTGATTTAAATAAAATACTAGGTGTGTTTTTGGTCTAGCACAACCCGCTAGGAGATGATTCTACCCATGAAAACAAACAACTTTTATTATGGAGCCAACTCTGAAATCGGGAGAAAAATATCAGCTGTATATAACAAAAGTTCAGTGCCCTCCATCGAAACCATAATGTATGAAACTGCTGATCCTAAAATTTTTTGTTTCTTAATTTCTTCCATTACTGTAATATAGATTTTAAATTCTTCCAGATATTCGAACACGTGATAAAGAAGGAACCCGAACTGGTGCCCAAAGTGAAAGTCAAAAAGGAGAAGAAGACGAAGCCATACTACAACGCAAAGAATGTAGTCTGTGAAGTGTGCGGGAGAAGATATGCTGTGAGTAGCTCGTTGTTTGGTTAAAGCCAGGTCTACACTAGGCAACATTTGGCGTGCGACAAGTGACGCTCAACACTTAAGGTGGCAGTTCGCGCCGCGACAGAGACAAGCGACCGAGACAGGAGACCGCGACCGAAGACCGCGACCGTAACTTGACGTTCGGCAATGTATAGGCGACAGTTTGCGAGCGAGACAGAGTCAGGAGACAGATCTACGCCGATGCAGAACGTCAAGTAACGGTCGCGGTCTCCTGTCTCGGTCGCTTGTCTCTGTCGCGGCGCGAACCTCCACCTTTACGGCAACGCTGCCCAACAGCACGCGACGTTGCCAGCTGGCGCGCAAAATGTCGCGCGGCATTTTGTTTGAGAGCATCGTTAGTTGAGCATCAATGAGGGTTTTTGCGGTTTTACATTTTGTTTGTTTTGTAGGTATTTTTTAACCCACCAACGTGGTATTTTTCTTTTTGATGCATTTTTCGATAAAATTATTACCACTGCCGCTGAAATCAACACATGTTTCTCTGGCGACATATTGGCGACGACTGAAGATGCGTAGACAGACAACGTTGTTCAACAAAAGTTCCGCGCTGACTTTCAACATGTTGGGCAACTTGTTGTGCAACATGTTGCGCGTCAATTGTTGCCTAGTGGAGACCCGGCTTAAGAGAGTTGTTTGGTAAAGAAGAAAGTTGTTTGGTAAAGAAGAAAGTTGTTTGGTCTACAAGAGAGTTGTTTGAGTAAGAGTATTATTTTGCGAAGTGTAGTTTGGAAAAAAAATCTTTTTTCCAAAAAATAATAACCACCTTCAAAAACTAAAATCCCAAAAATAACAAAAATTTCGGAAGTCAGTGGCAACACAAATTCAGATAAATTGACTGGCAGAAGAGAAGCCACCGACTTCCGAAATTTTAGTTATGTTTGGGTTTTTAGTTTTTGAAGGCGGTTATTATTTTTTGAAAAAAGTTTTTTATTTTTTACTTTTTGGTGTCGAGTCTAACTATGTCTGACTGTGTATGACATCTTTCAAAGTAATTTATTTTAAAAATAAAACTACTTATCTATACATATACTAAAATCGTAGGAAAGTCAAAACTGTACCTTGAATATTTTTTTAAAAGAATACTTGGGGCGTGATCTACAATCGATACCGAAGCCAAAAATATAGTTTTTAGAATTTTTGTCTGTTTGTCTGTATGTATGTCCGGGATAAACTCAAAAGGTACTGCTTGGATTTAGTTCAAATTTTGCAGCGATATTACTAAGAGGTCGGGTCAAAACATAGGCTACATATTATCACGCTATCACCTACGGGGGAGGAGCTGGAGCCTTCACGCTGACGACGTGGGCAGCAGCTAGTTAGAAAAAAAGTTTTTTGCTGAAGGATGAAGTTGTTTTATAAAGAACTAGCTTCTGCCCGCGGCTTCGCTCGCGTTAGAAAGAGACAAAAAATAGCCTATGTTACTCTCCATCCCTTCAACTATCTCCACCTAAAAAATCACGTCAATCCGTCGCTCCGTTTTGCCGTAAAAGAAAGACAAACAGACAGACACACTTTCCCATTTATAATATTAGTATGGATTTATGGGGTTGTCTAGTTTGCCCGAAGATTATATGCCATAATCATCATTTTCCCGAATTTCATTTACCGGAATTTCATTTGCCCGAATGTTTCATTTGCCCTAAAAGACATATGACATACTTTTAATTGCCCGAATTTTAGATACCATAAGATACGAATGCCATAAGTATTGTTTGCCTTATTTTTATGTGCCATAATAATTATTAGACATAATATTTAAATGGCATAACAAGTATTAGACAAATATTTAAGCCCCGTAATGGTTTTTTTTTCTGTGCATGGTTGATGGTGGGCTAGGTCGACGGAGCCCCGCTTCGCGGGGCTCCTACTTCTGTGTGGTTTATAAAAAAATAACCACGAAGGGGATGGCCATCCCCTTCTAACCTAACCTGTCCGAGTCGGGGTGCCCTAAAGTCCCAATTGCATCCAATTTCTCTTGATATAAACAACCGTTACACACCCGATGTCGATGGCAAATTATGTTATGGCAGATCATAATTATGGCATGTGATAATTAGGGCTTACAATGATTATGACAAATGATGTTATGGTAAGTGACTTTATGGGAAACAATGATTCTGGCACATGACTAATATGGCAAATGAGAGTAGGGCAAATGAGTATTATGTCGTATGATATTATGGCTGTTGATTATTATGGCAAATGATATTAGGGCAAATAAAATTCGGGTAAACGGCGGTGATAAAGAGAGTTTTTTTGGTTAAGAAGAAAGTGATTTGAAAAAAGACAGAATGGTTTTGGTAAAGAAAAAATGTTCTAGTAAATAATTTCCATTTGAAGAGGGTATGGTAAGGATACTTGCGTAATAAAGTCCGCCTTTGTTCAGTGTTAATAAAAATAGACTTTGATTTATGTATTTTTGAAATTTTCAGTCAAACGCAGCATTGAAGTATCATCAACGCGTACACACTGGGGAGAGACCGTACAAATGTACTGAATGTACCAAAACATTCACTATGCCATTGTTCCTACAGGTAAGAGTTAGTTATTAAATAATATAGTGGTGCCGATTCTCTTATTCACAAACTAACGTAAATTTAAGTTAAGTGCACCTTTCTCTTTCCGTTTAATTAAGAAAAGGACAGAAATTAAAATATTAGTTAAGTCCTGTCTTTAGACACTCCATAGATAATTTAGACGCAATTTAAAAACATGGCGTCTAAATGTACATCAATTTTCTTCAGGCGCTGTCTAATTTGACAGGATTAAAATAAAATGTATCTTCTGTCCTTTTCTTTAAGAAATGGAAAGAGAAAGATGCATTTAACTTAAATTTAGTTAAGTATGTGAACAAGAGAATCAGTACCAATATCTTGGGGCAACTCACACACAGCTAAATTAGGCACACAGTCATGAGGTGTCACTGTATTCTTCTCAGTTGTGGACACAAAAGTAAAAGTAAAGTAAAAGTCATTTATTTGCCAGAATGTAGGTGTACACAGTATGGTCTTAAATCTAGATTGGCCCATTTACATTCTACCATTACACTGGTATGCAAATATTTGTTTTTGTGCAATACATACTCTATTATAACCGTTATTTCAAAACATTCAAATAATGACCACAATACCACATACAATACGCATTCCCGTTAAAATCTTACAGTCGCAATATGTTTAAAATAATAATAATATGTCAATTTAATTAAATATGTAAGTCAAAAATAAATATTTATGTCTAGGATTTAATGAGTATTATACAAATGTCAGTGATCAATCTTCTTCTCCGCAATATGTCATAAATTCATTGAGGTCATAGAAACATTTTCCTTTTAGCCACTGCGTCAACTTATCCTTAAACTTATCCTTAAACACAGGGCATATTTATTAAAAAAAAGTAGTGATGGGCCGAAATTCGTTTCACATTCGGTTTAACCGAATTTCGGTGGCTTGAACCGAACTTCGACATTCGGCCGACTTTCGGTTCAAATGCCGAACATTCGGTCTAAGATAAAACTAAATGAACTCGTCTATTTTAAAAAAAAAAAAACTAAAAATCGGTGAAATTGATAATCAAATCAGTAATTTATTAACCTTTGTAATTAGTTGCCACTCCACAATCTTATTTAGAAAATCATATAAACGTTTAATTATTATCAACGAAAATATAATAATTATTGACCTCTTGACATGGACATTGACATGGGGCTGCGGGCATTTGCGGGAGGTGCGGGTAGGACGAATGCGTGTAAGCGAGTTGCGACTTGCTCTGTGACCTATCATTCTCTAGAAAGCACGCCAAAAATAACCGAAGTTCGGCCGAATTTCGGCCGAATTTTAAAATTTTACCGAATGTTCGGCCGAAGTTCGTATTCGGTACAAACCACATTCGGCCCATCACTAAAAAAAAGTAGAAATTAAAAGAAATAAATAACAAAAAAACCCAACTGTAATTTCGGAAGTTGCTGGCAATTACATGAAATAAATCAAAGCCGACTCCCGAAATTGTAGTTGGGTTTTTTCATTATTTATTTCTTTTAATTTCTCCTTTTTCTGGTTCCATACCCAAAGAGTAAAACGGGACCCTATTACTAAGCCTCCGCTGTCTGTCTGTCTCCAGGCAGTATCTCATAAACCATGAGAGCTAGAAAGCTGAAATTTTCACAAATAATGTATTTCCGTTGCCGCTTTAATAACAAATACTATTTTATTTAATTTATATATGTTGCTTACTAAAATTTGAAAAACACTGTCTTAGATTATGTCTACCATAACAATATATTATACACTTTAATATATTATAAACTTTAGTTTATTAATAGTTTCCTTTCCCGGGTGATTTCCAGACTATATCTGTGCCAAATTTCATTCAAATCGGTTCAGTGGTTAAGGCGTGAAGAAGAGACAGACAGACAGAGTTACTTTCGCATTTATAATATTAGTATGGATTTTATTTATATTACAGATTCACCTGCGAACTCACACGGGGGAGCGTCCGTACGAATGCCAGCTGTGTCCGAAAGCTTTCAGTAATAAAGCAGCCTTATTGCGACATGATAGAGTGAGTACAATTTTTAATATAATAGGCGAGACGACGAAAAAAAAGTAATTAGTCCGTCAGTTAGATTATTAAAAAAATTTGGACACGTATTTTTTCTTTTTTCTCGTAAACGAAAAATGACTACGATACAGTGCGCTGAAGTTGCGCGTGACGCCAAGATTAGGTACAATTTTTGCAGGGCGGTGACGTCAAAAGCCCCCACTCCGGAACTTTGTTGCTCTTTATCTTTGTATTTTTTTATTAATTTGATCAAGCAAAGAATACGTGTCCCGTATTTTTGGCCGATCTACAAGACGAATTAAACAGAATGCCATTTCTTTTAAGCTGTCGTCATCCCCTATTCTTGGATTTCCAAAACTTTTTTTAATTTTAGAGCAGTTCGTACTACATCCTACCCGAACCTATATAAACCACTAGCTTTCGCCCGCGGCTTCGCTCGCGTTAGAAAGAGACAAAAAGTAGCCTATGTTACTCTCCATCCCTTCAACTATCTCCACTTAAAAAATCACGTCAATCCGCCGCTCCGTTTTGCCGTGAAAGGAACACAAACAGACAGACACACTTTCCCGTTTATAATATTAGTATGGATTACGCCCAGACACAGAACAAACAATCATGCTCATCACACAAAGTTTGTCCTGGGTGGGAATCGAACCCAAGACCTCCGGCTTAGCAGTCAGGAACACTAACCACTACACCAACAGGGCCGTCATATACAATGTGTAACTGAATTAATGCACTTTGAGAAAATAGTTTGTTCAGAATCGTTTACTGAATCGATTTTTGTAATTTTTAATATAGGTAATATTTTATCCCAAAAATAAATAGAACTACGTAAACTGCTGTCACACATCCGCTGTACAGTCAAAACAAACTAAAATGGATGAAATACCTACTACGCTAGAACCTTATGCAAGTGCGACTGTGTGCATGCGTAGATTTGTAATGTGACTATAATTTTCTCCCACAATCTGTACAACTAATTTATAAAAAAAAGACGGGTTGCACTCCGGGAGTGCCGGCAGAAGTGAAAACTTGATTATAGCTGTCTACTATCCATCCGTCCTACGCTTTTTCGATCAGGTCACGTGTCCTGACGCGAGTTTAAGATTTTATACCCATTACAGAAAAAGTGCTCAACGCCGCTAAAGAAGTTTTTACTTCAAAAAAAACAGTGTTAAACATAATAATAAAAATTCAGTGTATGTATTATGATTAAAACATAATATTCTAATTGGGGTATCTGGTGGTGTGCGTTTATTCCGGGACATGTTGTATATCGACATATCTAGGTTTTCGACTAAAAACAAAAATATCCCGCTAATATCAACCCTCATCCCAGGTCCACACCGGCATAAAGCCCTACGAATGTCCCGAATGCGGGAAATTCTTCACACAGTCCAACTCCATGAAGCTGCACGTGAACACCGTCCACCTGAAGCAGCCCGCGCCGTACAAGAGCAAGACTCGCAAGAACAAGGCCAGGGAGCGCGAGATGTTGCGCGAGGCCGTGCTCATGGTCATTAATAATGATGAAAATAACACCGCTGGTGAGTAGAAAAAAAATCATTTTTTAAGGTCAAAGGTCACTTTCAAGGTCAAGGTCAAAGGTCACACCCCAAGGTCAAAGGTCACTCACTAAGGTCCAGAGTCGGTTAGAAACTAATCCAAGGTAGAAGGTCCGTTCCACTCAACTTCAAGGTCAAAGGTCACTCACCAAGGTCAAAGGTCACTCACCAAGGTCCAACGTCGATTAGGGTAGAAGGTCCATTTCACCCAACTTCAAATTCAAAGGTCACTTTCCTAAATCCAAGGTCAAGAATCACTTGGCTATGGTAGAAGTCACTACAAGGTCAAAGCTCACAGTCAGTAGCAGTCTAGGTCGAGGGTCAATATTCACTAGAGCAAGGTCAAAGGTAGCATAGTCCAAGTCTATTAGTCAGGGGTCGGTGAGGTCTCTATGAAGCTGCACGTGAACACCGTCCACCTGAAGCAGCCGGCGCCGTACAAGAGCAAGACTCGCAAGAACAAGGCCAAGGAGCGCGAGATGTTGCGCGAGGCCGTGCTCATGGTCATTAATAATGATGAAAACAACACCGCTGGTGAGTAGGAGAAATTTTAGTTTTAAGGTCAAAGGTCACTTCAAGGTCGAGGTCATTTGTCAAGGTCACGTGGGCAAAGTCACTAGTATACTCAAGAACAAAAGTCACTGTCGCATTCAAGGTCAAATGTCACCCACCAAAGTCAAAGGTGGGTGACCTTTGACTTTGGTTGGTGACCTTTGACCTTGACTGCGGAAACTGGAATGGAACTTCTACCTTGGATTAGTTTCTAATCGTCTAATAAGTCTGGTCACTTAATCAAAGTTAAAGGTCACAACCGTGTGCAGAGGTTGCATTAAGGTCACATAGTTGAGGTCGAGTTTTACTTGATCAAGGTCGCTGAGTCAAGGTCAGGGGCAGGGAAGAGGGTCTCTATCAAGATCGTTAACTTTAAGATAGAGAATACTAGAATATCGTGCGCGTAAATTTTGGTTTTTTCAAGGTCAAAGGTCAATCGAAGTTAAAAAATAACTAAAATAAGCGACTATCCTAGATAGTCGCTTATTTTAGTTATTTTTTTATAATTGCAACGGTGGTGTTTCTCAACTGCCCCAAATTTTTATTACCTACTGTTTTTTTTGGGGAGTGGGATATCATCAAATGACTGCTCCCGTCCTGGGTGCGGCGGGAGGGCGTGTCAGACTCTTACTGACTAAAACCCACTCATGTTCCTTCGATTGCCCTTTATGTTCCGGGGTCACGGTAACTATTATAAACATTCTGCAACCCCGGCTTCACCCTATATGTTCAGACGTGTAAATATTATCTATCTATATTAATACTAGCTTTTGCCCGCGGCTTCGCTCGCGTTAAAAAGAGACAAAAAGTAGCCTATGTTACTCTCCATCCCTTCAACTATCTCCACTTAAAAAATCACGTCAAGTCGTCGCTCCGTTTTGCCGTGAAAGAAAGACAAACAGACAGACAGACACACTTTCCCATTTATAATATTAGTATGGATACTAATATTATAAAGAGGAAAACTTTGTTTGATTGTAATGAATAGGCTCAAAAACTACTGGACAAATTTTAAAAATTCTTTCACCATTCGAAAGCTACATTGTCCACGAGTAACATAGGCTATATAATATCACGCTATGTCTCAAGGGAGCGAGGCAGTAACCAAAAACCTAACGTAACGCGGGTGAAACAGCGAGGAACAGCTAATTCTTAAATAAAACTATGTTTTTTCTCTTTCCAGTGCAAAGTATAAGCGAATCAGGAGTGGCAGAGAATGCCGAAGTCCAGTTTCTGAAGCCGGAAGTCACTTATAAGCAAGAAATAGAAGAAGAAGAAGAAATATTATATGAAGACGTGGACTCTCGAGAAGTCACCTACGAAGTTATCTATGAGGAATAATATAGAATCTGTGGTCTGGCGAAATGTCAATCTGACAGCTGTCATTATTGTCGGGTGTCATATGCCTGGCGAAATTCAGCCTTATGATCACTGTCATTTTGTTGTTTTCTCTGTGGTATGGTTCTCACTCAACTGGCCTGGTCGACAAACCATAGCATCGCCAGATGAAGAGATAGTAATACTGTGACTCGCGGTTTCGCGTGAGAAAGAGACAGAAAGTAGCCTATGTCACTCTTCATACCATCAACTACCTCCATTGAAAAAATCACGGCAATTCGTCGCTCCGTTTTGCCGTGACACACAGACAAACAGACATACACTGGTGCTGATTCTCTTGTTCACAAACTTAACTAAATTTAAGTTAAATGCATCTTTCTCTTTCCATTTCTTAAAGAAAAGGACAGAAGATACATTTTAGTTTAATCCTGTCAAATTAGACAGCGCCTGAAGAAAATTGACGTATATTTAGACGCGATGTTTTTAAATCGCGTCTAAATTATCTATGGAGTGTCTAAATTTGACAGGATTAACTAATATTTTATTTTCTGTCCTTTTCTTAATTAAATGGAAAGAGAAAGATGCACTTAAAAGAGATGTTTCATTTTTATATGGAGCTCCAGCCATAATATGTACATTTCAGTGAAGCTGAGAAACTTACCCCTGAATACAATAAAGTAACATATTTTTCAAAATATCAAATGGTTTTGATGCACAAAATTAAGATTAAAAATGTTTGACGTTTGTTATGATGACAGCCATGACAGGTTCTTTTCATATTTTTCGTTCGGAAAAACTTTATAGATAATTAGATTAAATAATTTTTAACGATGGAATCGTCTCATTTAATTATATTTAGTTGATAATATTTCTATGATAATAATTATTTATTTTTAATAATACAAAAACACAAACCTTTTATATTTATAATCTATGTATGTATCCACATCTTGTTTTGATAAGACATGGTTTCAGAACGAATGCGAAGTGCAAGATCAGAGACGCCATGTTGAATTTATATGGCAATAATTGAAATCTTATTACTTTTTGTGCACAACAAATCAGGCTTAAATTCACGAAAGAATATTGTTACGAGCTGGGGTTCGGGATAAATTAAAATAACAGTTTTACTCGAAAAAACACGATTAACTTTATTAAGAATTCACAAACGCAAAACACTTCACTAACACAAACTAACACAACACAAAACACACTTCGTATCGCAGTCGTAGTTCCGATTCGCGGCGATGTTCACCGTTTCGTTTCCAAAACTGAACTGAGTCCCGTGCCGACACGTCCGCTATTTATATCTCCGGTCACATTTTCTAGAAAGTTCGACAACCCGAGGTACCCAGGTGCATTCGAGAACATTCCAGTAACATCGCGAATGATCGACGATGATCTGGAAGTTTCTCGAATGACCCCTCGGAACTCCATCGAACGTTCTAGAACGTCGTGGAACTTTCTCGAATTTTCTAGTAAATGTGCCCGGAACAATCGACACTTACGTCACCTATACCTACCTACGTAACACTGCCCCCTCCTAAGACATGCTCGTCCCGAGCATCATTATTCCCGTAGTATCGTGCCAGCCGATCTACGTGAACAATTTTAGGCGCAGTTCTCGTACTCTTCCGTATCCGGTAGGTGACGTCATTGATTTTGGTCACAATCTGGTATGGTCCATCCCATTTTGCCTGTAGTTTAGGCGACTTCCCTTTGCTACGCACTGGGTTATGCAACCACACCAGTGAACCTTCATCAAATCCGCTATTGTTCATCTTCCGATCATAGCGAGTTTTCATCCTCTCAGACATCTGCTGGCCTGACTGTCTGACATGCTCATATATGTTATCCATCTTGTTACGCAGGTCATTGGCATAATCGGTTATGCTGCTTGGTGAATCAGGGGGGATGCCAGTTATTAAATCTGCCGGTAACCGCAACTCTCTTCCAAAGTTTGCAAAGGCTGGTGTCACAGTTGTGCTTTCGTGAACAGCACTTCTGTATGACAGAAGAAACGGCTGTATGTGTTTGTCCCAATCCCGTTGTTTGCTTGCTACAACTTTGGCCAGATATCGTTCCAGTGTCTGATTAAATCTTTCCACCATTCCATCAGATTGTGGGTGATATGACGTGGTTCTCGTTTTATGAGTACCCATTACGCGACATGTTTCCTGGAAGATTTGAGATTCGAAATTTCTTCCTTGATCGCTGTGGATTTCTAAGGGTACCCCGAACCGACAAAAGACTTCGTGGACTAATTTATCAGCTACTGTCGAAGCTTCTTGATTAGGAATGGCGAAAACTTCCGGCCATTTGGTGAAATAATCCATGACAACCAAGAAGTACTTGTTTCCGCTTTCACTTTCAGGGAAGGATCCAGCAACGTCTAGCGCTATCCGTTCCCAGGGGGCTCCCACGTTGTACACTTTCAATGCACCCCTACTGCGTGTTTGAGGTCCTTTTACCGCTGCACAGCTGGTGCATTTGCGACACCAATCTTCGACATCTTCTCGACAATGGATCCAATAAAACCGTTCTCGGATCTTCAACAAAGTCCTCTTTACCCCCATGTGACCTCCGGAACATCCATCGTGGTAGAGCCGAAGAATTTCTGGTACCTTCGATTTCGGCACGACCATTTGCAGATGGCACTTGTCTCCACGAGCATTTTCTCATTTACGGCACAAGACACCATCTTGGAGTACCAAGCTTTCCCACTGTGCCCAATAGCTCTTTGTGGTTGTACTCATTGCTGCAACATCGCACCACTTCGGTTTAGGAGCATTAGCTTTAATCCATCCGAGAATTGGCTTAATATCCGAGTCACTCTGCTGAGCATGTCGTAGAGTTTCCTTCCACTCATCACTAAGGTCTGTTCTAAGCATTCTGACAGGAACTGCTTCCTTAGCTTCCTGCCAGACACAATGCTTGCAATCTTCAGGACAAGGCCTTCGTGATAAAGCGTCTGCATTACCATGAGACTTCCCGCTACGATGTTCAATTGAGAAGTGAAACTCTTGCAGCAATTCGATCCATCTTGCTACTTGCCCTTCCGGATTTTTAAACTGCAGCAACCACTTCAATGCAGCATGGTCAGTCCGAAGGTGGAATTTACGTCCCAGTAAATACTTGCTGAAATGTTGCAATGTCTTTACAACGGCGAGGAGTTCACGTCTGGTTACACAATAGTTCCTTTCTGGTTTCGATAAAGACTTGCTGAAGTAAGCTATCACAACTTCGTGATCTCCTTTTCGTTGATACAACACACCACCAATTCCAGTATTACTTGCATCCGTGTCAATTACGAATTCATTTTCTGTATCAGGATAGCCCAAAATCGGAGTATTACACAATCGTTTCTTTAACTCCTCAAAAGCCATGTCACAGCTATCATCCCAACAAAAAGGTCTCTTCTCCTCGGTAAGTTTATGTAATGGTTTGGCGATGTCTGCAAAATTCTTGACAAACCTTCGATAGTACGAGCACAAACCCAAAAATGCTCTGACCTGCGTCTTATCCTTTGGAATAGGCCAATCCTTGACAGCGACGATTTTCTCTGGATCCGTTTGAACTCCTTCTTTAGACACAACGTGCCCCAGAAAACTAACCTGCTGTCTAAAGAAGGTGCACTTCTTTGGACTTAATTTAAGATTAGCTCCTCGGATTTTAGACAGCACTCGTTCCAGATTTTGAAGGTGGTCTTCAAATGTGCGACCCACAATGATGATGTCATCTAAATAGACTAAACAGGCGTCTCCAATTAATCCAGTGAGTACCTGTTCCATTAACCTTTCGAAAGTTGCAGGAGCGTTGCACAATCCGAATGGCATAACATTAAATTGCCAAAGTCCTTTTCCTGTAGAGAATGCGGTTTTCTCTTTATCTTTAGGGTCAATTTCCACTTGCCAGTAGCCACTTTTTAGGTCCAACGTGCTAAACCACTTCATTCCTGAAAGCGTGTCAAGAGTGTCGTCGATCCTGGGCAATGGATAGCTATCTTTCTTTGTAATGTCATTCAGCCGACGATAATCCACACAAAACCGCATGCTGCCGTCCTTCTTTTTCACCAGGACCACAGGAGAACACCAGGGACTAGATGAAGGCTCTATAACTCCATCATTTACCATCCCTTCAATCATGGCGTCCACTTCCTTTTCTCTTGCCACTGGTAACCTTCTAGGTCTCTGACGAATAGGTAATTCGTTTCCCGTGTTGATTCTGTGCTGAACTAATCCAGTCTTCCCTATGTCAGCGTCATGTGCAGAGAAAATGTCGGCGTATTGAAGTAACATCTTCTTAGCCTTATCCATTTCTCTCGCAGATAAATCTGTGCGACAATCTTCCAGAAGATTCGAGATGTGAGAACTTGCATCTTGAGCAACGTTCCGGGAAGGCGGATGTTGGCAATTACGCATCCATGCTACGTCCTCACAGGTACCCACCAACGTACCCTTCTGGATAACTTGTGCTTGTTCACTTGGATTCAGGATGCGTACAGTTGCAACATCAACTGCTCGTACTAAGCTCCGCGCCATCTTCCATGGGAGGTTCTCGTCCAGTCTTTCAATGAGAATGCATCGATTTTTCGGTCCAGTATTGCGTGGAAGGCTAACTGGAACTGTCGATTCCGACCTGGGAGGAAGAACAGTTTTCTTCAAGCAGTGCACTTTCCCTGATGGTGCACCTTCCATGAAGACTTCTTCCAAACCACACTTCAGGACTCCCTGGTCCACGTCGATCTTACAACAGTGCTGTCGCATGAAGTCTAATCCTAAGATGCACTCGTCTTCTATATCAGCCACGATGACTTTATGCCAATAAATTGTGCTACCCAGCTTCAACTTCACCTCTTTCTCGCCTCGGACGGGTATATGCTGACCGGTAGCTGTTGCTAAATTTATGTGGTCATACTTGCTGAAGAAGTCCCCAAGAAGACGATTTACTCGGGAACTGACGACCGTGCGAGAAGCTCCAGTGTCCAATGTCAACTTACATGGTCTTCCATTCACTTCACCTTTGATGATTAGGCTGTTTCCATCATGGGCTTGTGAGATCGATATCCTTGGGGCTCCTTGACCACCAGCCAGCACCCGCCCCACAGTTCTGGCTTTTACTCGTTTCCCTGCTGCTGGCTGAGCGGTGGCAGCAGGCGCACTTCTTTCCCGGGTGTGATCTTCGCTGGAATCTCTTCGCTTAGGGCAACTCGTTCGAATATGACCTTTCTCCCCACAATTGTAGCATGTGGGACTGTACTTTGAACGGTCACGCGAAGATGCCGCAACCTCCCTGATGCGATGGGCACGGTGGTCTTGCCTCACTGCCTCCACTTCCAGTGCATTGGCCAAGGCTGCCTTCAAAGTCTCATGGTGCCCAAGCCTCACGGCAGCTCTGACTTCAAAGTCCCGTATGCCATCGACGAACGCTTGAACCAAATTACCGTCGATGAGCGTAGGCGCTGACTGATACGCTTTTCGTACCAGTTTTTCCACTTCAAGAGCCCACTGCTGCAGGTTTTCACCGCTGCGCTGCACACGATCCTTCAACTGGGCACGAAAGACGTGCTCCAGGTGAGCGTCCCCGTATCGAGACTCTAGGGCTTCAATCAACTGCTCGTAAGTCGCATTGTTGCCAAGAGTCTCTAATACCGTCAAAGCCTGGTCACGAAGACCCAAGGTGAGTGCGGTCATTGCCTGCGCATCTGTCCACCCATTCGCTTTCTTAACAGCTTCAAATTGGAGCTTGTACGCGGACCAGGAAGATGTTCCGTCGAAGGGTGGCGCTTTAAATCCACGCACTGAAGGTACCGCAACCACAGAAGCCACAGACCCATCTCCAGATTTCAGACATCCAAACGCTTTCTGGAGATCGGCGATCTTAATTTCGGCCCCAGATATACGGCTCTCAGCACCGAAGACACGGTTTTCGACCTCGGAGATACGGTTCTCGTGAAGTTCGATCTGTTCTCTTACCGCTCCGATATCTTTGCCGAATGTTGCGTGTAAGTCCTTGATGAGGAGGATCTGTTCCTCCTGTCGACGGCTCTGTTCTTCCTGTCGCCGGGCCTGCTCTTCTTTGTCGCGCTGCAGCTGTTCTTCCAAACGGCGGGCCTGTTCTTCTTGTCGGCGGGCCTGTTCTTCTTGTCGGCGGACCTGCTCTTCTTTATCGCGCTGGAGCTGTTCCTCCAAGCGGCGGGCCTGTTCTTCTTGACGGCGGGCCTGTTCTTGCATCATTGCCACCAGGGCAGAAAAGTCCATCGTCACTGGTGCTGCAGAAACACCAGATATCTGAGCTGACGCTGGCTCCGTCGTCGGTTGTTCACCACCCGATGTCTGCAACGAAGAACCTTCGAAACGCCTCTGGTCCACGTCCTGCTGGCGTTGGCTCCTAGTACGAATTCCTTCCGTGTCGTCCTTCGGTAAAACCGGCATGATTTATCCCTCACTTCTGACACCAATTGTTACGAGCTGGGGTTCGGGATAAATTAAAATAACAGTTTTACTCGAAAAAACACGATTAACTTTATTAAGAATTCACAAACGCAAAACACTTCACTAACACAAACTAACACAACACAAAACACACTTCGTATCGCAGTCGTAGTTCCGATTCGCGGCGATGTTCACCGTTTCGTTTCCAAAACTGAACTGAGTCCCGTGCCGACACGTCCGCTATTTATATCTCCGGTCACATTTTCTAGAAAGTTCGACAACCCGAGGTACCCAGGTGCATTCGAGAACATTCCAGTAACATCGCGAATGATCGACGATGATCTGGAAGTTTCTCGAATGACCCCTCGGAACTCCATCGAACGTTCTAGAACGTCGTGGAACTTTCTCGAATTTTCTAGTAAATGTGCCCGGAACAATCGACACTTACGTCACCTATACCTACCTACGTAACAATATTTTTTTCCCTAATTCTTGGTATTTTTCTCTGTTTTTTCTTAAATGTACATCTGGTGGCCGAAAATTAAACATCTCCTTTACGTTAGTTTGTGAATAAGAGAATCGGTACCATTGGCGAGATATTAGTTTTCTAGCACCAAAATGCCTTTGTTTCTTCTCTGTAGATTTTGTACGACAAACAAGTATGTCTTTAGCGCGTAGTGACTAGTGATCAATGCTCGTGCCTTCTCTGCATGAGAAGAGGCCTTTTGCAGTGGGTCAGTAAGAGGCTGGTATTATTGTATATTATTATAGTGAAAACTGAAGTATAAATTGTTTTAAATTAAGTTCGTTTGTGTAATAAAACAATATTATTTGTAATGAAATTTGTGGTTTCATTTTTCTTTGTTTTCTCTTTGCAGTGGAGTTAATTCAATTAAGATTATAAATAAAACAACAATTTTGTATGAAGACGCATACTCGTCCGTAGCTTTCTGCGTCATCTGTTCAGCTTTTGTATTAAATCGACATCATTTTTAGGGTTTTATAAGCAAAAAGGTGTAGATAGGTTACCTAAATGAAATTCTATCTTCAAAAACAGCACAATAACGCACACATACATTACACGTCAAAGTAGGATGACATGATTGAAGTAGTGCGAGTGAAAAAGAGATAAACGTCAAATGTCAACGCGATACTCAGTATCATGTTGGTCAAATAGCAAACTTTTTTTAGTATAACCTATCTAAGCCTTTTTACTTATTATATCATTGGTTAAGGGAGTTCGAACTCGGAATTCAGAATACTTTTAGTACTTTCATAATAATTATAATGTCATTTTAAATATTATTTACATTGTGAAACGCGGTGTATAAAATATCTTCATTCACTGCAGTATTCTGTCTTTTGAAGATTTCTGTCCCGTGTGTATCTGAAAAAAGAACAGTAGTTTTAGGCAAACCAAAATAGGAGCGCCGCAAACGGGGCTCCGTCACCCTTGCTTTAAAAATAGTCAATATTGAAATCTTTTATTTTAATCCTTCGAGCACACGTGATTTGAGACACAATAGCAGCTCGACAGCCGGCTGTCGGTTAGTCGTTAAAAGGTTAATTAGACCGCGGAAGAAACTTTGAAGCGTCATTTACAAAACGAAGTGTATATAGTTGCCCATTCCAAAATGTTGCAAATAAAGCTTATGTTTGCTTTTCAAAATAAAGCAATGACCGCCTGTGATATCTTGGGTCAACTCACACACGGCCATCTGACGCTGAACCAAGAAAGGAGATTTACAGTAATAGAATTAAATTTTAACTAAAATTATATACTCACATGTTCATGAGTTCTTAAAGCCGATAATCCTTTGAACGCTTTCGGACACAACTTGCAGGTGTACGGTCGATCACTTGTATGTACTCTCAGATGCGACTGCAAAGGAAAACAATCCTTGATTGATAATCTTTATTATGTACTAGCTTCTGCCCGCGGCTTCGCTCGCGTTAGAAAAAGACAAAAAGTAGCCTATGTTACTCTCCATCCCTTCAACTATCTCCACTTAAAAAATCACGTCAATTCGTCGCTCCGTTTTGCCGTGAAAAAAAGACAAACAGACAGACAGACAGCAAGACACACTTTCCCATTTATAATACTAGTATAGAAGTATGGATTTTTAATGGTTTTCGTACCTGTAACAATTTCTTCATGGTGAAACTCTTAGGGCACTGGGTGCAGTGATATGGTCTTTCCCCAGTATGGTTCCTTTGGTGGTATAGTAACACGCATTTATTCTGGAAAACAATAATATAGGCTGCTTTAAATTAAGTCATTTTAAGGGCTGGCATTATGAGACAGGAGGGGGGGAGGGGGAAGACCAGTATTATTTTTTAAAACTGTAATATTACAAAACCAATAAATCGAACATTCTAAAAATCTGTCGAAAAAAAGAAATCCGTACTAATATTATAAATGCGAAAGTAACTGTCTGTCTGTCTCACGCCTAAACCACTGAACCGATTTGAATGAAATTTGGTACAGATATAGTCTGGGACCCGAGAAAGGACATAGGATAGTTTTCATCTCGGAAATCCCCTGGGAACGGGAACTATTGATCCACGCGGACGAAGTCGTGGTTCGTCCGCTAGTTATCAAATAAGTATCGAAAGAAAAACCTGCTATTCCTTACGAAAAAGACGAAGAGACTATAGCTGCTATTTGTATTACTGAAATTGAAATTTCTTTACATACCGGTAAAGTCTTCCCACAAACTTCGCAGACCCACGGCCTCTCTTTCTTTCGATTCGCCTTCTCTTTCGAGTCCACGTGTACTCGTCTGTAATGCGCGCTGTATAGAGACTCACGGGAAAACGTCTTGTTGCACTGGAAACAAAGAAATCTATATATATACAGGTGTCCCACGTATAGATGCTGGCGGGAAAAATTCCGAAACATTCCCGTCGAATACTTCGGAAGTATTCCGAAATATTCTGAAACTTTGGGAATATTTCAACTGCCAAAAAAAACCCGGTAAAATTGTATTAATCCATTAAAAGCCACTGTACTCGATTGAGTACAGCGTAATGAAGTAAAATAATAAGGTGTATCACCTAAAATTTACAAGATCTGTTATTTATACTTCGGAATAATGCTGTACTCAATCGAGTACAGCAGTTACCTCTAATGGGTTCATAGGGAATATAGCCTACTAGCTGTCCCCCGCGGTTTTATCCGCGTTTAATTTCCTTTGGTTACTTCTTAGCCCCCCGTAAACCGTTTATTCAGCGCACGCAACAAAAGTCCTCAAATGTGAATAATTTTCCCCGTTTTTGCAACATTTCTCACTGACGCTTCGCTCCTATTGGTCGCAGCGTAATGTTATATAGCCTAATACCTTCCTCTATAAATGGACTTTAAAAAACAAAGAATTTCTCTAATCGGATCAGTAGTTCCTGAGATTAGCGCGTTTAAACAAACAAACAAACAAACTCCTCCGCATTATAATATTAGTAGTAGCTTTCCAACAGTGAAAGAATTTTTGAAAGCGACACAATAGTTTTTGAGTTTATTTATTAGGTTTTCCATTATTTAGTAATACCTATCTATGTGACTCGCGAATACTTAGCGATGCGAACAGCAGAGCTATATACAAACTAACCAAAAACATAGGTAACCCTTTTTAAAAAAACAAATCAAATATGCTCGGCCTGGTTTTTTATTCCACAACTAACATTTTGAAAAATAGCATTCGACTTCGATATAACCTACATAAAAACAAAAAAATAAAAATCCTGTTAATTGCAAGATAACAAAAATGTAGATATATGTTATCCCGCGATTAAAGGGATTTTTTTTAAATATTAACAAATATACTTAATCGATCAGATTTATAATAAAATAAACATTTATATTTTACTAACTTATGTGCCACTGAAAAATAATTAATTCACCCACCACACAAAAAATAAACACGTTTATTCTTATTGAATAATTCGGGCGAAATATTCCGCGGAAACTTTCGATTGCGGGGTATGAATCTTTCTGAAAACTTCTCCGGGGGGGGGAGCATCTCCCCTCTCACCGCACCCCGCACCGCCATCGCCTTCGTGCACACAGTCAGGCGGCGGCGATCGACGGTCGATGCAAAATTCCATTCGATATTTAAAAAAATATAAAAATATTTTACAAAAAAATACAATTCTAAATTTAAATTCATTTTGAATAATTCTGATTTAAAGAAACTTTCCCAGAAGTATTCCGGAATTATTTCGAATTTTTCAGAAGTTTTGCAACTATAGTCCCACGGCTATGCCACATGGAGGGAAAGTACCATAAATATTGTAGATAGAACATTTTGCCGAAAGAAGACACTATTCGAATTTTAAAAACAATTTAAATTGCATTCATAGATTTTTAAATAATTAAATGGTTGGGCCGGCAATCGAACCTGTTACTCAAGAAAATTAATCAGCCTGTAGTTTTATCCACATGGATAAAACTACAGGCTGATTAATTTTCTGCGTGTGGATTGAGAGATCTTTTCGAAAAACTCTTCCAATCCCAACCAAATTATAAGAGGATTTAGGAAATAATTGTAAAAACTTCATGGTAAGGTATAAAATTTGTGAAACCTAAACAAAGAAAGTTAGAACTCATTAACTGGATCTCTTAATCTGGACAACTGAAGAAAAAGCCATAACGCGTACTCAAAAATATACTGCCTATCCATACTAATATTATAAATGGGAAAGTGTGTCTGTCTGTCTGTCTAATTGTCTTTCTTTCACGGCAAAACAGTAACCAGAGTAACATAGGCTACTTTTTGTCTCTTTCTAACGCGAGCGAAGCCGCGGGCAGAAGCTAGTGTGTTTATAATTGGATTTGTGAAAGCTGCTAAACAAAATTTCGATTCGTTTCAAAGCCACGTTTAAGATTTATAACGGTTTAAATGGATCTCTCAGAGTGGACGATTTTCAATTGAGTGATCTTGTAAAACACGACCTAATACTGAAAAAGTATGAATAAAAAGTTTTAAAGTCTGTTAAAAATATCATTGCTCTATTGGTTTCCCCAAAAAAAAGTATTTTTTTTTTCTTTCTAAAGTTTATCTTGGACATCACAGACGTTGGTGAAGGAAAACATCGTGAGGCAACCTGGACTTGTAGTTAATATAAGTCTGAAATCGCCAATCCGCATTGAGCAAGCGTGGTGATTAATGCTCGTGCCTTCTCTATATGAGAAGAGGCCTTTGCCCTGCAGTTAGACAGTAATAGGCTGGTATTATTATTATTATATTGGTTTCCCCATAGGGTCCTGCAAGGGCAGAACCGGGTCACGTGAAGAGACCATCTAAGGCCAATGCCTGCCTTGCGGAATAGTTCTAATAGTTACTGCGGCCCCGGAATTTAAAGGGCAACCGAAGGAATAGCGTTGTGTTATAGTCAGTACAAGTCGGACAGTCCCTCTCGCCCCGCTCAAGGCGGGAGAAGTCATTTGATGATTTCCTATCCTAAAAAAAAGGACAGATCCGAGGGATATCACGATATGACCTTACGGGAATGGAGTAGTACTAAGGACTTAAAGCAGGTAAAACCGCGGGGGACAACTAGTTTTTCATGAATGAGGCTATCGTATCTATATACAAGGTGTATTTTTGGTCTTGCTCAACCTGTTAGGAGATGATTCTACCCATGAAAACAAACAACTTTTATTATGGAACCAACTCTGAAATCGCGAAAAAAATATCAGCTGTTTCTAAGAAAAGTTCAATGCCCTCGGACTATACTGTATGAACCAGCTGATATTTCTTTCGCGATTTCAGAGTTGGTTCCATAATTAAAGTTGTTTGTTTTTATGAGTAGAATCATCTCCTAGCAGGTTGAGCAAGACCAAAAATACACCTTGTACATAAAAAGGAAACCCGTTGTCACGACATAGCAAAATAAACCATATTATAAAATATACGATTTTGCATATTTTTGTACATATAGAAAACGGCTTGACCGATTTGGCTGTTTTTTTTTGTAGTTTTCTAATACTCTGAACAAGGTTTTAACGGAAAAAATATTAAGAAAAAATTTAAAAAAATATTACGCTTTCTCGCTTAAACTACTGAACCGATTTGAATGAAATTTGGTACAGATATAGTCTGGGACCCGAGAAAGAACATAGGATAGTTTTCATCCCGGAAATCCCGCGGGAACGGGAACTATTCCACGCGGGCAAAGTCGCGGGCAGAAGCTAGTACAAAAATAATTATTTCAATACCACTGGCAGGAAGAATGCTGTAAGGAAGCTGTAAGTTGTAGTAAAAAAATATTTTTAGGTTAAATTAAAGGGTCAAAATATATCTACGAGTCATGTAGCGTATAAAGTTATTAGTAGTTAAAGCAACATAATAGTGATAAAAGTACAGTCAGCAAAGTAGATAAGTCTGCAGGGCCATCAGATACAGTTTAAGTTTTCTCAAAAACACATGGATATTTTCTAATAAAAATTTATACTATAGTAGAAAATAACTTGTTCTTTAATTAGGTTTAATTTGAAGAAAATTTCAATTGTAGATAATGACCCTGAATACCTATCTATTTTGCTGACCGTACATAATTAAGAAAAAATACGAGTCTAAAATCATAATCGGGGGGCACGGTCGTGCCCCCGGCCAAGACAAGCAAGCGAAGCGCTGGGGCACTACCTACCTTTTCTCGAAGTGTTTCGACGTTTTTTTGAACCCTCATAGAGTTGGTTTCCGATGTACCAGACACTTCATATTCACAAGATGTGATGACTATACAGGGTGTCCCACGGCTATGCCACATGGAAGGAAAGTACCTTAAATATTGTAGATAGAACATTTTACTGAAAGAAGACATTATTTGAATTTTGAAAACATTTTAAACTGCATTCATAGATATTTAAATAATTACATAGTAGAACCGGGAATCGAACCTGTTACTCGAGAAAATTAATCAGCCTGTAGTTTTATCCTACTGATCGAAAGGCTTCATCACAAGGATTATTTTTTGTTAAATAACATAGTGTCAAAAATAAAAGAAAGACCATGAATTTTAACATTTTTAATAAAAAATTAGTCAATTTTTCAAATGCTCAAAACTAGTCACTTCTTCTTGAATACAAAGTGATAACTTTTGATTATTTCGTTCCCTCTGACGACTTTTTAGTCTTGTTATGGTGGATATTTATTTATTTAAATGTTGTGTACTACTCAAGTGGGTAGATTATTTAGTAATAAGTAGTTATGATTGTCAATTGTATGTCCTTACGGCAATGTAAGCTTTTAACTTTTCTGAACAAAATTTTACATAAAATTTAAATTTCACGGTCTTCCTTTTATTTGTGACACTATGTTATTTAGCAAAAAATTATCCTTATGATGAAACCTTTCGATCGGTATGATTAAACAACAGGGTGATTATTTTTCCTCGTGGAACAAGTTCGATTCCCGGCCCAACGATTTAATTATTTAAAAATCTATGAAAGCAAATTAAATTGTTTTTAAAATTCATATAATGTCTTCTTTCAGTAAAATGTTCTATCTACAAGATTTAAGGTACTTTCCCTCCATGTGGCATAGCCGTGGGACACCCTGTATATATACATTTTTACTGATATGTAGAATTTGTGATGTTAAGGTCGGTATATTTAGGTCGTGTAGATTCAGAAGCTTGGCTCTACATGAGATCTGTTATATGTATTTTTCACAGGACAAACCTTATGTGGTTGTCTTGGCGACATTTAACATGAAATGTTTTTGGTGGGATTTACCTATGTTTCACAAATTAAAGAAAATTTGATTATATTTCGGTTTTGAACCCAAAAAAACTTTATGCATGAGATGCACGCCTTTTAACCACTAGTCTATTTTTTTGTTACAAACGAGTACTGAGTATATCTCTTTCACATTTCCGGTATTGACAGAGAGAGATGGGAAATTAGTCGAGGCGGAGCCAACGCTTTTAACACCAATAATAACACTTACGCTGATATTGTGGACCAATAGAAACGCAGACAAAATTTTGGGTACTCGTTTGTTAAAAAAAACAGGTTATAGACGACCATGATATAAAGTCTAAAAAACTAAAATAAATACAATACAATACTAACCTTCTCACAAGTATAAACCTTACAACTCCGATGCGTCTCTAACAAATGATCCCTTAGTTGTAACGCTTCACTGAACGCCTCCCCGCAGTGTAAGCACGTGTGCTCGCTACAAGCGCCGCGCGATGAATGACGCTGTAACGCCGCGCTGTCCACGAACTGCATGTCACAGGAGGGACACGCGGCGGGGAGGGGGAACTGGTATTTAAAAAAAAAGTCCATGGTGTATCATAACTAAAAAGTTACTGAATGATATAAAGCCTAAAATGTTATGAAATAAATACTAAGTGTATTTTTGGTCCTGCTCAACCCGCTAGGAGATGATTCTAAATGAAAACAAACAACTTTTATTATGGAACCAACTCTGAAATCGCGAAAAAAATATCAGCTGTTTCTAACAAAAGTTCAATGGCCTCCCGACTATAATGTATGAAACAGGTGATATTTTTTTCAAGATTTCAGAGTTGATTCCATAGTAAAAGTTGTTTGTTTTTCTAGAATAAGGCCTCAAAAAGTGAGTATACATTATTTGTAACTAGCTCTTGCCCGCAGCTACGCTCGCGTTAGAAAGAGACAAAAAGTAGCCTATGTCACTCTCCATCCCTTCAACTATCTCCACTTAAAAAATCACGTCAATTCGTCGCTCCGTTTTGCCGTGAAAGAAAGACAAACATACAGACAGACACACTTTCCCATTTATAATATTAGTATGGATGAATGAGATGAAGTACCTACCTATTGAATCAACGAGAAAAAGTGTTGAACGAATGAGGTGGACTATTAAATGAATGAGATTGACTATTAAATAATTTAGACGCAGTTCGCATGTGCAATTAATATGTAATGTAATATCGCTATTTTTCAAATAAAAAAAATAAACACGAACAAATGTAAAGGCTTTGCTACATACATGTCGATGCGCGCGTTTCTTATGCGCGTTGAGTCCGAACGCGCCGATAAAGGCCTCTCCACACACGTCGCACCAGACGAACTCCGACGGATGGTGGATTCGCAAGTGAGAGAGGTGACTTGACAGCTTCCTGAGGAATATAAACGATTACATGTTTTTTACGGCTTTTGGTCACACCAATGATATTATAAGTAAAAAGGTGGTGCCGTGTGTGAGTTGTCCCTGTATATTTATTTAGATATGTTACCTAAATGTAATTCTATCTTCGAAAACGGCACACTAACGCACACATACATTACACGTCAAAGTAGGATGACGTGATTAAAGTAGTGCGAGTGAAAAAGAGATAAACGTCAAATGTCAACGCGATACTCAGTATCATGTTGGTCAAATAGTAAACTTTTAATGTGCCACTTTTTGACTGCATATAACATATCTACACCTTTTTGCGTATAATATCATTGGGTCACACTATATCCATGACACCTTCAAATACACGTGATTTGAGACACAAAAGAAAGACAACAGCAGCGCGACAACCGGCCGTCGCTTGGTCGTGGAAAGGTTAAACGCTAAAATTATTTAAATTAACGTTACACACACTTCTGAAGAAAGTCAGTAAAAGCCTGACACCCTCCCGCCGCACCCAGGACGGGAGATGTCATTTGATGATTTCCCACTCACCAAAAAAAAAACACTTCTGAAGAAATCTGTATTTGAACTCATCGCACGGTGAGAACGCATCGTGTCATCGTACGACCGTTGCCTTAGACGATGCTTTAATCTTGTTGTGTTAATCCATACTAATATTATAAATGGGAAAGTGTGTCTGTCTGTCTGTCTGTATGTTTGTCTTTCTTTCACGGCAAAACGGAGCGACAAATTGACGTGATTTTTTAAGAGGAGATAGTTGAAGGGATGGAGAGTAGCATAGGCTACTTTTTGTCTCTTTCTAACGCGAGCGAAGCCGCGGGCAGAAGCTAGTTAAATATACAATTAACTTATTCCGGACAGAATTAAATCTTAGAACCTTTTTTTTTATGGATTGTAAATCATTAAATTACTTATACCGCCCTTAGTGTCAGACTTGCATTGACTAACCACCCATGTTCCTTCGGTTACCCTTTATGTTCTGGGGCCGCGGTAACTATTACAACTATTCCGCAACCCCGGCAGGCGTTGGCCCTAGAGGGCCCCTTAATCTTGGAGCCTTCAGGTTTGGTTAGGGCCTTTTTATTTACGACGAAAATAGAAGCCCCGTGAAGCGTGGCTCCATCACCTTGCCTCGTTTATGTTGTACTAGCTGTCCCCCGCGGTTTCACCCGCGTTAAGTTAGGTTTTTGGTTACTTCTCCGCTCCCGAGGATCATAGCGTACGTAATGTTATGTAGCCTAAATCCGGCTTCGCTCGCGTTAGAAAGAGACAGAAAGTAGCCTATGTTACTCTCCATCCCTTCAAATATCTCCACATAAAAAATCACGTCAATCCGTCGCTCCGTTTTGCCGTGAAAGAAAGACAAACAGACAGACAGACACACTTTTCCATTTATAATATTAGTATGGATTTTACTGTAAAGCAGTTTTTGCGTGAAAGAGTAACAAACACACACATACAAAATTTTATATTTATAATATTAGTAGGATTATGCGTTGTTGTTATTAATTACTGCTAGGATTAATACTCAGTACTCACTCGTAAGATTTCCCACAATGTTGGCATTCATGAACTTGTCCGTCATGCATTTTAAAATGTTCCTTTGCGTTGAAACTGAAGAACAAAAAAAACATGCTGTAAATCAAATCAAACAGTTTATTTGTGATACACAAGGTTAGCTTTTGCCCGCGGCTTCGCTCGCGTTAGAAAGAGACAAAAAGAAGCCTATGTCACTCCATCCCTTCAACTATCTCCACTTAAAAAATCACGTCAATTCGTCGCTCCGTTTTGCCGTGAAAAACGGACAAACACACACACACATACTTTCCCATTTATAATATTAGTATGGATAGGTATTGCAATATACAGTGAGGTTATGCTATGATAAAAAGCAAAGCGGGATAAAAACTATATTATGTTCTTTTTCAGGCTATTTACAATCTCTGTACCAAATTTCATTTAAATCGGTTCAGTAGTTTTGGCGTGAAGGTGAGGCAGACAGACAGACTTACTTTCGCATTTAAGCCTAACCAGATAATCATTGAGTGTGTCAGAAAATGTTTTCTTTCAATAATCTGAAATGTACTTACGTAGTTCTTGAAACATATGCACATTGTTTACAGGAGAACTTCAAACGATGACTCTTCAGGTGCTGGTTGAGTCCCCGACGGTCCTTGTAACGAAACTGACAGAATTCACAGATTACACTGCCTCGACTCTGAAAACGTACAATTCATTTTAAACAAGCCTTTTTTTTTTGGGGAGTTGGAAATCATCAAATGACTGCTCCCAACCTGGGTGCGGCGAGAGGCGTGTCAGACTTTTACTGCCTAAAACCCACTCATGTTCCTTTTTTTTTTGGTGAGTGGGAAATCATCAAATGACTGCTCCCGTCCTGGGTGCGGCGGGAGGGCGTGTCAGACTTTTACTGACTAAAACCCACTCATGTTCCTTTTTTTTTTTGGGGAGTGGGAAATCATCAAATGACTGCTCCCGTCCTGGGTGCGGCGGGAGGGCGTGTCAGACTTTTACTGACTAAAACCCACTCATGTTCCTTCGGTTGCCCTTTATGTTCCGGGGTCACGGTAACTATTATAAACATTCCGCAACTAAACTAGCCTCCTCGTAACCTCGTTTTTGGTTACTGCTTCGCTCTCGTGGGACATAGCGTGATATTATATAGCCTATGCAATTCAGGGATAATTTAGCTTTCTAATAAAAAGTACGAAAAAAACACGTTTATTGTATGGGGATAGAATAAACGTGTTTTTCTCGTATTTTTTGAGATGATAATACGGAACCCTTCGTGCGCGAGTACGACTCGCACTTGGCCGGTTTTTTTAATCTTATTAAAAACAGCTAATTAAAAATGTACTTACTAAAGTTTATCTTAGACATCACAGACGTCAGTGAAGGAAAACATCGTGAGGAAACCTGGACTTGTAGTTAATATAAGTCCGAAATCGCCGCACCGCCTTGAGCGCGCGTGGTGATGAATGCTCGTGCCTTCTCTGTATGAGAAGAGGCCGTTGCCCTGCAGTGGGACAGTTATAGGCTGGTATTATATAATTAAAAATGTATACTTACAGGATCATGCTGCGACAAAATATGTTTTTCCAAAATATCCGCACTCATATAACCTTTGTAACACATCTCACACTTATACGGACTGTGTAAATAATTAGAACTGTCCTTTCTATCCAGCACATCTCTCCTCTGTTGTTCCTCACTCAAAACAAATATATCTACATTATACAATCTTTCAAATTCCTTCATATTTTTGTCCGTTTCAAATAACTTCCCATTATTTTGTCTCGGTTTTTGAATGTTGAATTGTGTGTATTTCTTCCCTTTTTTCTTGTCTGCTGTCTCTTTCTCTTGTACATTCAGTGTATATTTTTTTCTTTTATGCCTTTCGTGTTTTTGTTCAACATTTAATGTACATTTTTTTCTTTTTATCTTCTGCGGTGTCTCTGTTACTAGATCATTTTCAATCTTGATTTTTACTGTGTCTGTATTGATTTCTGGATTTTCAGTATCCATCTGTTCATTGCTATATTCATGGTGAATGGAATGACTGCTATCTTCATAGCTATTGTCAAAGTGATCATTGTTGTATTTTATGTTTGAAAGGGAGTCGGTAGTGTCTTCGTCTTGACTGATGTTTATTTGTTTGATTTCAGACTTTGTGTGTTGTATGTAAGTTTGGAATTTGGCTAAATAGTCTGTTGTTAGCTGCAATAAAGAATAGTATTGGAACCTATTTACCATTTGAAAGGGAAACAAAAAACAAACTAAAATATTTGTTACTTGTGTCATAATTATTCAAATTGTGATGGCCCGGTAATGTTATTGGTTTGGTATAAAGTCTGCCTTTAACTGGATTAAGTACTTAAGTAAGAAAATGATGAAATTATACATACAACACAACAATATTTCTTGAACAGGGAATTTTAAGCTCTATCAGTCAGTATTAAAAAGTAAAAGAAAAAGTCATACATACATTTTTATGTGATATTCTGGCCTCTTCCAAATAATTAGTTGCTTTTCTACAGTGATCTCTAAAAGTATTGTATTTCAGTAAAAGTATTGTACAATAGTTACAAATGTATTGCGGTAGAGTGTCATAGGGATACACCTGAAATGAGACAAAATGAATTATTATATTCATTCGTAGAGTGGAGACTATACCTACTTTTAAATCATCTGGTCACCTGGTGAGTTTTTTTTACTATCTCGAAAATTGCGAAGTTTTTTCCCTTTTTTTTTATTACATTTGAGCTTGCTCTTGGTCCCAGACTAGCCCGAGGGCATAGACGGGCCTACGATGGAGCGAGCTCGCCCAAAAGATGCCTATGCACTCGTCTCTTGAATACGTCCGGGTTATATGCTTTGCGAAAAAAAGCTCCCTACCCTGTCATAAAACCCTGTGCACGCCACTGGAGACTACAGGGTGGCAAATACGAGTGGCCCCCAGACCAACTGATAGTAGCTTAAGCAGGGGCAATAGAAAATAGTTGGAAGTTGCAACCCTTTATAAGTTTTGGTTAGTGGGTCATCTTAGGGGCATTTTTAAGAAACAAAAAACACTGAAATTTTAAATAAAGAGGGGTATTTTACCCCTTCAGGAGTTGAATTTCTCGAAAACCCTTTCTTAGTGCTTACAAAGAATACACCCTCTAAGTTTCATGTCTCTACAACCAGCGGTTTGGGCTGTGAGTTGATATATATATATACAGTCAGTTTATCATAGTATATAAGTATATCGATTTGGCTTACACGACCCTGAATCGATCATTTTTATTCAAATTAATTTGCGGGTAGATAGATTGCATAATAAAGATGGGATTTCGCAATCTGAATGTTTACTTTCGAAATGGTCAAAGATTGCAACGAATAGCTGGCCTCTGGTCTGTAACCGGGGTAAGGTTTAGGGAAATCAGTCTTCTAACAGTGCTAAAAGCAATAACAGATCATTTTCTAGGTATTATTTTAAACTTACATCGGTTCCAACAAGATTCCTATAAGCGCTAACAATTTCGTCTTGATATATGCTGTATAACTTTCTATCCACTGCCAAACAAGCTCTACAGGCTAGCAAATCTTCATTAAATTCATTTTTAAGTGTTATTAACGACATTTTAATTTATATTTTGCGAATAAATCGAGAAATTGTGTTTGTATACAAGTATTTCTACATCGAAACAACTGTCACTGTCAATGTCAACGACAGTTTTCTTTTTAATTAGAGATGTCCTACTATAAATCAAGATTTGGCTTTTGCGATTTTTAATTTCTACGTCCAAAATTGCCAGGAATATAACTTTATTTTCTACTAAAATTATTATAGTAATTATAAGTAGAGTGCTTTGTGCTTGTTCAGTGAAGTCCTATCACCACACTTTGACATGAGGTCGGACTTATGTTTAGCTTACCACAAGATATGGTAACACAAACCAAAATCGTAAATGATTATCAAAATTATGTTTTGTAAAGTTTTCTAGAAATGAACCTACATACATATTTTCCTTTGTATTTGATTTCACTTATTCTGATTTAAACTAGGTTAATAAAATGAATCATTAGTAGATCTGGCTCTCGGCGACCACTGCCGCGCCTTTGCGCTTTGTAAGGTCACAGTTCTAACCTAACTCAACCTAGCCAAATATGTTGATCAACCTTTCGACGACCAAGCGACAGCCGGTTGTCACGCTGCTATTGTCTTTCTATTGTGTCTCGAATCACGTGTGTTCGAAGGTTTTTATCCATTTTCATGAATTGTTGAAATGGTAACCATATTAATAAAATACATGTACCAACGACATATCAAAGACTACCTGTGCTACTACCATATAGCGGCTAACATGTATATAATACTAGCTTTTGCCCGCAACTTCGTTCCCGTTCCCGGGGGATTTTTGGGAAGAAAACTATCCTACGAGAAAGGATTCTCGGGTCCCAGACTATATCAATACCTTTCATTCAAAACGCTTGAGTGGTTTAGGCGTGAAGAAAAAACAGACAGACAGACAGACAGACAGAGTTACTTTCGCATTTATAATATTAGTATGGATAGGGAAGTATGGATGATTACTTTATTTTAATCCGAAGAAAAGGATTAAGTACTTTAATATTTTTAGAACTATTTAGTGACACTAAACAACATTTTGGAATGGGCGACTACATTAAATTTAGTTTTGTAAATGACGTCCCAAAGTGCCTTTTTTGGTGAAATGGAATTTAATTATTTGACTTTAGACTTAGAATCAGTTTAACACAGATAGGGTATGTAGGTGGTATAGGCTGTCGACCAATGTAAAGCACTTGTATTCAGCTGCTTTCAGCTACCATTAATACCGCAGTTTTTTATTGGGGAGTGGGAAATCATCAAATGACTGCTCCCGTTCTGGGTGCGGCGGGAGGGCGTGTCAGACTTTTACTGACTAAAACCCACTCATGTGCCTTCGATTGCCCTTTATGTTCCAGGGTCACAGTAACTATTTCCACAATCCACGGAACCCTCGTTGCGCGAGTCCAACTCGCACTTGACCGGTTTTTTTTATTGGGGAGTGGGAAATCATCAAATGACTGCTCCCGTTCTGGGTGCGGCGGGAGGGCGTGTCAGACTTTTACTGACTAAAACCCACTCATGTTCCACGGGGTCACGGTAAGTATTATAAACATTCCGCAACATACCGACTTCTGTATCGGAACACGGTGCAGCATGGTAAATGGTAACATTAGCCAATACTAAAGGTCAAGCGTAATGGTCGGTATTAATATTTACCTTAGTTGGGAAAAGACTAGAGAGATGATGATGATGATGACGGAGTAAAACACAACACTATAATAAACTTACACGTTTATTTACTACATACAGGGTTCAGTTTTCTTTTTTCTCAAATAAAAAGGCGATTTTCTACAGCCCATCAAATTTACAATTTTCACTCAAATTATATAATATTTTTTTTATATATACCGAGTATTTTTTTTTTTCTAAAAAAAATTACATCTAAATTCTCATTAAAAAGAATTATGGCCGATTATTTTTCTTTAATTACATTAATTATAATGAACTTGAGAAATTAAGTATTTAAAAATAATTATAAAAAAGTCGGTATAAAAAATTCATTATGGCGGCAGTGATTATATTAACATTTTACATAATTTTAGTTAAAAATAATAATAACAAAAAAAAAAGATTATTGCTTTAAGAGTCCAAAAGAACGGATTTTTTTAATTTAATAATGAAAATACTAACCACAAAATGCAGATTTCATTATTTAAGCAAGAAAAAATATAAAAAAGTACATTTTATAAAAAAAACATTTCCACAAATCATGTAGGTGTACGTTCTTCTGAACACTTTACGCAATAGAAAATTATTATATTACGTTTAAAATAAAGAATTCTGATTTCAATGGGCAATGATCAGTGCATTATCAGCAGGTTATTATTTCGTAATAAAAAGCAAAATATAGAATTTATTTCGAAGTATGTTGAGAAACTCACAAAGTAGTACGTAATAAAACACAGAAATACGAAAAAATGGTCAACAATTATTGTGAATTGTTAAAAAAATGGGCAACACTTATTGTGACTCCAAATAAGTACACGATGAACACATTTATAGATTTAGGAAAACGCCAGAAATCGCATATAACATATACTTTTCCGATAGCTATAACGTTTTAATATAATATTATTATTTTATTTTTAATTTTTGTTTAAATTTTTTTCATAGTGCAAGCCTGGCTTTTCGGCTTGTGTATGTCTCATATTATAAGTAAAAATAAAATGCACTGTGATTAACTGATTACCCATTGCAACCAGAATCCATAAAAGCTCAATAATTTTGTTTTCTTACAAAAACCTAGTGATGTGTTCAAATATTGCTTCCGAATTCACACTAAAATTAATATTGCACCTAATTTACGTTATAACCATTGAGGACTAAGCTTCGATATACACCGATCTTATTGTTGCTGGCTGTGGATTTAGACAAGTTATTCAAAATATTATAGACAATTTATTCTAGAAATACATAATAAAGACAAGGTATCCGAAATATAGACCAGGTATCCGAGATTAAGACAAGGTATCCGAGAATTATACAAGGTAACCAAATTTAGACAAGGTATCCGAGATGTAGTCAAGGTATCCGAGATGTAGTCAAGGTATCCGAGATGTAGTCAAGGTATCCGAAATATAGACAAGGTATCCGAAATGTAGTTAAGTTATCCGAAATTTTGACAAGGAATCCAAAACATCGTCAACGTGTTCAAGAAATAGACAAGTTATCCGAAATATAATATAGACAAAATTTCGTTCATATATCTTACCGTGGCATGGCAACCGTGTTTTTAAATTTCCTAAAACTGGAAGGTTTTTAGTAAATTTCTTTTATGTCCCTCATCTAAAACCTGTTTACTTACTTCATTAGTGCTATTAAAAAAAAAGAAATTTATTTCAATTACGTAGTCAGTCATCATCAAACACGTTTTGAAAGTCTTCTTTTAAGCAAGGCATTGCTAAGCAACCTGGAAAACTTATTTGCTAGATAACTTAATATAAAACTTAAAAAAGGTTTATATCCAGCAATAAAAAAAAAACTTTCCCAGCTTCATCTAAATCCACAGACAACAACAACCCGACACGAAACCTCAAGAATCGTTCAAAACAAAAATAAAAAATACACATTATGTTACGTCTAAAGATAGCATTTATCACTAACACGATTTATTGCTTACTTAAATAATAGCTAAGAGCCTACGACGCTTACACGGGGACTGAAGGGTCAATGGACAGCGTACATCGAAAACATTTACTATTCATTTTATTACATACTAGATGACATCTATAGACATTTTCATGCCTTTTAGTGACCATAGTACTGCCCCCTTACCATGACGTTTAAAGTAAGATTGTTTTAGTCCTGTTGCAGGAGTGTGCAAGTGACAGCGTTAGACACGTTGTCTAGCGCTGTCTCTTTCCCACTGAAAGTAATATCAAAGTAGTACTGCTATAAGGGCTTGTGGTACGCCCCCTGGCCTTAATTTCAATCCAAAATCCTATAAAAAAGAGAATCTGGTTCTTTCTCAAGACAACGAATAATAAAAAAAATCTGCTGAATCGGTAAAATCATTCCAGAGGTTTGAGCTTAGCAATACATTTAGCGATTTATTTAAATTATTATTTTATTTATATTATTTAAGATACGCTGTCATCACGAGGTAAGCAGGTAGCCTTGCAGTCTTTATTTCATGGATAAGTATCGATGTGACTTTTCAATTTCGTTTTTTGTATGTTTAAGTATACCTTGGTCACCACTAACATTGAAAAATATTTCCATGAAAACGTTGACTTGTAATGTAAGTCTCAAATCATTGATCCGAAGCACACCCGGTGTTAATTTCAAGTTTCTAACTTGAGTAGTTACGCCTGTGCGTTGATTAACACAAAAAAGTTAAGTATATGTAAGAATTCGAAATTGTATGTTTATAAAATTCTGATCTGAATGCTTCATACTTCATGTCAAATTTTCAAGGCTGACCGAAAATGTTCTAATAATTTAAAGACGATTAGCGTCTGTTTTCGATGCACGAAGTTCAAAATATTGCGAGAATGGTCAATATTTTTAGTCTAGACGCATTCTGTTCGACAAATTATTTTCGAATCCATTTGACGTTACTATTAGCGTTGGCATATAACCGGTTGACATTATACAAGCTTTGTTTTCTTTAAATCCAATTTGGAAACTCTTAGAATAAATTATGAACTACGTATATTAGTAAATTCACTTTATATGGATGTAATTTATTAAAAAATATGAATATGTTTGTAAAATATTATAGTAAAAGCGGCTATTTATGCGAAATTATATATTAACTATGTTATGACTAGATTTTAAAGGTTCCCTTAGGTAACGAAAGATATCTAAAGAAAAATAACATGTGGAGCATTTTGGAAAATTTAGAGATGTCTATTGTTTCTTATATTGTACCAAAAATTATTTCTTAGTACGCTTTACTGTCATAAAGAAAACTGCTGTTTCAAAGTAAAAAATCAAAGTCAAAGACAAACGTCAAAGTCACAAGCTGTGCGTTGACTATCAAAAAGTCTGACTCTTTGATGGTCAACGCACTGTGAGATCCTAAATATTTGCCAAATGTTTAAATAGATCATTTCATGAAGTATTCAACTATTGTTCGTCAATTTAATGAAATACATAGTTGTGTTTATTTTGTGCAGTGGTTAGGTTGAGACATTTCATGAAATTGTCAATTCTAGGATCGGGCACGACATAATATACCTGAAGACAACAGACTCATTTGTTTTATATTTATATATGTTCACATATTCAAGTTTTTCACCAAAAAAAATAGGCATCTCTATTTTTTACAAAATTACGGGACATGGCAAGTTTTTACTTTATCAAAAAAACTGCGAAAAATCGCCAGGTACACTTAAAAAGTAGTTACTTAAAATATAATAAAATATGTGCGTATGTAGTCACCACAAAAAGGTAAATATAAATAGTAAAAACAATCATTAAAAATATTTGTTTTTAGGGACCCTAGGCTTGATGCGTTCTTACAAAATGGTAGAAAGAATTAAAGTATGGTAACACTAAGTAAGCGTTGTCAATTTTCAAATGATTTGCGCGCGATTTCTATGACAGCTGTCAATGTCAGTTGAGTAACTGTCAAAATGGTTTCACGAAGTGATAAAAGATTACTTTTTTGTATGCAAAAGAAGTTTCAGGTTTAATAAATAACATAAAATCGCGCGCAAATCACAACCTATCATAATTTAACCACAGTTGAAACAAAATGGCGCAGGTATTACAAAAACCGTCACAACTCTTAAAAAAGCTTAACTCTAAAACGTTGGTGTCTCATCGTTTTACGATTAAAAAAGAAATATGTCAAAAACGTCAAACGGAGAGCGCTGATTGGTCGGTTCAAATTAGGCGCTTAAAAAAGGTATATAAGGCGAGAATAAGAGATTTTGCGAATTGTATTCTTGTTGTTGACGAGAACATTGGTGTTAGTTCGTCTGCGTGAGCCGTGTGTGTGCCTCCGAGCGTGTGGAACTGGAATATGTCGCTCACCTGAAACAGATATTATTAATTAAACGTTAAACCCTCACACAAACACACGTGATTTGAGACTCAATAGAAAGACAATAGCAGCCCGACAGCCGGCTGTCGCTTGGTCGTCGAAAGGTTAAAGAGCGGATCTAGGGGGTATCAGACCCTGTCCAGGGAGGGGGCATGACCCTTTCTCTGGCCAGGGAGGGGTCATAACCAATGTGTTATGGCAAGAGAAAGAGTCATGACCCCTCCCTGGCCAGAGAATGCTCTGGCTAGAGAGGGGTCATAACCCTTTCTCTGGCCGGAAAATAGGTTGAATCCGCGGAATAGGTTCATTAAATTTTTGTCTTACAAAATGCATGGGAAAAGCTTTTTGTAATTTCTGAATTTTTCGTATTGTAAATTGAGCCGGCTCCAAAGAAGCTTTAATGAATATTAGAAACAATCAATTAGCATAAAAAATGTTTATGAGTTTTTTTTAATGTCGTGGTAGTCGGAAAGCAGGTATAGCCGTTGGTCCCGGTTGTCATTCGTAGAACTTTTTTGACAGCTGCTATGGGTAGTCAGAAGTAAGAAAATCTGACCAGTCTAACCAAGAGGAGTCGTGTCGCCCAGTTACTGTTTTGTGTAGGTCTGATAGGCAGTCGCTTCACGTAAAACACTGGTATCCAGCTGAATCCGGTTAGACTGGAAGCCGACCCCAACATAGTTGGGAAAGGTTAGCCTTTCCCAACTCCTTAGGGAGTTGATGAGCTAAGACTTGTTACCAAGTGGCATACAAATCGTTTATTTGCCAAATACGCTGTTACATGTATAGATATTTTCGTGGGTCCCAAACTAGGCTAGGCCTGTATCTTGGGCACCTCGGATACAAACAGATATACCTTAATAAAATGAAAGACGACTTTACAATAGATTCTGCTTATACTTAGGTTTGCTTACATCAATAAGTTAACAAATTAACAAATGCTAAAAACTAATTTAAAATAAATGAAAAGAAAAGGAAATGTGTTGATATATCGGAGGGCAGAGAGTATTGAGTGAGGATAGGAGTTGTGTGGTATTATGTATGTCTTGCGTGCGTGTGATGTGTGTGTATGGGTGTGTGTGTGTGTTTGTTTATTTGTCAATGTGTAGAAGATTTTCTGTGTGTGTATTTTTTGCATTGTAGAATAGATTGAAGATTAGATTATCAAATGTATGGGGTTGACAAAAGCTTTTGCTAAATAATTTGACATCTCCATACATTTGACAATCTATTCTACAATGCCACTTGTCTAGACGCCCACCTCATTCCACCCATATCTGTTCTTAGCCTGCACGATAGCCTCGTACACGGCGCCGGGCTCCAGCCCGCGCAGCTCGTGCGCCACGCGGTGCGTGAGCGCGCCCGCCGGCGCCGGCGCCGGGATCACCACGTCGTGCCAGCGCCCGGGCTGCTGGAACGACTCGTTGATCTGCGGAGATATTAACATTTACAATATTAAACCTTCGAACATATGTGATTCGAGACACAATAGAAAGACTAAAGTAGCGCGACGTGATTGGTCAAAGAGGCGCTGTCTGGAACCTTGGTCAAAGTGGCGCCGACTGGAACCTTGGTCAAAGAGGCGCTGAGTCTAACCTTGCTAGAAATGGCACCGATTGGAACCTTTCTTAATGTGGCGTCGACTGAAACCTTGCTCAAAGTGGCGTTGACTGGAACCTTTATCAAAGTGGCGCCAACTGGAACCTTGGACAAAATGGGCCGACTGGATTTAGTACAAATGTGGCGCCGACTGGAACCTTGGTTTAATTGGCGCCAACTGGAACCGTTCTCAAAGTGGCGCCGGCTAGAACCTTTCTCAAAGTAGCGCCAATAAAACCTTGTTAAAAAGTGGCGCCTCCAAGCTCAGAGTACTCACCGCCAGCTGCCGATGCCGGTACAGCAGCCGCAGCTCGTCGAGCGGCGGGTAGCTGTCGACCGCGAAGGCGAGCAGGTAGCGGGTGTGGCGCCGACGTGAAGCTCAGAGTACTCACCGCCAGCTGCCGGTACAGCAGCCGCAGCTCGTCGAGCGGCGGGTAGCTGTCGACCGCGAAGGCGAGCAGGTAGCGGGTGTGGCGCCGACGTGAAGCTCAGAGTACTCACCGCCAGCTGCCGGTACAGCAGCCGCAGCTCGTCGAGCGGCGGGTAGCTGTCGACCGCGAAGGCGAGCAGGTAGCGGGTGTGGCGCCGACGTGAAGCTCAGAGTACTCACCGCCAGCTGCCGGTACAGCAGCCGCAGCTCGTCGAGCGGCGGGTAGCTGTCGACCGCGAAGGCGAGCAGGTAGCGGGTGTGGCGCCGACGTGAAGCTCAGAGTACTCACCGCCAGCTGCCGGTACAGCAGCCGCAGCTCGTCGAGCGGCGGGTAGCTGTCGACCGCGAAGGCGAGCAGGTAGCGGGTGTGGCGCCGACGTGAAGCTCAGAGTACTCACCGCCAGCTGCCGGTACAGCAGCCGCAGCTCGTCGAGCGGCGGGTAGCTGTCGACCGCGAAGGCGAGCAGGTAGCGGGTGTGGCGCCGACGTGAAGCTCAGAGTACTCACCGCCAGCTGCCGGTACAGCAGCCGCAGCTCGTCGAGCGGCGGGTAGCTGTCGACCGCGAAGGCGAGCAGGTAGCGGGTGTGGCGCCGACGTGAAGCTCAGAGTACTCACCGCCAGCTGCCGGTACAGCAGCCGCAGCTCGTCGAGCGGCGGGTAGCTGTCGACCGCGAAGGCGAGCAGGTAGCGGGTGTGGCGCCGACGTGAAGCTCAGAGTACTCACCGCCAGCTGCCGGTACAGCAGCCGCAGCTCGTCGAGCGGCGGGTAGCTGTCGACCGCGAAGGCGAGCAGGTAGCGGGTGTGGCGCCGACGTGAAGCTCAGAGTACTCACCGCCAGCTGCCGGTACAGCAGCCGCAGCTCGTCGAGCGGCGGGTAGCTGTCGACCGCGAAGGCGAGCAGGTAGCGGGTGTGGCGCCGACGTGAAGCTCAGAGTACTCACCGCCAGCTGCCGGTACAGCAGCCGCAGCTCGTCGAGCGGCGGGTAGCTGTCGACCGCGAAGGCGAGCAGGTAGCGGGTGTGGCGCCGACGTGAAGCTCAGAGTACTCACCGCCAGCTGCCGGTACAGCAGCCGCAGCTCGTCGAGCGGCGGGTAGCTGTCGACCGCGAAGGCGAGCAGGTAGCGGGTGTGGCGCCGACGTGAAGCTCAGAGTACTCACCGCCAGCTGCCGGTACAGCAGCCGCAGCTCGTCGAGCGGCGGGTAGCTGTCGACCGCGAAGGCGAGCAGGTAGCGGGTGTGGCGCCGACGTGAAGCTCAGAGTACTCACCGCCAGCTGCCGGTACAGCAGCCGCAGCTCGTCGAGCGGCGGGTAGCTGTCGACCGCGAAGGCGAGCAGGTAGCGGGTGTGGCGCCGACGTGAAGCTCAGAGTACTCACCGCCAGCTGCCGGTACAGCAGCCGCAGCTCGTCGAGCGGCGGGTAGCTGTCGACCGCGAAGGCGAGCAGGTAGCGGGTGTGGCGCCGACGTGAAGCTCAGAGTACTCACCGCCAGCTGCCGGTACAGCAGCCGCAGCTCGTCGAGCGGCGGGTAGCTGTCGACCGCGAAGGCGAGCAGGTAGCGGGTGTGGCGCCGACGTGAAGCTCAGAGTACTCACCGCCAGCTGCCGGTACAGCAGCCGCAGCTCGTCGAGCGGCGGGTAGCTGTCGACCGCGAAGGCGAGCAGGTAGCGGGTGTGGCGCCGACGTGAAGCTCAGAGTACTCACCGCCAGCTGCCGGTACAGCAGCCGCAGCTCGTCGAGCGGCGGGTAGCTGTCGACCGCGAAGGCGAGCAGGTAGCGGGTGTGGCGCCGACGTGAAGCTCAGAGTACTCACCGCCAGCTGCCGGTACAGCAGCCGCAGCTCGTCGAGCGGCGGGTAGCTGTCGACCGCGAAGGCGAGCAGGTAGCGGGTGTGGCGCCGACGTGAAGCTCAGAGTACTCACCGCCAGCTGCCGGTACAGCAGCCGCAGCTCGTCGAGCGGCGGGTAGCTGTCGACCGCGAAGGCGAGCAGGTAGCGGGTGTGGCGCCGACGTGAAGCTCAGAGTACTCACCGCCAGCTGCCGGTACAGCAGCCGCAGCTCGTCGAGCGGCGGGTAGCTGTCGACCGCGAAGGCGAGCAGGTAGCGGGTGTGCGCGCGCGCGAGGGGCGCGGAGGTGAAGCGCGCGGGGCCGGGCCGCCCCGACACCTCCACGTGCTGCCGCGCGCGGCCCAGGCTGTTGTCGGCCACGCAGCTGGGGAGCGAGATCATCTTAATATATGCACCCGAATAATACTAGCGCTTTCAAATATGTTAGCGATATAGTAAGGACAGCAACAGATTTGAGAGCGACTTAAAGCTAAGAGACGTTTGAGTATTCGGCCATAAGTCACACTCAGCCATCTGATCCCGAAAAGGGAAAGCTTTTACTATGGTAGCCAGGACACAGAACAAACAATCGTGTTCATTACACTAAGTTTGGCCTGGGTAAGAATCGAACCCTTGATCACTGTCTTAAACGTCAAGAGTCAAGGTCATTAACTACTGGACAGACAGAATCTTGAGATATGACATATCAAGAATTCATATTTTAAGACTAAACATCTTCCTGGTATCTCGCTTCATCGATGGCTATGAAGTCCAAGAAAATTTTATAAAATAGGTCATGGCGGAATTGGGCGGGACATGGCGACCGTTGGGCAAAGACATCTACGCAGTGGATGCCAAAAGATGGACGTCGTCGCCAAGGCCAACCCAGCCCCCTTACCATGACGTTTAAAGTAAGATTGTTTTATTCCTGTTCAGGAGTGTGCAAGTGACAGCGTTAGACATGATGTCTAGCGCCGTCTCTTTCCCACTGAAAGTAATATCAAAGTAATACTGCTAATAAGGGCTGGTGTTACGCCCCCAGGAACTGCCAGGAAGAGGTGGCGCGATGACCTTGACGCATACCACGAGGATTGGTTTGATTGAGGCGGTGAGGAAGGGAAGGAAATCTGGAAGGAATTGGGGGAGGCCTTTGCCCGGCAGTGGAGCACAGGCTAGACAAGGGAGGAAGTACAAGGCATATGTCTGGTTGAGTCCCACAACCTTTAGCATTGAGATGGGTACAGCAACCACTAAGTAATCAGGACATGATTTTTTTTTGGAGAGTGGGAAATCGTCAAATCATTTCTCCCGTCTTGGTCTGGGATCCCAGGGCTTGTCAGACTTTTAGTGACTAAGACCCACTCACGTTCCTTCGGTTGCCTTTTATGTTCCAGGGCCACGGTAACTATTATAACTATTCCGCAACCCCGGATGAGGACATGAATAGGATGAAGCTCAGGTCCTCACCTATAGTTGCCGAAGTCCTCAGGCTGTACGTTGGCTATGAGCAGCGTGTGGTTGTTGCCTCTCGCTGACATGGTGACCCGCTCGGACGCGCTCAGGGGAAACGAGTTTTGGTACCAGGTCACCTGGAAAAAGTGAGGAAGGAGCTTAGCATTTTGTATAACATGTAGTTTTTGGATGATAGGTTTGGATATTGCAAATATTGTCTTGAAAAATGTTATTAAATTGTAATTATAATTACTCTATGAGGGTTCAAAAAAACGCCGAAACACTTCGAGAAAAGGTAGGTAGTGCCCTTGCGCTTCACTTGGCTCGTCTTGGCGGAGGCAATATGTATCCCACATTTCTTTTTTGACTTAATTGTATTCTAAAGTAAAAGGCCTGAATTTTTATGGGACTTAAAATTTCATGCTGATCACCAGCAAAATGAAAGGAATGGAACCCTAGTTAAGACTATTTGATGTACTATATATTTATTTTTTTGTAAAATAAATGAATCTGAATCTACTTCACTGACAATACATTCACGATGAAACAACCTGCGAAGTTGACTAAACTCACACTCAAATAGTTTATTTTGATTTATACTAGCTGACTCGGACAGACGTTGGTGCCGATTCTCTAGTGCCCAAACTAACGTAAATTTAAGTTAAGTGCATCTTTCTCTTTCCATTTCTTAAAGAAAAGGACAAAAGATACATTTTAGTTTAATCCTGTCAAATTAGACAGCGCCTGATGAAAATTGACGTATATTTAGACGCCATGTTTTTAAAATGCGTCTAAATTACCTATGGAGTGTCTAAGTTTGACAGGACTTAACTAATATTAATTGATCTTCTGTCCTTTTCTTAATTAAACGAAAAGAGAAAGATGCACTTAACTTAAATTTACGTTAGTTTGTGCACAAGAGAATCGGCACCATTGTCCTGTCAAATTAACATGACGCCATGTTAATTTTGTGCGTACCTTGTTTCTGTCTAGATGCATAAATGGCGCTGTATTGAAAAATGAATTGTAGCCGTAATTTCTTATATTTTATATAGTTTTATAGTTTACTGCTATCCGGGGCCAGCAGACAGCAGAATAACTTTTAAAACGTCAGCAAAGGCCACGTTATACATTTTATTAGAACGGATATATTATTTAATGGTTTTGATAGGCTCACCTCAGCCGGTGGGTCAGCGAGCACGGTGCACAGAAGTTCAGCTCTGAAGCCTTCGCCAGTATGCACCCACGACCGCTCCACTGTTATTTCTGGAGGATCTAAAAAGAAAACAAATACTGAGTTAAGTAGCATTAAGCTTAGAGCATGAGGAACCGGTTTTTCTAAAGCATAAATCCGGTTATAGGATGCAGTTCGATGTAAATTTGTGATCCTGAAGATCCTTAAGATCCTGGTCCTTATGATCAAAACAGTTTTTTAAAATATAATGTTCCAAAATCTCAAAATCCAAAAACGAGTGATGGCGGGCATAGGGCCTGAAGTACCCACCTTTCTAAAAAAAATCTTTAATCTTTTTCATATTTCACATTGTTTTTTAAAGAAATTCTTTGTGTAGAAATTTTGGCGCAGCCGGACACGGAAAGTGGATAAAATTCAGCTTGCAAGATTCTATTTTTACATAACTTAAATAAAAGCTATAAAAAGGGATAAGAATCCCGTTAAAACATCCTGTACTTTTAAAGACCGAATACTCAAACGTCACTCAACTTTGAGTCGCTCTCAAATCTATTGCTGTCTTTGTCATTCTAAAGGGAAAGAGTAGGTTGTGGAATGTTTATAATAGTTACCGTGACCCCGGAACATAAAGGGCAACTGAAGGAACATGAGTGGGTTTTAGTCAGTAAAAGTCTGACACGCCCTCCCGCCGCGCCCAGGACGGGAGCAGTCATTCGATGATTTCCCACTCCCCAAAAAAAAAGGGAAAGAGTAAGGATAGCAACAGACTTGAGAGCTTCTTAAGATTAAGTTAAAAACAGATTATTAATCACAGAGTACCGATTAAAAAATTCAAATAACTTACAAAGAACCTGCAGCTGGAACTCAGCGACTAGAGGTGCGCCGACGCCGTTGTCTACGGTGCAGGCATAGCGGCCGCTGTGTCCCCTCTCTAGCCGGGACAACTGTAACTGAGGCCCCTCCCCTAGCCGCGTGTTCGTGTCGTTCTGGAACACCGGGATTATCTACTTATGGATAAGATGGCCTTTATTTGGGGTTGGTGTGGGGTGAAATAAAAAAAAATATGGAAAAGCAAAGAAAGGTAATGAAAAGCAAAAAGAAATTGTGAAAAGCAAAGTAAAATAATAAAAAGCAAAGAAAAATAATAAATAAACAAATCTAATAAAAAATTGAATTTAATAAATAAATAATATTAAATTCAATAAAATAGGGACAGTCTCAGGAAATATTTGTTTTTTTTTAATTTTCTAAAAATCGCCCGACAGTATCTTATAATTTTTTCGGTATCGTGGGTGCAATCCGCATAATTATACAGGTGGAAAGTTTTAATGGGCCCTGGATGAAAACTGAATTGACCATATTTGTTTAAAAGTTAAGATCCGTATGAATGGCTCTTTCATTAAACGTCATTATTAGCTAAAATTGCCTGTAAGTGATTGTAGATCGACCCCAGTTATTTATTATAATCAAAAAAAGAAACAAACAGTTTTATTTGTTCTGTTTGTTTTTTGGGTCATTTTTCTTTAATTTTAGAAAGGAACTTTCAATTTCACCTTACTAAATTAAATAATTACAAAAAAAAAACGATTAAGTAATACATTTATATGAATTTTATGTTGCGTGTTTTTAAATCAATACTGAACGGCGGGTGGACCACTCGGTAACAACTCGCTGAACTCGCTGCTCGAATGCTTGCCTTGCGCATTGGTAACGCGCGGGTCCCGAGTGGACCGCGCGCTGCCCGCTATCGATACACGCGAGGACGATACTTGGCGATGCACCGCTCAAAATTAATTTGTATATAAAATTCGTGGACCAAGCGGCGTCCACTCGTTGAGCACTCGGCGTTCACTCGTTGACCGCGGGTGGTCAACTGGTTAACCGCGGGACATTTATTGGTGATAACGCGACGTCCACCCGTGGACTACGAGTCGACAACGAGTGGATGCCGTGCGACGAGGCGGTGCGGTGTGGGTGCCGTGTGGCTCTAATGAGCTGTGACCTTTAGGGGCCTACGCAGCCCGAAATAAAGGCTACTCTATTCCTAATAAACAGCAGGTCCTCACAAGTTTATGCCACGTGACAGTGGGCACGGGGTTCCCAGCCGCCCTGCACTCGAGCACCGCCGCCCCCCCTCTCCGGGCGGCCGCGTGCCGTGACTCCGGAGACGCTCTGACGCTGGGCGGCACCAGCACTTCCACCGTATGCACCTGGTCCCTGGCTACGCGGTCGGAGATCTGGCAGACGTAGTCTCCTGCATCCTGAAAAGAGAATTATAATTGATTTAAATGGTTTGTTGAAGCTATTATTCTCGTTCAATTTACCAGACAGTCTCCACAAGTGTGGGTCTATCTGGCGGGCCCTACCGAGATTTATCAATAAGTGTAGGTTTACATAAGAGCATTATTTATACTTATAGAAAATCAATCCTTACTAATCCGTCCAGGATAGTTTTCATCCGAGAAAACTCCCGGGATTGGGAACTATTATTCCACGCGGAAATGCCAAAGTAACTCAGTCTGTCTGTTTGTTTCTTCTTCACGCCTAAACCACTGAACCGATTTGAATGAAATTTAGTACAGATATAGTCTGGGACCCGAGAAAGGCCATAGGATAGTTTTCATCCCGGAAATCTCCCGGAAACGGGAACTATAATTCCATGCGGATGAAGTAGCGGGAAGCTAGTAATATAGATTTTGTACATCGATAGTCTAAACCTTCGAACTCACGTGATCCGAGACACAATAGAAAGACAATAGCAGCCCGACAGCCGGCTGTCGCTTGGTCGTCGAAATGTTAAATGACGTTTCTATAAAATGTCTTGCAAGCGGGCCCCTTATTTTTATTTGTTGTTACACGGCCATCTGATCCCAAACTAAGCAGAGCGTATACTATGGAAGCCAGATAACTGATAAACATACAAAAAGCACAGCCTGTTTTATCACGCAACTTATTAATGAATTAGACACAGACACAAAATAAACGAGCATGCTACCACAAAGATCAGTCCTGAGTGGAAATCGTTTCCACTAGATCCGAATAAGTATATGAATAGATTTTATTTTGGGAGGCACTAGTAAAAGATGCCTGTGGCGACATTTATAGGAAGACAAGTGACATTTCCTACATCGTGTAATTTATCATCATCTTCCTAGCCTTTTCATAACTATACTAGGGCCGGCTTTCAGCCTAACCGGATTCAGCTGGATACCAGTGTTTTACGTGAAGCGACTGTCTATCAGACCTCCACAACCCAGCCACTGGGCAACAAGATTCCTCTTCGTTAGACTAGTCAGACTTTCTGGCTTCTGACTACGCGCAACAACTGCCAAAGTTCTACGAACGACAAATGGCAACCGGGGCCAAACCTCACGTAATGTCAGTGATGTCCAAGATAAACTTTAGAAAGTACTTGCTCTGATTCGAAGCCACAACCCCTTACATGAGGGGCAAGATCAAAATATTAATTGACGGGCCTGTTGGTATAAAGGTGGATCCCCTGTGACTCTGACTGATAAACCGGAATTCGTGGTCGACCCACCCAAGGCTAATGTTTGTGTAATGAGAACGATTGATTGTTCTGTGTACATCTGTAATACATACATCTGTAATTTGCAGGCTCCTTAACCGCTGGGCCATCACGGCATTTTGCGGTTTAGCGTATGACAAAATCCGTACTAATATTGCGAAAGCAACTCTGTCTGTCTGTCTCTTCTTCACGCCTAAACCACTGAACCGATTTGTATGAAATTTGGTATAGATATTGTCTGGGACCCGAGAAAGGACTAAGGGCCGGGACACATAAACACGATACGACGTCGTGTCGTACCACGATGCGGCGTCGTTTCACGATGCGACGTCGCGTCGTGGGAATCTACGACGAGCATCGTAAAAAAACTACGTCGCGACATCGTAACGTGCCACGATACACGGTACGACGCCGTCGATACAATTTTTATATTTTTATTCTTATATTCTTCTGATGTTTTGTCCCATAGTACGGGACGCTGCTCGACTAGCGTTATTAAATGATCGACCTCAATAGCGTTAGCGTCCGTCATCTTTGAATTTTGTATAACAACTGACAACTGACACAGGAACGCATCGTGAGTTTCTACGACGCGGACGTCGTGCCGTGTATCGTGGCACTTTACGATGTCGCGACGTAGTTTTTTACGATGCTCGTCGTAGATTCCCACGACACGACGTCGCATCGTGAAACGACGCCGCATCGTGGTACGACACGACCTCGTATCGTGTTTATGTGTCCCGGCCCATAGGATAGTTTTCATCCCGAAAATCCCCCGGGAACGGGAACTATTCCACGCGGACGAAGTCGCAGGCAAATAAGTGTACTTTGTACAGCCATTTCACTGAAAAAATATAATTAAGTAGGTAATCAATAAACCCAACAGAAATATCGGAAGTTGGTTGCATTTTTTCGGTTTTATGCAATGAGGGCTATCGCGTATGAAATCGCCGCTAGAGGCGCTTGTGTAGCGTGAGGTCCTCGAAACGTCAAATGTCACTGTTTGTTTACTTGTTGGTTACGCGCGCGGGTTTATATTTCTAATTAAATTAATATTGCGAGTATTTAACAATACTTTAGATTAATTATGGCAAATACAGATTACGGATCTATGAATGTCAGTGCTTTAAAAGTGGAGTTATAAAAGAGAAAGAGGTGCAAAATTAAACGGTCTGAAAGAACAGCTAATTCAGAGGTTAGTTTTTTTTTATATTTACAAACAATTTCTTGTCTAAAGTTGGCTTATTTATCCAGATTAAAGCTGTTTTTTCTTTTTACAGGTTTCAAGACTATGATAGAAATAATAATTTTGTTGAAAACCTAACAAATGAAATAAAAAATAACGAATTGGTGTAGTATACTGTTGAGTGGCCTACGGACAGTTCATACATCAGTGTAAAATCGAAAAGTGAAATATTTACTATATCACCTGACTTAGATATAGTAAATATTTCTACTTACTGTTTAGAGGTTTACAAAGACAATGTGGGTATGACGGAGTGTGAATATTAAACCTCTGTGTGTTTTTATTTGGATGAATATTATATCCTAATACAAGCAAATTACTTGCTTAAAAGGATTCTCCCTATTGTAACTAGAATAAGTTTTTACGTGGAAGCAATAAACACTTTTTGATTTGTTTTTTTATTTTATTTTTGGTGGCTCTAGTGGCTTGTACACAAAATAATTTGTATTTTTATAGGGGACAAGTCCACTCTGAAAACACGAAAGCATTAATCATAAATATTTTATGAGCATTGCCTTTGAATCAGATGGAAAAATTGTTCAATCCATGTGTGAGTGTGCCACTGGTATGGGACCAAAAGCAGTGTGTAAGCACATAGCTTGTGTATGTTATGCAATTTTGCGGTTTAAAGAGCATTCTGAATGGCGTATTAGAAAAACACCCACAGAAAACAAACAGATATGGCATGAAAAAAAAAGAAAATGAACTTGTCTCCTAAAAAAGCTGAAAATCTTACATTTGAGATACAAAAATATAATGTCACCAAACCAAAAAGAAATAATATGTGTTTTGATCCATGTCCTGATAATACTTGCAGCACTATACAATGGTATGCTCATGTCAGGAACAGTGTAATAAACTATTGTTCTTTAGAGAAAATACGCTTCGGTATAAATGGTGTTTTTGAAGTTGCTTCCCTGCATGGAATATCTAATGACCATAATTACCTTAAACTATCTATCCTGGACCAATATATCCTGAATAGATTTACTGTGAGTTATAATACATCCCATACAGAATTAGGTACGAGCTGCCCGCTGCGCGACTACGCTCGCTTGATCTTGATTCCCGTAGGAACCTGTACTTTTCCCGCGGTAAAATATAGCCTATAGCCTTCCTCGATAAATAGGCTATCATAATATGTTGTATTAGATATGATCTAATATAATCATCTAATGTAGATATAAGTTTTGGCGCTCGTAATACGAACTTTGACAGCCGTAGTTTAGGACCTCACGCTACAGTAGCGCCATCTGGTGAAACAAAAAACGATAGCCCTCATTGCCACTAACTTCCAAAATTGCAGTTTTGATTATTTTATTTCTCTTTTTTTTAAATTAATGTTCCCTAAGTCACTCTGACAACTGAGACAAATTTTATGACACCTCATATGTCGAAATTCGTCAAACGGCTGTACAGCGTGCCATAGAATGAGACATACATACATACGCTCGAAAAACATAACCCTCCTTTCGGTCGTCGGGTAAAAAACATTTAATTAAATTATTAATTAAATAAACGCGCTTGCATCATAACATAATAGACGCATTGTTACATCGTAGTCAACGTTTCATAAATTCTGCTTACTTCCATGGGAAAAAAGACATGATATTATGTAAACGAGGTATACTTAATAGACACGTTATATATATAGACGTTAACTGCACAAACAGCCTATGTAATAAGGCCAAAATTACGTTACGTTGAAATAGCTCGGGGTTGCGGAATGTTTATAATAGTTACCGTGACCCCGGAACATAAAGGGCAACCGAAGGAACATGAGTGGGTTTTAGTCTGTAAAAGTCTGACACGCCCTCCCGCCGCGCCCAGGACGGGAGACGACATTTGATGATTTCCAGCTCCCGAAACAAAAAAAAATCGCTTAGCTGCCAAAGCACTTGCCAAGCCGTGATGTATGTCGTGATGGCCCAGTCATTAAAACTTTGAACACACAATAGAAAGACATTAGCAGCGCGACAGCCGGCTGTCGCTTGGTCGTCGAAAGGTTAAGGTCGCCTCTCGTGTGAGAAGTTGTGGATTCAAAGGACAAGTACCATTGTGACTTTTTCAATTCATATGTCTAAAGTTTATCTTGGACAACAGAAACACTCCGTGCCTCGATGGGCACGTGAAGCCGTTATTCCCGGTTGTCATTCATAGAACTTTGACAGTTGTTACGGGTCAGAAGCCAGAAACTCTGACCAGTCTAACCAAGAGGTATCTTGTTGCCCAGTTACTGGGTTGCGGACGACCCCAAAACAGTAATTAAGATAAGGCTAAGAAGATGATGATGAAACTCGTGCTTGACAGCAACGTTTGGATTGCTTGAAAGCGACTTTTATTTTTAACAGACTTCTAATAAGGATAATTGTTCATGTTCATTTGTATTTTCTAGCTCATTGATATTTCCTTCTAATTCTTTGTTAAGAATATTTTTTTTCTTTATTTGTTTTAGTGCCAAGTTCGTACCATGTCAATTTTGTTTAAGATAATGATACTGAATTCCAAAAAAAGAAAAGTACATAAATTATTGTTGAAGCTATTAATTATAATAAGCATTTTGTGTCGAATAATATAAATCATAACACAATGATTTCATTCGACCAGAAAGTTACCCTAAACCGTTGACAAGCAAATGAAAACATTAAATCCAAAACAAAAAATAATAACACGCATGTCAAAACGTTTTCAACGCATAAAATAAAAAAATAAATAAAAAGCAACATGGCCGGCTAGAATTGCGCGGGAAATCGTACCTCAGTGTTGCAACGCATAAAAAATAACGAGGATGTATACCACAAAGGTTTTTATGCGCCCATTATCATATTTTCCCGGGCCAATTACCGTTTAGGGCGCTATTTAGCATTTTTTGACGGCGGAAAAAAATGTGGAACGATTTTTGGCTTTATAAAACCTATTTGGAGGTAATAACGGGGAATTTGAATTTTAAGTTCGCTCGGGGAAATAGTTTTAAAGGATTTTAGAGTTTTTTGCTGACTTGGGAATTTGAAAGTGTAAAAAATCGGAATTTTACGTAAGTACCTATATTTCCCGCTTGAGGTAAAACTGTAATTTTACCATTTCGTATGACCAATTAGTCTAGTGTTATCTTAAACCCTCGAAATAACACTAGTAGGCCAGTCATCTAAGACATAAAAATCGCGTTAGGTCGCAATAAATTGCAAGGTCCTGATTTTTTGTGATGTTGTTAGGATAGATACCAATGGTGTAAATCTAGATTTGCAACCTCGAAAGACCTGTGCTAACTTCGTGGTGCTCGAAAAACCTCGAAATTTTCGAACTTTTTTGAGTTTTTGGCTTACAACATCTAAAATATGCATTTTGCAGCAAAGTCATCTATGAAACTTTTAAATAAGACAAAATAAGCAACAAAATGAGTGTAATTGCCAGCTCTGTATGTTTAATAGATCTCAAGATATGACATTTCGAAAATGGGCAATTTTTCCCAAATTTTATCAAATTTGTAGTTGGCTAGACTTTAGATCGAAATACTGTCTAAAATACTCATCCTACAAGGAAAGTCAATAAAAGTTAAGTTGTAGAGCAGTTATTTAGCTTTAATTTAAGTGTAAAAGGAACTGTTCAGGACCAATAGTTCTCATATTATGAGGTAAAAAGTAATAATAACGATCGAATTTCGCAAGAAATAGTTATTTTTTCTTATACATTGTTGAATGGAATTTACAATACTAGCAGTCCGCCCCGGCTTCATCCGTGGTACATACATAGCCTATGTCATTCACGGATAACATACCTATCCAACGGGGAAAGAATTTTTAAAATCGGCCCCGTAGTTTTTGAGTTTATCCATTACAAAACATACAAATAAACAAATCTTTTCTCTTTATATTAAGTATAAGTATATAAGTATGATTAATGGCGTCATAAGTTCTGTCAAAACCTTGTTATTTTAACTTTCGAGTACTGGCCTATTTTAAAATTAGTCAAAGTATATCTACTTTGACTAATTTTAAAATAGAACATTTGTACTTGCCGAAAATAAAAAAGAAAATATTAAATATAGAGTGGTCGAAGAAGGAAGATAAGAGTCGCGGTTATCGCGTTGCACCGCTATGGTTACGCGCCAATAGAAATTTTCAAAATTCTGCAAAAGTTGAAAATAACACTACGGTTTGTTTATCGCACTATCAAACGATACATTGAAGATTCAAGCTTCGAAGATCGTGAGAGGAGCGGCCGACCTCGCACAGTTAGGACACCAGCGGTCATCAAAGCAGTGAAGGCGCGAATTCAACGAAATCCCTCGCGTAAACAAAAAATCTTAGCTCTTCACATGGGGCTAAGCAGAACCACGGTTAGAAGAGTGATAAACGAAGACCTGGGACTGTTACGGCACGGTAAAAAAACATCGCAAAATTTTATTTTCAGATGAAAAAAAAATTACTTTTGAAGAAAGTTATAACAAACAAAATGATAAGGTATTCCGAGGGTCCAGCGTGGGCATTATCCTTCCTCACTCATGGTTTGGCTTGGAGTCTCATATTCAGGCTTAACTGAGGTGTTTTCCTATGAAAAAGGTGTGAAAACCAGTGCCGTTGTGTACCAAAATACCGTCCTATCGAATATAGTGGAACCTCTTTCTCAAACAATGTTCAAAAACAGACATTGGATACTCTGACAAGATTCTGCACCAGCTCATTGGGCACGAAGCACGCAAAACTGGTTGACCGCCCATGGAATTGACTTCATCGGGCATGAAGACTGGCCCTCTTCTAGTCCAGATTTAAAACTCCCTGGACTAGATATGGATATAAATGTGGTGCGTGCTGCGATCGATGACTGGCCGCGTCGATTAAGGGCATGTTTTAAAAATGGAGGGGGGCATTTCGAATAATGTAAATAAGTATTGTACATTTAGTTATCTTTCATTTCATATATAATTTTCAATTAATTATCAAAAATTATATCGTTAAATTACATTAAAAGTTTTTGACAGAATTTATGACTTGACTAGGATATATATATGTATTTTCAACATACGCATTGAAAACATTAAAAATCTCACTACATTCAGTGGACGCCGCAGGGTGGTAGATTGTAAAGACGCAAGAAATCCTTCGCGATTTATATATATATAAATCTATATTATATATTTATATATATATATATATATATATATATAATATATATATATATAGTTTTCAATTTTATTTTATTCAATAAACAGTTTTTACTGAATTGTCTGTTTTATTTTATTTTTAAAGTATTATTTATATTACTAGAGAAATTTCGAAAAAAATCTGATTTCCTTATTTACCTCATAATATGAGAACTATTAGTCCTGAACAGTTCCTCTTACACTTAAATTAAAGCTAAATAGCTGCTCTACAACTTATCTTCTAATGACTTTCCTTGTAGGATGAGTATTTTAGACAGTATTTCGATCTAAAGTCTAGTAAACTACAAATTTGATAAAATTTGGGAAAAATTGCCCATTTTCGAAATGTCATATCTTGAGATCTATTAAACATACAGAGCTGGCAATTACACTCATTTTGTTGCTTATTTTGTCCTTTTTAAAAGTTTCATAGATGACTTTGCTGCAAAATGCATATTTTAGAAGTTGTAAGTCAAAAACTGAAAAAAGTTCGAAAATTTCGAGGTTTTTCGAGCACCACGAAGTTAGCACAGGTCTTTCGAGGTTGCAAATCTAGATTTACACCATTGGTATCTATCCTAACAACATCACAAAAAATCAGGACCTTGCAATTTATTGCGACCTAACATGTCTTAGATGACTGGCCTATAGAAAGGCAATAGCAGCCCGACAGCCGGCCGTCGCTTGGTCATTGAAAGGTGTAGCTAAAAGCCAAACACAATGGTTCGTTCTGCTATTATTCAATAAATAATTTACACCCAGATATAGTGTAATTTATTTAATACTAGCTGTCCCCGCGGTTTACGCGTTATGGTGTTTTCTATTATTGCTTCGCTTCTGTGATGTTCTGTAGCCTATAAATGTAGCCAGTAAATTTTATTGGTAAAACGCTGTACTTTTGCATGCCCTGTAATTGGCAAAATATGGCAGATTTATAATATTATGTACGACCATATTTGTACCCATATTTGCAAAATAAAATATCTTTTATCTTTTATGATGTACAAGCTATAAGTATTACTGTAAAGTTTCATTAGTATTTGCGTGAAAAAGTAACAAATATCCACACACACGCAACAAACTTCGGCGTTTATAATAAAATATTACTAGCTTTTGTCCGCGGCTTCGCTCGCGTTAGAAACAGACAAAAAGTAGCCTATGTTACTCTCCATCCCTTCAACTATCTCCACTTAAAAAATCACGTCAATTCGTCGCTCCGTTTTGCCGTGAAAGAAAGACAAACATACAGACAGACAGACACACTTTCCCATTTATAATATTAGTATGGATTAGAATGTTCTGCCTATTCTGAGACCAAAAGGACGTGTAAGAGTTGTCCCAAGAAAATAAAAAGTAAAATACCGGTCAAGTGCGAGTCGGACTCGCGCAACGATATGTTTTTTTTTTATGAAATATCTACAAATTTACGGTTTTCGGAATTTTCCTTTACTTGTGCTACGTGACATTGCTTCTTGACAAATTTCATTATTCTAGGTCAATGGAAAGTACCCCATAGGTTTTGATTCCCTTGCAAATGTCTAAATCTATACATATAATAAAATCGTAGGAAAGTCAAAACTGTACATTGAATATTTTTTTAAAAGAATACTTGGGGCGTGATCTACAATCGATACCGAAGCCAAAAATATAGTTTTTAGAATTTTTGTCTGTTTGTCTGTTTGTTTGTTTGTCTGTATGTATGTCCGGGATAAACTCCAAAAGTACTGCATGGATTTAGTTTAAATTTTGCAGGGATAATACTAAGAGGTCGAGTCATAACATAGGCTACAAATTATCACGCTATCACCTACGGGGGCGGAGCTGGAGCCTTCACGCTGTCGACGTCGCGGGCAGCATCTATCTTCGGAAGTACTCAACGGATTTCAATGATTTTTTTTTGTTGTATATGTATTAAGTCTGGGCGACCTATTGGCTATAACTTATCCTGGAAACTTGAATCCCAGGTGCAGGACCGCAACAGACCAGCTAAACTATAAGAGATACAAAAATGGTATCATAGCAAAAATTGCTTCACGTGATAAGCAATTTCTGTTGAAAGAATAAATTTGAAGATCTGGAACACCTGAGGTGGAACTCCATGAGCCCAGCTAAACTATAACTTATATAAGTATGACGTCTTAGCAGGAGTTGTTCAGCTTGATGAGCACCCTCTGTTGACGTATAAAAATTGAAGATCTGGAACACCTAATGTGGAACTCCAAGCACCCAACTACACCATAACACATTAAAAAAGAATGAAGTCTTAGCAAAAGTTGTTCGGTCTGATAGGCATTTTCTGGTTTATAAGATCGAAGATTAGAAACATCTGATGAGGCAATCAAAGCTATCACTGATTTCAATTTCAATGTATAAAATAACTTAAGCTGGGAGTACCTCCACACGATGAAGGCGGAGAAACATGCATACAAACAGGTTGAACAGAGAACCTACATTTTTTGAAGTCGGTTAAATTCATTAGTGTTATATTCCCCAGAATGTAACGAACACTTTACTGAAAATCGCATCAAAATCGGCTCAGCCAAATACCAGAACAGAGAACCTACTTTTTTTGAAGTCGGTTCAATGATGATGATCATTTCCTTATCAATTTCATGTTTTTAGTACTGAATAAAGATTGACTGTTAATACTTTTGTTCGGTATTTATCTGTGTGATTATTGCTTTGTAAGTAATATAAATGTTTATGTCGTTGTATACCAGATTATGATGATGATGATGATGATGACAGTCCCAGTCGCATGCATTATCTGCATAACTGTTTGCCGTCATCTTGGTGTTTTGAGGAGTCGCGAACCCGGTAGCTTTGTGGGAGAAGTATCGCCATCTTCTGTCCGAGGACTTTTTACGAGCTTTGAGGCGTGCTTCTGAAGGTGAAATCGAAGCAACTAATGAACGCGTGCTGAACACCTGTCTCAGTTCACTTCAAGATGTGGTCCAAAACCACTGGTAGAGTACGGGTTGCCAGCTCCCAGATCATTACCGCATCAAGACCGTGGAAATCGGGAGTACACCGCCGAAACCAATTACGATTCGGGTTTAATGACCACTATCCGAAATGACCACGTCACTAGGTTCACTTCAGAGCAAATTTTCCTTGATGCTCCTGGTGGAACAGGGAAAACATTCATAATCCCTGGTATCCTTGCAGAGGTCAGGCGGCAAGGCAAAATTGCCATTGTTGTAGCATCGTCAGGAATCGCTGCTACGCTGCTTTCTGGTGGCAAAACAGCGCATGCCATGTTCAAAATACCCATAGATTTAGAAAGCGCCGAAATGCCTGTTTGTAACCCGTAACACTGACAAGGGATATGCAGAACTCTGCAGGACAACCGCAGGAATGAACACTTGATGGGTGGTGTTACAGTTCTGTTCAGTAGCGATTTCCGGCAAACACTCCCTGTGGTGACGCGGGGGTCTAGGGCTGACGAGGTGAATGCTTCGTTGAAACGATCTTCGTTGTGGTCACTAATTCATAGGTTGCGCTTGACCATGAATATGCGAGCTCAGTTCGGTAGCAATCCACGTGCCCAAGAATTCTCAGATGTCCTTCTAAGTCTCGGCGAAAGCACTCTACCAGAGGAAAGAGGTAAACAGGTGGTGCTCTCAGAGTCTCTCGGTAGAGTGGTGGCCTCCTTAGAAGAACTCATTTGTTGTGTGTATGGGGACATCAGTCGAATACCAAACCAACAGAATTCTTGGATGTGCCAGGAGCCATTTTAACACCCAAAAATGATCAAGCTGCAGCCATCAACGAAAGCATGCTCTCAGAAATTGAGGGAAGCGAAGTAGTTTATATGTACGTCCATAAACACTGTAATCGATCAAGATAACGCCACACATTATCCCGTAGAATTCCTAAACTCCCTTACAACAAGTGGACTTCCAGCGCACACCATCAAGCCGAAGGTCGGCGTCCCGATCATGCTTCTTCGGAACCTGTCCCCTCCGAAGCTGTGTAACTGGACCCGGCTCAAAGTCATCTCACTGCAAAGGAATATAATTGAAGCGGAAATTCTGACGGGTTGTGGCGTCGGCGATGCAGTGTTTATACCACGTATTCCTCTCATACCGCACAACTACCCCTTCCAATTCAAGCGCGTGCGGTTCCCTGTGAGTGTGTGCCTCGCCATGACTATCAACAAGTCGCCAGACGCTGAAGGCTGCGGGTGTCGACCACAGAACGAGCTGCTTCTCACACGGGCAGCTGTACGTCGCTTGCTCCCGTGTCACGAGTCCTGATTCTCTGGCTGCTGAGAGCAAAACTACAAACGTAATTTACAGAGAAGTTTTGTAACAATTCACAATCGTTAATGTTTTTTTATATCGTGGAATGTAAAAAAAATTGGTCAAGTGCGTGTCAGGCCACGCATAGAATAGGGTTTCATAACGAAACACGACGCATTAACAATTTAACAACGATTTTATCTGAGCCGTTATAGCTTTCTGGTTCAATCCAAGGACTACCATCATGATTTTTTTTTCGAACCAGCCGTTTAAATTTAATAGAGAACGCTTGAACGTTAAATATCTTTTGTTGTTTGTTTGTCTGTATTATATTATCACGCTATTCACCTACGGGGGTGGAGCTGAAGCCTTCACGCAGACGACGTCGCGGGCAGCAGCTAGTATGCAATATAAACAGTCGTATCTTTTTGTTGCGTTGATTTAGAAATTTGATTTTTCACTGCTTTGAGAGATAGCAGACTTGAGTAAGTGATATTTATTTCAGCTTGATATCTCGACGCGTTTCTGAGAAAAAGGGTCTTGACAGACGGACGGACAGACGGACGCCTGATGTGAACTAACTACAAATTTACGGTTTTCGGAGTTTTCCCTTTACTTGTGCTATATGACCTTGCTTCTTGCCAAATTTCACGATTCTAGGTCAATGGGAAGTACCCTATAGGTTTTGAGTTTTGATTCCCCTGAAAATATCTAAATCTATATTAATAATTTCGTCAAGGGGTACGGTAGACTCGATCGAAACATTACCTGAATAACAAAACATAAAAAAATATCGATTTCGAGTCGACAACATATATCCGCAAAATTCGGATTACGGAGATTATTTCGTTTTATTAATTCATTTTAATGACACTGGCGGACAAACCGCAGTCGCCATTTTGAGTAGACAATATATTATATAGCTCTCAAATACGTCTCGCCAATCAACACGTTGTCGCATTAAAAAAGTATAAATTACAAAAAAGGTGAATAATGTGACCGTGTAAAAAAAGTGTTGACGGAAACATTGAGTGAGTCATAACAAAAATAAATATTTTTATTCTGTTTCAGTTCAAATGTCATTTAGTTTTGCATAGTGATTTACAATATTATATCATTTATTTATTTTAGAATTTTAGATTACCTAAATACATTATGATTGATACCTATATATAATTTTGATAACAGCCGAATCTTCTTGCATTTGGTAAACATTGTCACAATTGTGGAAAATGGATGCAGCGAATGGATCTTCGTAAAGATGGTGGGTAGTATTTTAGTAGGTATGTTGTGCTTTTAAGTGAATTTTGTTCTGTTTTATGGTAAGTTAATGGTGCAGTTCACCGAGTACAGTAAAATGAAAAATAACTCTTATTACCAGATAGAGGTGTGAGGATATACCTACATACATACAAAATAATTATTTATTATTGTTTGAATATTTGTATTTTTTCTCCTTTAAGGTGGATAATGAAGAGTTGACGCTAACAGAAGAGATGATGTTTCTTCGTACCAACAGAAAAAAACGATGTAGCTCCAAGAATCAATACTGTCAGTCAGCAGTGATTCTGTTTCTTTAAAAGAAGATTAAAAAGAAAACATTTCAAATGGCAGGTAGATCCCCGAAGAAACGTAAATATTCAAGCAGATTTACATTTACTTATTTACTTCCAGTGGCATGCAATTTTTGTAATGCCAAAATATTTGCAAAAAATTGCAAGCAAATGCAAATTTGCAGCCGATGTGTGGAATGCGACAACATTATACTCGGTAAGCGGCTCAATATTTTTTCTCTATAACCCGACAAATAATAAGTGACTACATGCATAGCCTGTGTTGAGGTGTCATGAACACATAAAGAAACAGTCACGATTTTAGCCGTTTTTCTTTATAATGAAATGGAACCCTCCATACACAAGTTCAACTTGGACTTGGCTGGGTCTTATTATAAAATTAGACATTACACTGTGTATTTGAATCAGTCCATTTATTCTAACAGATAATTTCAATTATTGCAAGTGCACACAGTTATTGGAAACAATTAGGCTGTTAAGAATAACAAAGGCTCGGGCACTTTCAAAACTTTTTCCAAAAAATCAAACTGCTCCTGATGCATCTGACCAATCAATGATACAATCCCAAGATTTATTTGATGACTTTCTGGTAAGTTAATGGTGCAGTTCACCGAGTACAGTAAAATGAGTAATAACACTTATTACCAGATAGAGGTGTGAGGATATACCTACATACATACAAAATAATTATTTATTATTGTTTGAATATTTGTATTTTTTCTCCTTTAAGGTGGATAATGAAGAGTTGACGCTAACAGAAGAGATGATGTTTCTTCGTACCAACAGAAAAAAACGATGTAGCTCCAAGAATCAATGCTGTCAGTCAGCAGTGATTCTGTTTCTTTAAAAGAAGATTGAAAAGAAAACATTTCAAATGGCAGGTAGATCCCCGAAGAAACGTAAATATTCAAGCAGATTTACTACAGAACATCAGCCCCCCGGACTAACTATGTATATTTAGCACTTTCAAATAACACCATTCAAGTATCTGTACATTCAGTTGGTTCTATGATTTATGAATGTGTTTAATGTCAAGCACTTCATTTTTTAGGTGAAACAATTAAAAATCATTTTAAAAACTGTTGTCATAATGGGAAGGTATACATAGACGCAGATAGAACATTAAAGCTAATTCCAGATATATTATTAGATTTATACAAAGGCAATACATCTGATGCTAATCATTTTAAGGCAAAAAAAAAATTTGATGATATAAAAATTCACATTATTAATACCACTGAACAAAGCCTGAAAGGTGAAAAATATTTAACGAAAAATGTTATATATAGAAAAATTTTATGATAATCAATCTGTGATGTTTAATTGATATTTCTTAATAAGTACCGTTGCCAAATTCTCGGGTGAATACTAATTGTATGATTACAATTTACACAATTGGTTTCACAATATTATTTTTGATTTAGCCGAGTTGAATAAAGAATATTTTAATTTTTTTTCTTAATTAGTAGGTAGTAACTTATCTACCTGCCAAAGTAAAGAAAGGACTATAGAGAATAAACCCTAAAAGTTATTTGTTTTGTTAATTTATGTTAGTTGATTTAAAATAAAAATTATTTATGTAAAAACTATTGCAGTTTTTATTTACTATATTTATTAAACACAATGACCGAAGCTATACGAATTTATGCCTTGCTTGAATATAATATTCCTTGAGAACTAATAACTACAAAAATATCTACCTACCAACATTTTATATCTAGAGGTGTATTGTGAGTCACATATTTCACCCGAGCGAAGCCGGGTTTTCATCTAGTATGCAATATAAACCGCCGTATTTTTTATTGCGTTGATTTAAAAACTTGATTTTTTCACTGCTTTGAGAGATAGCAGACTTGAGTGTATGATATTAATTTCAGCTTGATATCTGGACGCGTTCCTGAGAAAAAGATTCTTGACAGACAGACGGACAGACGGACGCCTGATGTCAACTAACTACAAATTTACGGTTTTCGGAGTTTTCCCTTTACTTGTGCTACATGACCTTGCCTTTTGCCAAATTTTATGATTCTAGGTCAATGGGAAGTACCCTATAGGTTTTGAGTTTTGATTCTCTTGAAAATATCTAAATATGCAATATAAACCGCCGTATCTTTTTATTGCGTTGATTTAGAAACTTGATTTTTTCACTGCTGTGAGAGATAGCAGACCTTAGTATGTGATATTAATTTCAGCTTGATATCTCGACGCGTTTCTGAGAAAAAGGTTCTTGACAGACAGACGGACAGACGGACGCCTGGTGTGAACTAACTACAAATTTACGGTTTTCGGAGTTTTCCCTTTACTTGTGCTACATAACCTTGCTTTTTGCCAAATTTCATGATTCTAGGTCAATGGGAAGTACCCTATAGGTTTGACACGGGCAGCTGTACGTCGCTTGCCCCCGTGTCACGAGTCCTGATTCTCTGGCTGCTGAGAGCAAAACTACAAACGTAATTTACAGAGAAGTTTTGTAACAATTCACAATCGTTAATGTTTTTTTATATCGTGGAATGTAAAAAAAATTGGTCAAGTGCGTGTCAGGCCACGCATAGAATAGGGTTTCATAACGAAACGCGACGCATTAACAATTTAACAACGATTTTATCTGAGCCGTTATAGCTTTCTGGTTCAATCCAAGGACTACCATCATGATTTTTTTTTTTAGACATTACAAAGAAGAAAACCTAGCGATGTATTGTAAAATAAATGTCATTTCATTTTTTGCAAATGGCGTCACAGATCGCCATTTTAAAAAAAAATGGCCGCCTCATTTGTGTGGATAATAATAATTTATTTACTTTTTGTATTGTCTTTTTTAACTTAAAGTAATCAATTTTATAAGTATAAAGTAGATAAGTAATTAGAGTTAATGTAGGACTAATCGCCTATCTAGATTTTGTTTTTTTTAAATGCGTAATTTAAAAGTACATCGCTGGCTAACTGTTATAGAAGAAGTCATTTTTTGTAAAAACTAAAACGGAACAAATTACGTGTTATGCATATTTCGATAGAACAAATATAGAACTAATTATTTAATGTATTCGTTAATCCGCAGGGTATGGTCAATCGCTAGGTACAGGGACATATTTATTTCACCTAGACCATTTACAGGTACTTATGAATTGTCAAAGAGTCGGTCGGTTAGACAGAAAAGTGACGCAAATTGCCTGTTCCAAAACGTAGATCTCTATGGAGAAGAACAGGAAAGAAACTCCACGGACGCTCTTTTAAAAAATCAAGTTTTATAAAATCTTTGTTACATTATTTTTGGTGCTTCTATATGTAAAAACAATGAAGGTAAACAAAAAACAATTAAAAAATAATAATAATGAAAAGTCATGGCAGTGAGATGACTGATCTCAACTGACAGCGCCCGTTTACGAGCATGACGCGTGTCATCAGCACTATTTAGCTCAACCATTTTGAAGGGAACCGAATGATCCAAAAGATAACATACCTAACGCCTTGTCTATGTCTATATAAAAAATAGTAAACTAACTGTTGATATATCAACGCATAAAACAAACCACTGCTCCTAGAGACATGAAACTTGCAGGGTGTATTCTCGTAAAGAGTAGGTAACCACTAAGGAAGGATTTTAGGAAATTTCAACTCTAAATCGGGAATGAAAGCATCAACGTGGGTGAAACAGCGAGTAAAAGTTAGTCACAAAAAAAGATTATAAATTTATAATTAAAACTATACTGAACCCTGACTGCTAAGTCAGAGCTCGTGGGCTCGATTCCTACCCAGGACAAACTTTGTGTGATGAGCATGATTGTTTGTTCTGTGTCTGGGTTTTATTTATCTATAACTAGCTGACCCCGCGGTTTCATCCGCGTTATATCAGATTTTTAGTTACTACTCCGCTCGCGCCCACGTAAACAGGATAAAAACAAAAAAAGAAGATAAAAGTATTTTATGTCTGTCCCCTGGTCCTAAGCTACCTCCCCACCAATTTTCAGACAAATCTGTTCTGCCGTTCTTGAGTTATAAAATGTGTAACTAACACAACTTTCTTTTATATATATAGAAGATATGTGTGTATATAAGTTATATGTTACCCTTGTACCTTACTTAGTACAAGCTCTGCTTAGTTTGGGATCAGATGGCCGTGTGTCAAATGTAGGATATTTATTTCTTAGTCCCAAGATATTTATTTATGTCTTAGTACTGAGATTACGTCTTCAATCAAAGAACCAAACTATCCTATGTTGTTGCGGAATGTTTATAATTGTTACCGTGACCCCGGAACATAAAGGGCAATCGAAGGAACATGAGTGGGTTTTAGCCAGTAAAAGTTTGACACGCCCTCCCGCCGCGCCCTGGACGGGAGAAGACATTTGATGATTTTCCACTCCCCAAAAAAAAAACTCTACTACAGTTTAGAAGCAGTTACCTGTGGCCCAACATCGGTGATCTGTAGGTTGTACCCGTCGACTAGCCGGAACCTCTCATCCCTGGTCACCATCAGGCTAGCAGCCGTCAGCACTGCCGGACCCCTTCGCCATAGCAGGACTAGTGAGCCTGTAAAGAAAACACAACTAGTGTTAGCTATGCTATTTTTTTTAATTGGCAATCTGCCGAAGACTACGGCAATTTATGCCAGTGATAAGTGATAACTTATGGGGGCTATGCTATTCTGCATGGTTTGATACACAAAAATGTTGACTTATGTCTGGATTTAAGGCACGATGATCCTTGAGTTTGTTTCAGCATTTCTTCTCAGAGGGCATAGACAAGTGGCATTGTAGAATAGAAAACGAATAGATTGTCAAATGTATGGAATTGACATAAGCTTTCGCTAAACAATTTGACATCTCCATACATTCAGTCATCAGTCATTCATCATGTTCATTCATCAGTCTCGCACGGAACGTCAACGAGTGCGCGCGCGTCACAGTCGTATACGCGTGGTCGACGAACTTTGTGTGCACAAGTATAGTAGGTACCTACCTAATATTATTGCGAAATGGAGTGTGCTAAGTGCAATAAAGTGTTATCCAAAAACGGATCGCACTTTCAGTGTCAAGCTTGTTATGGAACATTTCATAGAGGGTGTATAAAGGGACTTCTCGCGGATATTCGAGCAGGCATCAGTAGAACCTACTGTAATAATTGTGAAGTGGACCCCCAAACCGATGATGAAGAACAAGACGAGGTAAAAAAGGATTTCGGGAAAATTCTGAAGGACATCCAGAAAAAGGTCAGTGGAATACCTACCTTAAAAAGTCAACTCGATTCCATAAGTACCAGTATGAGCATGCTTTCGGAGAAATATGATACACTTATCGTGGAACACGAGCAATCTAAGCATAAAATAACAGAGCTCAAAAAGAACGTCACAAACATTAATAATAAGATTGTATACCTAGAGAAATGTAACGCTGCTTTGGAACAGAAGGTTCAAGAATATGATCAAGCCTCGCGCAGAAATAACCTTGAAATTGTAGGCTTGGAGCAGCTACCGGGAGAGAACTTGCGCGAAGTGGTGAATAAAACTGGGCAACTCATCAACGTCAGCAGCACGGAAATTGAGTGGGTCAGCCGTCGTCGTCAGCAGCGTACCGACAGTGGTAAGCCAGCACCAATCTTAATTGGCTTCAAGGCCACCACCAGCGGCGCCAACGAGCGCGACACGTGGCTCGCGCAGCGGCGCAATATGAAGGAGTTTACTAGCGACGTTGTTACCGGAGGTTCCATGAAAAATAAGGTATTTATAAACGAGGACCTTACTAAAACTGCCAAGGAGTTGTTGTGGAATACTAAAAAACGACTACATGGGCTGTGGAAGTACGTCTGGGTCGCCAATGGAAAGATTTTGGCAAAGAAGAATGATGGTGATAAGTCAGTGTGGGTGAGAGCTGAGAGCGACCTTGAAGAAATTATAAAAAAATGAACCTTCCGTTTTCAAATACAGTGTTTATTGTGTTTTAACTAACTGTCAAATTCGCGGCGTTATTAGATTGTGTCGACGTCATTAGTGATAATACAATCGAGGCATCGATAGTGGATAACCTAGACAATTGGATAACGGCGTGGAATTATAATCAAAACTTTAGTTTGGTGCATATTAACATTCGTTCACTAAAAAAACACTTCAGTGAGCTTTTAATTACTTTAAATAGCCACCTAAACAAGTTAGATGTTATTGTTATTACAGAACCCAATATAGACTTTTCTTTATTAGATTTATTTAAAATTAAAGGTTATAATGTGCATAGTTTTACGCGAACCGGGCGAAGGGGAGGAGGGGTACTTGTTTACGTGCGGGAGGGGCTGGATGCGCGGGCGGCCTCCGCGACGGCGCAACCGGCCGCCACGGAGTGCGTTTCCATTACACTTTATTACTCTGGGGAACCTGTTCATATTGTCGCATTATATAGACCTCCCCGAATAAATAAACAGGAAAAAATCAAGCTGTTCTTTGAGGAACTTAGGATTCTTTTAAATAGTCTACCGCGGAACTCTAAGGCTATATTGTGTGGCGATATGAATATTAACCTACTGCAAAAACACGACAATAATGTCATTACCTATGAAGATATTTTGGCTGAGTTCGGTTTCTCAAAGTGTATTGATAAAGTTACACGTAGCGAAATTTTAGTTGATGTATTGGTGGAATCCTGCATCGATCATATTTATGTTAGAGCACCTACTTTAAAAGTAAACTCCGCAGTAATCCAACATAAAATATCCGATCATTTTATGACATCGGTCGCGGTAGAATGGAGACGCACTCCGGTAACCGTGCCTGTGGACGATGGCGGTCGGCGGCGCGGGCGGTGCGACGGCATCTGTGCTCCCGCTTCCACCTCCTCGCGTGTGTATGTTTGTCCCGCTCACTCGCCCAACGTAGCCTCACAACAACGTTACTTGCTTGACAATCGTGCGGTTCGTGAAAAGCTATTATCGGTTAATTTTGAAGAATTAATGATGTATACATGCCCCATACAGTTGTACGATGCATTTAGAGATATATTTCAACAGATCTATCATAGTTGTTATGTATTAAAAAGTCAAACTAATTCAAACAGGGATATCACCCCCTGGATAACTAGTGAATTAAAAAATATGATCTTAGAGAGGGATAGACTGTTTATTATTTGGAGTAATGATCCTAAAAATATGGTAAAACGATTAAATTACACAAAATATAGAAATAGATGTCATAAATTAATATTTAAAGCTAAAAATAATTACGATAAGCAATGCATACTAGACTGTAATAAAAATATTAAAAAGCTATGGGATAGAATTAATTACTTATTAGGAAATGAAAAACAATGTTTGGATAAAGCAATAATAAATAATATGGGAGTTAATGAACCTTTGAAAAATATATGTAATAATTTTGCTTGTACATTTGCCGAAGAAATAGAGAAAACCAAACATATTTGTAGCATTAAGCTGTTAGATAGAAACACCTACCTTGAAAAGACGGACAGAAGTATGAGGTGGCAGCCCGTTGATAGTAACTTTGTTAAACGATTAATAACTCATATGAATAAAAATAAGGCACCGGGTAGTGATCTTGTAAGAATGTCTGATCTTAAAATGTTGGTAGATACAGTTAGCCCAGTTATCTCTAACCTAGTCAATTTGTGTGTGCAAAATGGTATGTTTCCTAGTATGTTAAAAGAAGCTATTGTGCGACCAATATATAAAAAGGGCGAACATAAGAATTATAGTAATTATAGGCCTATATCAATTTTATCTAGTATTGACAAGATTATTGAGAAATGTATCATCAACCGTTTGAATAATTATCTGCTGAAAAATAATGTAATAACTGAATGTCAACACGGTTTCCAGAAAGGTAAAAGTACAAATACTCTTCTTACAAGATATACTGATGAAATTAATACATACTTAAGTGAGAAAAAGTTTGTAGTTGCGGTATTCTTTGATTATAAGAAGGCATTTGATACTCTTGAAACTGATACTTTATTGAACGCCATGGGGGAGTGTGGAGTGGGAGAGCCGCTGAACCAATGGTTCCGCGACTATCTCACATCACGCTCCTACCGAGTTAAGGTAGGTGATGAGTACAGTGACGAGAGGAAGGTGGGGTGCGGAGTGCCTCAGGGGTCCGTATGTGGGCCTGTGTGCTATTTATTGCACGTAAACAGCTTGTGCGGCGTACTGCGCCACTGCTCGGCATACATGTTCGCGGACGACCTGTGTGCGCTGCGTGCTGGCACCGACCTCGCTGGTACTTGTCGACTCGTACAACAGGACGTAGACTCAGTGGTAAAGTGGTCTCACGATAACGGTATCGTTCTAAATGGTGCTAAAACTAAGTTGTTGATGATACATTCCCCATATATACATCTGACTAAAACATGCCCTTCCATTTTTACCCATAGCTACGAGTGTATGCATAATAATAATATAAACTGTAAATGTAAACCTATAGAACAAGTACAGAGTGTCACATATCTTGGAATGAAAGTAGATGAAAGTTTTTCATGGTCTTCACATATTGATTACATTTGTAGTAAACTCAGAATATTGCTATGTAAATTCTATCACTTAAGTTTTAAAGTTCCCTCCAGCACCTTAAAATGTTTATATATGTCCTTAGTTGACTCAATACTGAGTTATTCTCTTGATTGTTATGGCTTGACTTTTAAAAGTAATATACAGAAGTTAGAAGCAATTCAGATTAGATTTTTAAAATTATTAGTCAACAAGAAAACCAAAAACAGTTGTAAAGGAGACTATAATAAGTTGTTCAAAATATGTAAAATTCTACCAGTTAGCCTTAAACATAAATACCTATTGTTGGTCAATAACCATGGCAGTCGAGATAGTGACTCACTGGTATCTAACGGGTATACTACAAGGTCGATGACAGCAGGTAAATATGTTGTACCCAGAGTTTGTAATTATTATGGCGACAGAACATTAAGAAAACGCATTCCCTATTTATTGAATACTTTGCCTGTTGACATCAGACAAGAAGATAAGAAATTAAAATTCGCACGTCAGCTAAAGAAATATTTATTGGATACTATGTAATAAAAAGGTACCTATTAAGTATTAGGTTATAGATGTACCTGATATTATGTTATTATTTTTGTATTAGAGACTCAATGATCTCACAGTTAAACTGCGTAAGCAGTTTTGTGGGGCTATGTATGTAGTTTTAAGAAATTTTAAGAAACAATAAAACAATTCATTCATTCATTCATTTGACAATCTATTCGTTTTCGCTATCTATTCTACAATGCCACTTGTCTAGGGGGGCAGAGGTAGTCTGTGAGGAAGTCAATTCTATTTAGTAAAAAAAAATTGACGTGTATAAGTAATTAATAATATTTGCATAATAAACAATTTTATTTCATTATTTTGTATGAAGACAAATTCAGGGAAGGGGTCATAAATTCATGATAGATTAATGGTATTATTTATTTGGTAAACTATTTTTAGCTATATTTATTTGTACATTATGACTGTATATATTTTTATTTATTTATTCATTTAAACTTTGTCCGTAGTGTACCGGCGGACCTAATGCCGTAGGCATTCTCTGCCTGTCTACCTTCAGATGGTATATTTTGTTATTGTATTTTGTATTGTCTGTATACACCGGCTGACTTTTTTACCGTCTTCAAAATAATAGGGTATAATAGGTGAACGAAATATGTAGAAGCCTTTGGCATAGAAAAAGAAGGTAATTTTTTTAAATACATCATTTTTAGTCCATACAATTTTTTAAATAATCCTGTAAGGTTTATGAAGGTTAATTAATTATTTATATGCTCTCAGATTTGAGTAGACCTGTCCAGACAGTGCAAACATTTCAGTAATCGTTTATCTCAACTACAATCGTAAGGAGCCCAACGTCTTGACGAATAGTACTAAAGTAATGACATTATGGTCGACTATTTTGTACTTACCCAAGTTTTGAACCTGGCATGGCAAGAGAAGAGTGTCTCCAACTACTGTCCTGAACGAATGTCCTCGCGAAAGGAACCTTGGTCCATCGTCTGAAAACAAATAATAAATAGTTAAACAATTATATTAGAAACTATGAAACTAGCTGCAGATGAGGAATAGCCTAATTTTTATTGGGACAATCCGCCACACTATTCCCAACCACTGCAACTCCTGAAAGTCAGAATCAACAGTGGAGTCCGCCAGAAAAGCGCCGAGCAATGAAGCTCGACGAGTCCCGGAGAAACGATTCAACTGTCTTGGATCCCGCAACGAAATTAATCAGAAAAGAACAGCGGAGCTTATTGTGCTAGTGGTAAATGACCCTGACTGTTAAGCCGCAGGTCGTGGTGACTCCCTCCCAGGACAAACTTCTTGGGAGTATGATTGTTTGTTCTGTGTCTGGATCTGGATGTCATTCAATTATAGATAGATAGATAGATAAGGCGTTTATTTGGCGTAATACAAGACACAATACATACAGGCAATAAACAAAAACATAATAAAAAGGAAAGAGAGAAAAAAAAACATAAACGATACAAGCCAGAACCACACTATTAAAATTGGACTCCATCCGAAATTCCAAAGCAACAACACGAGTTTTGATTTGAGTTTTTCTTGGTTTGTTTGAGTTTTCTTGATTATAACTAACTATTATACATTGCTTTCGTCTGTAATTTCGCCTGCGTGATCGTCAAAACTTATCTATCCACTACTTTATCGCTTTAGGGTCGAATTTTCAAAAATCCTATTTTAATGGAAACGTACTACTCACAAAAAACATACTCTCTTAGTTTTAAGTCTCTAGAACCAGCGGTTTGGGTTGTGTCAGTGAACCATTCTATTTACTAGGTGTATGTTTGGTCTTGCACAACCCGCTAGGAGATGATTTTACAAAAACAAACAACATTTATTACGGAACCAACTCTGAAATCGCGAAAAGAATATCAGCTGTTTCTTACAAAAGTTCAATGCCCTCCCGACCATAATGACCCTAAGGTAGACTGGTAAGGCGTTAAGTCCGCCGTTGTGCATTGTTTTTTTACATGTGCATAAAGTTTTAAATAAATAAATAAATAATGTATGAAACAGCTGATATTTTATTCGAGATTTCAGAGTTGGTTTCATAATAAAAGTTGTTTGTTTTCATGGGTAGAGTCATCTCCTAGCGGGTTGTGCAAGACCAAAAATACACCTTGTATATAATAAAGATTTCTTTTAACCACAAAACCATAAACAAAATGACTTTTCTAATCGATAAACTGTTTTCATCAAACAAAAGCTTTTAAAGACATTCCCATACATCATGCCATCTGCCCGAACCACATATACTCGGATCTCCTTCACCAAAACTTTGCAAGCGTTTGTTTGAAACTTCCAAACTTTGGCACTTTATTATTTTTTCTTGAATTGCTTTTTAAAATGGCCGTCTGAAATATGGCGGGAATTCGATTGGATTTTTTAAGTTCCATTGTAGTTGTCTTGTGAAGTAAAATATGTAAGGAGAATGGATGTTGACTACTTTAAAAAAACCGGCCAAGTGCGAGTCCGACTCGCGCACGAAGGGTTCCGTACTATCATCTAAAATAGACAAATTTCTACCTGTTTATTAAGATCGAGTAAAAATTGTTTAAAAATTGCGTTTGTTGTATGAGAGCCCCCCTTTAATATTTACATTATTGTTAATTAATTATTTATTTTGAAAGGTAATATACAAGTAAATGTTCTTTGAAAATTTGAAGCGTCTGCCTGTTACCGTTTTTAGTATTGAGCAAAAAAATACGAAAAAACACGTTTATTGTATGGGAACCCCCCTTAATACTTTATTTTTGTTAATTTTTAGTATTTGTTATTATAGCGGCAACGGAAATACATAATTTGTGAAAATTTCAGCTTTCTAGCTCTCACGGTTTATGAAATACAGCCTGGAGACAGACAGACAGACAGCGGAGGCTTAGTAATAGGGTCCCGTTTTACCCTTTGGGTACGGAACCCTAAAAAATGGCATTCTGTTTAGAAATACTGCACACATATCGAGGGTTCCGGGGTCAAACCCGGTAAGTACAAAAAACCTACTTTCGAGATATTCAATGTTAAAAGTTCGCAGACGAGAAAAACTTGAATTAAAAAATAAATCGAAAAGTAATATTTTTTTAAAATAACATGTACTAATATAGATACAATTTACGTGGTTTTCAATTGAGTATCGTATTTAGTTTCTATATGAGAAAATATATTTTACTCAAGGGTACCGACATATTGGATTTTAGCTCAAATAAAAAAGCCATTTCCTGTGTTTAAAGTTTAATAAAAGTGTGAAAAAATATTCGTTTTGAATTGTTATTACTTATAGCTTAATATAAAACGTTCTTTGGTACATAAGAGTAAAAAATATTTAACACTAGCTTTTGCCCGCGACTTCGTCCGCGTGGAATAATAGTTCCCGCTTCCGGGGGATTTCTGGGATGAAAACTATCCTATGTCCTTTCTCGGGTCCCAGACTATGTCTGTACCAAATTTCATTCAAAATTGGTTTAGTAGTTTAGGCGTGAAGAAGAAACAGACAGACAGACAGACTGGCAGAGTTACTTTCGCATTTATAATATTAGTACGGATTAACTGTGGAACTATCTTGAGCGTACACAAAAAGATTATTGGGGTTGTAAAAGCGTGAAAGAGCTACATTGACCATGGTAAAAGCATCCAAAACATATCCAATGGCATTTTTATTTTTGATGGATATGAAATCATCAAATGACTTCTCCCGCCCCTGAAGAGGGAAGGAATGTCAGACTTTTACTGACTAAAATCCAATAATGTCCCTTCGGTTACCCTTATATATTCCGGGGCCGCGGTAACTATTAGAAGAATCGACACGCCGTCGACACGGGTCTGGTCCTAGTTGGGCGGCGAGCTACCTACCGCTCGCCTTCCGCAGGCCCACGCCTCCAGTGGCCATCATCTTGCGACTCTCGACAACTAAGCCTGGGTCTCTGTCCGGGGCGTGAAGCTTGACGCTGCCTCACGCGCCCCGCCGCTTCCGTATCCAGCGTGCCTGCTTTGCAGGAGGCGACGGCTTCCTATTCAGTCTCGCCCCGAAGCATGGCCTGAACCAGCGCCGATCGCCTCTGCAACGACACGGTGGTGGTTCGCCCAAGCGGGGCCTACCTCCACCGTATGCTACACCGTTTCACGCAGGCGTCACTTCCGCCCGAATCCGACATAGGAACCTCCCGAAATGTCCGTGTGCGGTGAGGACCTGTGTCGAGCGATACGTGAGAGTGTCGAGGCGTCATTCCAGACACTCCTCAAAGAGGGATGACCAGCAATGAGTTGCGACAGACGCAGTCTCCATGAGATCTCGCCGGAGCTCTGTGTGCTGAGTGTGTGTGAGTTTCGCCCCAGCGTTGCACTTCCACGCGCCACTGTGCGTGGTACCCACACCGGTATGGATCAGGCAGGCAGGAGATCTTGCGGTATCCATGCACCATCCGCAGACCTCCACAACCCAGTAACTGGGCGACGATACCCTTTGGTTCGACTGGTCAAACTTTCTGGCTTCTGAATACCGGGGCTAAACATGCTTTCCGAGGCACGGGATGTCAGTGATAGAAAGTACATATAAATTGAAAAAGTCACATTGGTACTTGCCCGAATTCGAACCCGTAACCTCTTACACGCGCCTTTATGACGACCCAGATGTGTTATTCTGATGTATAAGCTACGAATATCTTGCAAAGCCATCGGCCAATATTCTTTATTGTACACCAATAGGACAAAAACAGTAAAGGACAATACTAACAAATATGCAAGAGTACGATAGGCGGCCTTTTTTCGCTAATAAGCAGTTTCTATTACATATTATTATTTATATTGCTTGCTGCGGAGTAATATTAAAACTGTGAATATCTCCGACGATATTTTTTGAAATTATAAATGACTTCCGCACAATGAAAATTACGCTAGAGGCATTTTGCGTTTTAGTAATTTTATATTATTATTATCTCCGAAACTATATGACTAATTGACATACTGTAAATAGCAAATCTTATCTGTATGATGTCCTTGTGATACTGAAATAATTTATTGTCATAAGAATTAATATTTTGTTGCTCAAATAATCAACCAAACGTAAGTATGCCGAAAAATCATTTTTATATGCAATAAAAGAAGTATAAAAGATAAAATATAAAAGATAGAGATATGGTATTGCCGACTTTTTTGTAGAAATAATTAAGACAAACGAAGTTGCCATACATTGTTTTTAATTTTAAGCAACTGTTTAGGCAGCGCACGCAAGTAATTCTGTTTTATGAGGTAATTTTTTCCGACTTGCTAGACAAAAGTTGCAATAGCTCGGTTAATATACATGTTATAAAAATAATTTATAGCCTATAGCACTCAGGAATAATGTAGCTTTCTGCCAGTGATTTTTGGAATTGGTTCATTAGTTCCAGAGATTACCCCAAACATACAAACCTACAAATTGCGCGGGGCGTGTCCTCTGCGTAGGTACTACTCAACCACTCTTATTGGGTTTCACCTCACATAAAATAAAAAATAAAATGTTAAAAAATAATTGCGACAATCCGATAACTAAACTTTACGTATTATTTTTAAATATGGATTTTCAGAAAAACACCACAATTATATTTATTGGATTTTATACTAAAACAAAATATGTATAAGTTAAATAATATCGTTAAAGTAAAATCCGACAAATATGGTTAATAGCTTCTGGTTATCATTAAAAATAACTTTACTATAATATCGTAAGAAGCGAAACCCGTTAAAGATTAATAACTGGTGTTACTTTGTAGATCTAGTTAAATTTGGCCAAAAAACGTTTGCCCTAAACACCCATAAATATACGTTATGTGTTTCTTCCACTAAATAAAACCAAAATCTCAAGCTTTACGTCTACTTATACTATATTATACCGATGTTGTAGTTAAAACATACAATACTTATTGGGTTATTAACTCAGCCTTTTCAGTGATCCTTATTAAGTCGGTTTATCTGTAAATACCATTAAAAAGAGCGCAAAAAATGCATTATGACTGCACTTTTAGGTAAAAATCTCAATTTTTGTTACTTATCGGGTTTGACCCCGTAACCCTCGATATTATTTTTTGCTTGATCAACTAATAATAAAATACAAAGAAAAAGAGCATCAAAGTTCTGGATTGGGAGCTTGTGACGTCACTTCTCAGTAAAAATAACGTAAAGGCGTGACGTTTTATGCAACTTCAACTCACTGTATCGTCATCATTTTTGCTTTACGAGAAAAAAGAAAAAATACGGTCCCCACATTTTTTGATAATCTAACTGAGAGACTAAATAATTTTATTTAGTCAACTAGCCTTTTGTAGTAAAATCTTAAAAGCAGAAGTGTGTATCGGGGGGCACGGTCGTGCCCCCGGCCAAGACAAGCAAGCGAAGCGCAGGGGCACTACCTACCTTTTCTCGAAGTGTTTCGCCGTTTTTTTGAACCCTCATAGAGTTGGTTTCCGATGTACCAGGCAGTTCATATTCACAAGATGTGATGTCAATAATAGACTCATTAAACATACAAAGTCTCAATTGAATAGCTTTAATACTTTAGATTTTATTGATATCTAAAATACCCCAATTTCGTCACTGACTCACTGACACACTGACACACTGATGATCATCAAAATGTTTGGCTACTTCCTAAAGTGCTAGAATGCTGAAATTTTGTATGTAGTCTGAGTTTAGTATACAACCAACAAAAAAATTCATAAACTTATAACTTTCGCCCTCCATCCCCTAAAATGCGGCGTTGGAAGTTTTGTGAGGAAACAAGTAAATCATCTAAGTAAAAATGCAAAGACAGAGAATGGGCTATGAAAACCGGCACTGCTAATGTACAAGAAATACACCCCAAAAAAAGAAGAAAAAAATAAACACCAACAAGACTGCCTTGCAACTGTTTCGTTACTTATTTCAGAAACTAAATATTCGCATCACCTTCTTCACAACGACGCACGGTAGCGAAACGGCGAAGCCATGCTGCAAGCCATTTTTACTGATATGTAGAATTTGTGAAGTTAAGGTCGGTATATTTAGGTCGTGTAGATTCAGAAGCTTGGCTCTACATGAGATCTGATATATTTTTCACAGGACAAACCTTAAGGTTGTCTTGGCGACATTTAACATGAAATGTGTTTGGTGGGATTCGTTTGTTTGGAACGCGCTAAAACAGAAATTACATTACATTATTGGATAGCCCTTCGGAAAAGGTTAGGCTATGTAGCATCACGGTAAGACCTTCGGGAACCGAGGACTAGCTAAAAACGCGAGTGAAACCGCGAGAGATAGCTAGCATATTATTTATAAGTAGTCTAGTTATTCAGGTACGAGTTCTACCTAATTTGGTGTTAGATGGCCGCGTGAGAGTTGTCCCAAGACATTCGTTTATAACTGCTGAATAATAATAATTTTTATAGTATTAAGGACTTTTTAGAACGTGACATTAAATTATTATAAATGGATAGATCCAAAGCAAAACATGTATGTTCCTTAATTTGTTTTATTACCATCTTTGTATACCATGTTATTAGCAAATAAATATACTTACTCGAAAAATTCCTTGTACCACTAATCGCGCATATTATAAACTGTTCAATTGACGCAGGTATATTCCCGAACGCTTTCAAAAAAGCCGTTATTCATCCTATACACAAGAGTGGTAGCAGAGACTGTGTTGACAACTATAGACCAATTGCTGTACTTCCGATAATGTCTAAGATAATGGAGAAAATTATCAATAATCAACTAGTAAATTATCTAGCTAATCAAAATATTTTAGCGGATAACCAATATGGCTTTAGAAAAGGCTTGTCTACCGAAAATGCAGTAGTAGAACTAACTAACTTTATAGCAGGGAAGTTGGATAATAAACAGAAATGCCTGGGTCTATTTCTGGATCTGACAAAAGCGTTCGACACAGTCTCTGTTCCCACCCTCCTCTCCAAGCTAGAAAGTATCGGTATCCGAGGAATTGTGCGTAACCTCTTCGAGAGTTACCTAATGAACAGAAAAATATGTGTTAAAATAGGGTCAACAATTAGCGCCGAAGAGACGATGACTTACGGAGTGCCACAGGGTAGTGTCCTCGGCCCGACACTATTCTTAATTTATATCAATGATCTGTGCACCCTAAACTTACCAGCTGCTAAAATTTTTACGTACGCTGACGACACCGCCATTGTTGTACATGGCAGAAACTGGTCTGAAGTGAAAATAAACGCTGAAACATCCCTACAAATAGTAAAAAAGTGGCTACACAGGAATCTTTTAACACTAAATCTCCAGAAGACCAACTTTATCCCTTTCTCAATAAATGCGAAAACGAAGCCTTCCAACACATTTTCTATCATAGCACATACATGTCTGGATCCTACAACCTGTACTTGCATCTCACTGCCCCAAGCCTCATCTGTCAAGTACCTCGGTGTAATAGTAGATGATGGACTGAAATGGTACAGTCAGATTGAAAATATCACCTGCAAAATAAGGAAAACCCTCCATATTATGAAATCTTTGAGGTACTCCGCAGACCCAGAGATTCGCAAAATGGTATATACTGCCCTGTGTCAGTCCATTGCCAGCTATTGCATTCTTGCATGGGGAGGTACCGCCAAAACAAAGTTCCTAGAAGTGGAAAAGGCACAAAGAGCTGTCCTAAAAGTTATGCTAAACAAACCCTTCCGGTATCCCACGCATCAGCTATACGCCGAATATAAAATCCTAACGGTGAGACAGCTCTTTGTGCTCAAAGCCACACTATGGCAACACCAGCAATTACCACCACCAGACCCAGGAAAACGGGGAAGCAAGACAAATTGTCCTAGCGTACCGCATAAAACCGCCTTCGCTAGAAGACATCTGTACGTGTTGAGCTCAATAGTATATAGAAACATAAATAGATCGATATCGATAACGAGACTCAACAAACACGATGCAAAAACTAAAATACAGAATCTTTTGTATCTTCTAGAATATACACAGACTGAAAAATTGCTGTTGCCCATGACATAGGTAATCAAATCCATACACATAAGCATAACCATACTAACTTCACTGTTATTTGCACATACACACACACAAACTAATGCGCACACGCCTACACATACATACATACACGCCTGCACACAGCCTCACGTACAGACACACACACTCATACCAGACACAAATACTCACCCCTTCACCTTTTTATATTTTTACTTTGTTTGTATAGATGTATACTTACCGTGCAGAAATCGTTGTTTTATTGTTAAGGGTTAATTAATTAAGTACAAGCAACAGTAGAACACTGACCCCTAAGGCACAGGTTACCCTAGTTTAGGAGTCAGGGTTTAAAATTTTGTGTACCTTTCACAATCTGTTAAACAGCTAGATTTTAAGCAAGTTTTTGTAAGGTTTTCTGATCAATAAAGATTATTATTATTATTATTATTACTTACTTACTTACTTAACCTCCATCCCATTGGTATTTCAACCATAAACCAACCCAGCTCCTTACATTACCACCCATTACATTTCGTGGAGCGAAAACCGTTAAAATAAAACAAACGGATACCCGGATGAAATAAATATGGCGACTTTTCGACCGGATACGTCACATCCGATACAGAGCTGTTTCCAAAATGGCGTTAATTGCATTTTCTTGTTGATTTTATTTTGGTTAAGGAATTATGTTGTAGGGTCTTGTTTTTGGGGGTGGATAGTTCATTCACTATTTTTCCGGTAGAGATATTTATGTTGATTTTGGCTGCGGTTTTCTCTGCGTGGAAGTTAAGTAAATCTCATGGATTTATCATATCATTGTAAGATTTTACTTTTCTTACTCTTCCGCTGTTCTATCCGATTTTTTAATTTTTATATACTGGGACAACTCATAGACGGTCATCTGATCCCAAGTTAAGCTCTGCTTAAAGCTTGTGTTATGGTAATCAGACAACTCTTATACATACTTATCTATACTAATATTATAAAGAGGTAAAATTTGTAAGTTTGTAGGTTTGTAAGTTTGTAGAGATGACCCCCTACGGTAATCTCTGGAACTACTGGTCCGATTTGAAAAATTCTTTCAGTGTTACATAGCCCATTTATTGAGGAATGCTATAGGAATATATACGCTACTACCCACGGGAGCGGAGCAGTAACGGAATATGCGGGTGAAAACGCAGGGGACAGCTAGTATAATTTATAAATACATATTACATAATATATTATGGATAAGAATCATTGCGGGATCCAAGACAGTTGTATCGTTTCTCCGGGACTCGTCGAGCTTCATTGCTCGGCGCTTTTCTGGCGGACTCCACTGTTGATTCTGGCTTTCAGGAGTTGCAGTGGTTGGGAATAGTGTGGCGGGATGCGGGGTACGATTAAAGATTTCTTGCAAAATACAATGAAATATTTTAAAAGTGATGTTAACTACCTGTTGGTCTAGTGGTTAGTGGTCTTGATTGCTAAGCCTGAGATCGAGGACAAAATTAATAATAAAATATTTTTTTTTTTTTATTGATACCAAAATACATTCACAACTTTGCAGGCTAAAGCGGGTAACAATTAAAATGTATAGTACAATACATGCTGATATTGATTCCCAAACTAAGCTAGAGCTTGTATTTTGGGAAACAATGTTCAGTCATAGTGATGACATACAATATACATTAATTGATGTTTGAGGACAAAGGTGAAATATTGTGAAAACTATGTCGCTGCACGGTGCATATGGTTACAAAATAATTCTTCCTAATTATTATATTAGTTAGTTATATATTACGGTAGGTGTCGCGTGTAAAGTGCGTGCATGTATGTATGTATTTATCAGTAATTATGGGTGAGTGTATGTGGATGGGTGAGTGTCCGTGTGTATGGGTGAGTGTCCGTGTGTGTGGGTGAGTGTCCGTGTGTGTGGGTGAGTGTCCGTGTGTGTGGGTGTACGCAGCCCTGCGATGTAAATCTTGGGATCGGTTTCATTACCACTACGTATTGTGTGTTTAGGATGTGAGTATGCATCTGTAGTTTTATGCGTGTCTGAAAAAGTTTAGGTGTTGTGTATTAATAAATCTTCAGTTTGGTGGTTCATTTCAAATTCCCAGGACCATTCTTTGTATGATGAGCATGATTGTTTGTCTGTGTCTGGTTGTAATTTATCTTCAACTATATTTGACCTATAGTTGGTTTTACCTGCGCAGTTTCCGTTTCCGTAGAATTTTTGGATAGACACTATTCTTTGACCTTTTTCAAGCTATGGACTATCTTTGTAGCAAATTTAATTTAAATCGGTTCCGTAGTTTTGGCGTGAAATCGAGACAAACAGACAAGCAGAGTTTGGCTTTTTATAATATTCGTATTTGTCTATTTTTATTTAATTCACGATTGTGAGATACAAAATAAACTAAATTTAAAAATTCAAGGCATTTATTTCACTTAGACCATTTACAGGTACTTATGAATTGTCAAAGAGTCGGTCGGTTAGTCAGAAAACAAAAGTGACGCTAATTGCCTGTTCCAAAACGTAGATCTCTATGGAGAAGAACAGGCAAGAAACTCTACGGACACTCTTTTTAATATAATCATGGTTTACTAAATCTCACTACAATACACTCAAGTATTAGGCTTTTGGTGGTATGAGGTACAGAGTGTAATGTCCCTCATCCTCTGTTGAAAAGAGAGGATCCTCCGACCAGACGGGTGTTGTGTCTGGTGGGCTACTGCCCGACGGTTTTAGTCGGGTTTTTTGTATCCGTTCAAATGTCGCCGGAAACTTTGATATCGCGATGTAGGATGTGAGTTGTACACATGTTCGGCGATAGATGTCGCCACAGGCTAGTACAACGATTTTATATTCTACAAGCTCGCTCGCGACTTTTACCGGATTAAAATCCGTGTTCGGTTATAGACAGGAGATGTAGAGAAACTCCGATTAAAAGAAAACAAGGTGTTTTTTTTAACGTCAGGTTAGTCAACCATTTTTATAAAAGTCTTTGTTTAAGCTTTTGCCCGTGACTTCGTCTGCGTAGAATAATAGTTCCCATTCCCGGGGGATTTCCGGGATGAAAACTATCCTATGTCCTTTCTCGGGTCCCAGACTATATCTGTACCAAATTTCATTCAAATCGGTTCAGTGGTTTAGGCGTGAAGAAGAGACAGACAGACAGAGTTACTTTCGCATTTATAATATTAGTACGGGTATTTTACTGTTTTTGATTTTTTGAGGAAAGCTTTCGCCCGCTTGAATGTCGAAACTACCATCCCCTATTTAGTCCCTTTAGGGCTGCATTTTCCAAAATGCATGTCTCTGTTACAACAGATGGCCATGTGTGAGTTGCCCAACATATTTATTAACAACAGACTGTACGGCATGCCTTAGTTTAAAACAAACAGTAGCCTATGTCTGTCTCAATCCTTTCAACTATCTCCACTTTCAAAATCAAGTCAATTAGTCGGTCCGTTTTACCGAGACAAAAAGACACTTTTTGGTCTTGCACAACCCGCTAGGAGATGTCGATTCTTCCCATGAAAACAAATAACTTTTATTATGGAACCAACTCTGAAAACACGAAAAAAATATCAGCTGTGCGACAAAAAGCCACCTATGTTCCTTCTTAGCTTTTTATGTATGGGTGCACGGTATATCTTTCGAACAACCGGCAGCCTCGCAACTTTGCTGCAATGATCTAGAGGCGCGCGTGGAACACGAACGCGCCGTCGACACGGCCTGTCGTCGTCAAAAGACGGACGGACGGTGAGCTAGCCCATTACTCCCCGTCTACAGGCCCGCGCCTGCGGTGGCCACAGACGGTTTTTTAGATGTGAAGAGTGAAGCTACGGCTCTTAGTCCCATACGAAGTAGTTAATAGAATTGGCAAGAAAAAACTAGTTATGTGGCTCTTTAATAATTTAGAAAATATTTTGGACTCTTCCAACTCAAAAGGTTACCGGCCTCTGCCGTAAGCCATCACGTAGCCCCGACGCCCAGAAAATATTTCAGCTTGTTTTTCATTCAAGGTCAAAGCAACTCACTTCTGTTATTCTGCGCCTGCGCCGCTATGAAGACGGCGGCCAACACCACCCACGACACCTCCATGCTGTCAACCGCGACCGCAGCGCCGCCAGCTGTACCTCATCTGGAACAAGGGCGAAGGTCAAGGTCAGAGGTCAAAGGTCAAAGGTCAACGGTCATGGTCACATACAGACGTTAAGTCAAGGGATGAAGAGAAATTGAGAAAAGAGATTTCTTGCCCATTCTTCTCCATACGAATCAACTTTTTGGAATGGGCAACTAGATTCATTTTCTTTGTTTTGACGTTCTATATTGCCTTTTAAATGGTCTATTAGAAATAAATGATTTGAGTTTGAGTTTCAGACGATAATCCTTGAGTTTGTTTCGGCATTTCTTCTCAGAGGTAGTCAGCTAGAAAATGCCGACCCCCTCTAGTATTTAAAAAATATGACGTGTATAACTGATTTAATATCCTACTTGCATAATAATCCCTTTCATTTCAGTTGCAGTAAAGAATATATCTATCTATGAGGCATGATCACAAACAATAGGTACATTTCATTTCTCCTTTCAACGACCAACCGACAGCCGGCTGTCGGGCTACTATTGGAAAGAAAGAAAGAAAAGAAAAGATTGATTATTGCATTAGTATTGTACGGTCAGCAAAGTAGATAAGTATCCAGGGCCGTCATATACAATTGAGGTTTTCTTGAATACCAATGAATATATTCAAATGAAATTTAACCTAATTGAAGAACTAGTCATTTGCTCCTATAGTTTAATTTTTTATTAGAAAACATCCGTGGGTTTTTGAGAAACTTAAACTGTATCTGACGTCCCTGGATACTTATCTACTTTGCTGACTGTACATACAACTTATTAGATTCTGGGTTACTAATTTGGTTTTGGACTGATGATCTCGTCAAAATCGCCGGGTTCCGTTGGACGCGGGTGGCGCAGGACCGATGCATGTGGAGATCTTTGGGGGAGGCCTTTGTCTAGCAGTCGACGTCTATCGGCTAATGAATTTGGATATTTAATCGATACTTTTAAAAAATTATCTAGGACATCAATACACCGGTGTATATGTCCTAAAAAATCCTAAAAAAATTAAATGTATTAACACTTGCGGGTATGTACATTTTTGAGATAGGTTTATTTGTAAAAACATATCCTGAAATATTTACGAGAGCATCGGAGGTTTTTCCTCGCAACAGGAGAAATGGAGATAGACTTATATTGAACTGTACACCAAAAACAACATTGTTCCATAAAAATTCATATGCTATGTGTGTAAAAGTGTATAATGCCCTCCCACAAAGTTTGAAAGATCTTCCCCTGTTAAAATTTAAAAAGGTACTTAAACACTGGCTTATCGGAAAGTGCTACTATTCTATAAATGAATTGTTTTAACTTTTACCCAGAGTGATATAGACTCACCCCAATTATGTGGTTGTGACTTTGAGGTTGTATTCTGACATTTATTGAAATATTTAGATTAATTATTGAGTGTTGTTTATGACTAATTGTTATTATCTGACTTTTATTGACTTATTGTATTCTTAATGTATATTCCAAATTATTTTAGACTTAAAATTTCACATGCTGATCACCAGCAAAATGGATGAGACTAACTAAATTAAGACCATTTGATGTACTCTATTTTATGTGGAATAAATGAATCTGAATCTGAATCTAAATAAAGTAGGAATTTTTTGTGCGGAAACCGAGTTAATTAGATTTAAATATAAGCCTATATTAATCGCCGCATCGTCTTAAGAGCGCGTGGTGATCAATGCTCGTGCCTTCTCTGTATGAGAAGAGGCATTTGTCCTGCAGTGGGACAGTAATAAACTGATATCTTTTTAACCGACTTAAAAAAAGGATATTTATTAGGCAAAAATATGTAAACAAAAAACCCTTTTTAAAAAAAACCCGCCTTAAAAACCTAAAAACAGAAAATTAACACGAATTTCGGAAGCCGGTGGTAATGTAAAACAACAAACAGAACGGAAGCCACCGACTTCAGTTTAAGTTATTTTTCTGGTTTCAGTATTTAAAGGCATTACTTAAAAAAGTTTTTAACCGACTTCTAAAAAAGGAGGAGGTTCTCAATTCGGATATTCGGATGTTTGTATGTTTTTTTTTTTATGTTTGTTCGCGCATATCTCCGTCGTTTGCCAACCGACTTGAACAATTCTTTTTTTGTTTGAAAGGGTAGACTTCCCAAATAGTCCCATTGTCATCAGGTCCAGGATCTGATGATGGTATCACGCCGAAATCGAGGGAACTCCTTAATTTTTATAGAAAAACGTATTTTTTTTTAAAGTTACTCTAAAACGTAGTTGGGACTCTTAACTAAAGAGTAAAAAATAAAAAACTTTTTTCAAAAAAAAAAAATAACCGACTTCAAAAACTAAAAGCTCAAAAATGACTATTTCGGAAGTCGGTGGCAAGGCAACACAATTCGACCGGCAGAAGAGAAGCCACCGACTTCCGAAATAGTCATTTTTGAGCTTTTAGTTTTTGAAGTCGGTTATCTTTTTTTTGAAAAAAGTTTTTTTTTCTGAACGCTACCTCTCATGGAATATGAAAATTTCTCTTTACCGAAGTTAGTTCCTGTTGCAACAAAATAGTTTTTATAAGAATTAATAATGTAGCCATTTATCTTCTAGATAAATTATGCAGATAACTCTGACTTTGATGCATTACCTTTGATTTTATAGTGAACTTATAACGGTATAATTTTATGTCTCCGGTTTTTAATATCAGTGGCATAAGCTACTGTGGTACTAATAAAAAAAATAGAGAAAGAATAACCGTTTATTGGCTCAATTCATGAATTAATTAAATAAAAAAAAACCGGCCAAGAGCGTGTCGGGCCACGCTCAATGTAGGGTTCCGTAGTTTTCCGTCCGTCACAATAAGAGTTCCCACTTATAAGTTTAAAAAAAGGCTATTTGTTACGTTGACATACTAAGTACGCAGAAATTATTATGTACAACCTTTTTGTCTTTTTTGTACAAAAACTGTTCTTTCTATCAAGTTCAATTTTCCTAGAAAGTACTTATAAAGTTCTACTTTCCAGATTTTTTTTCATATTTTTTAAACCTACGGGTCAAAAGTTAGAGGGGGGGGGACGCTTTAATTTTTCCTTTTGGGGCGATTATTTCCGATATTATTGACATTATAAAAACTGATGTTAGTAAACCCCTTTTCATTTTTAAATACCTATCCAAAAATATATCACACGTCAGGGTGGAAATAATAAAAAAATCACTTCCCCCTTTACATAAATAGGGGGTCTACCCTAATAAAACATTTTTTTCCAATTTTTATTTTACCACTTTGTCGGCGTGGTTGATATACATATTGGTACCAAATTTCAGCTTTCTAGTGCTAACGGTCACAGAGCTTAAGCGAGGACGGACGGACAGACAGACAGACATGGCGAAACTATAAGGGTTCCTAGTTGACTACGGAACCCTAAAAAATGACTGCTTTAAAGACGATTTCAGAGCGTTAAAAAGAACCGAAACAATATTGAGAAAAGCAAAATGTAAAATTAAATATAATTCCTAAAATATACGGCCCACAAAAGCTAGTATTAATAGGAGCTAATTTTAAGAAAAAAATATACATATAATACAAAAAAAATCTATAAATGTAATGTAGACCATAATACATGCGCCTTACAAATAAACGCTGCATAAAGTTATGACAGGTTTATACGTCAAAAAATGTATGGTTACACAGGCTTTATTCATTGCATAACTTTACACAGTGATTATTAGTAAGGGCATAAGTGAGCAAGGTGGCACTAAAAAGTAAAAGAAAACAAATTTACAAAAAAAAATCCGTTCTTCATCGTTATGATGTTTGTGGTGTCTTGCGTGATGGCCTAGTGAAATGAAAAAAAAAAACTGAAAAAATGTTTATTTATATTGTTCACATACATTTAGGTTACATAATACCTCTGCCAAACTGCATTACAGTTTGTTGGCAGATGTAGCTCCCAGTTTATACAACAGGTACAATTTTATTGTAATTACATTTTTTCATTTGGGTTTTATTGAAAGTTGAAGAAAAAAACAAATCAAAAATTAAACTATAATCTATAAAAAACTATGCCACCAGAACAAAAACACTTCAAATTAATCCTGATCGTCCCTACTCTCCCGGCACAATCCTCCGACTAAATTCTGCTAATAAATACTTTTGCACTTTGTTTTTAAAAGATAATTTTGAAATACAATCGTTTTCCATATCCCTCGGAAGGCTATTGAAAATAGTTGGAATTAAGTATTTTCGACACCTGCGGCCAAAATAATTATTACAAGTCGGTTGCACATACCTTCTTAAGTTTACATTTCTTTGTGACCTTGCACGCACGATTTCATATTTAAACTCATCAATACGAAAGTGTTTTAGGGCCAATAATAACACTGCCCTCTCATGGACTGGCAGCATGTTACACTCTAAGAATAATTCTTCATAATTACTGAGTTTACAACGGTGTTTTACATTTTTGTCTACTAATAATTTCATAAATCTTATTTGGAATGATTTTATCCTGTCTAAATAGGTTTTAAATGTATTTCCATAACAAGCCAGCCCATAAGAGAGCAATGAGTCCACTAATGCATAATATACTGTATACAAAGTAGCCCTATCCAGTATAATACTGAGATGGTGGAATTTTACAAGTACTGATCGGAGTTTGTCACACAAATGGTCGATGTGTATTTTCCATGAGAAATTGTTATCTATCACCAATCCCAAGTACTTGTATACCTCCACCACCTCAATAGTGGCACACTTACACAATGACAAATCATTACGGTGTAGACATTCGAAGCTGTGTCCCACTATGCGCGGTGACCGAACAATGTTCTTGAAATAAGGAGATCTTATATGCATATATTTGGTTTTGGCTATGTTAATTATTATACCATTATCGTGAGACCATTTAATGATGTTCGTAAAATCCTCTTGCAAGTTTTTTTCGATTACATTTAAATCTTTGCCTGCGTAAACAAGACACGTATCGTCCGCATACATATAAATACGACAATTTCGGATCACGTTACACATGCTATTGACGTGCATTATGTATCCGACTGGACCGAACACGGATCCGGTTGGCACACCACACGTGACATTTTGAGGTTCACCTTCGACACCATCAACAACTGTTCGCAATGTGCGACCTGTGAGATAAGCGCGGAACCACTTATTCAATGGTCCCGCAATCCCGCACTCTTCCATAGCCAGAAGCAGTTGGTGGTGTTCCAAGGTATCAAAAGCTTTTATAAAGTCAATGTAGACCACCACCATCTGCTCCCGCCGATCCAAACAGTCGTTGACGTCATCAGTGAACTGCGCCAACGCCGTTGCCGTGCTCCGTCCGCGTCGGAAACCATGTTGCGCATTTGATAATATATGGTGTTTTTCCAAGAAATCGCATACCTGGTTCACAATAAATTTTTCAACAATTTTGTTAATAACAGACAAGATGGCTATTGGTCTGTAATTTGAGTACTCATTATGTGCACCTTGTTTAAAAAATTGGTCTAATTAATGCTGCTTTCAATGTTTCAGGATATAATCCCTTTTCAATACATAGGTTAATAAATAATGCTAAAACAGGGCTTAATTGAGACTTTAACAACTTAACTTCTTTAACTCTGATTTTATCTAGTCCTTCACATTTTTCACAGCTTAGAGATTTTATTATTTTATCTATGTCAATCGGATAAGCTTTTCGATAGCGATAGTGGTTAAGGCGCCTCTCATACAAGAGGTTGTGGGATCAAATCCGAGCAAGCGCCAAACTTTTCAATTCATATGTACTTTCTAAAGTTCAAGATGAACTTTCGGAAAGCACGTAAAGCCGGTTGTCATCGTAGAACTTTGACAGTCGTTACGGGTAAGCCAGAAAGTCTGACCAGTCTAACCAAGAGGTATCGTGTCGCCCAGTTACTGGGTTGTGGAGGTCTGATAGGCAGTCGCTTCACGTAAAACACTGGTATCCAGCTGAATCCGGTTAGGCTGGAAGCCGACCACAACATAGTTGGGAAAAGGCTAGGGAGATGATGATGTAGTTTGTAAGACATCAGAGACATCGGTGAAGAAAAAAATCGTGAGGAAACCTGCCTCCTTACCATGACGTTTAAAGTAAGATTGTTTTAGTCCTATTGCAGGAGTGTGCAAGTGACAGCGTTAGACACGTTTTCTAGCGCCGTCTCTTTCCCACTGAAAGTAACGTCAAAGTAATACTGCTATAAGGGCTTGTGGTACGCCCCCTGGGCTTGTGATTTAAGTCAGAAATCGCCAACCACCTCGAGCGCGCGTGTTGATCAATGCTCGTACCTTCTCTGTATGAGAAGAGGCCTTTGTCCTGCAATGGGACAGTAATAGGCTGGTATTATTTGGCAATTTCGAACATAATCTGACGGATCGGTTCGTCTAGTAGTTAGTAACCCAGGCTACTAAGCTCTGCTTGGTTTGGGGTCAGATGACCGTGTGTGAGTTGTTGAGTAGACTGACGATGATATTAGAAGCGGAAATATTTTTTTTCGTACTCCTTCGCAGTTCTTTTCTGATTAATTTCGCTGCGGGATCCAAGACAGTTGAATCGTTTCTCCGGGACTCGTCGAGCTTCATTGCTCGGCGCTTTTCTGGCGGACTCCACTGTTGATTCTGGCTTTCAGGAGTTGCAGTGGTTGGGAATAGAGTGGCGGAATTGTCCCAAAAAAATACGATGATATTCGCAAAAACTTTTATTTCTTTCTAACATCCTTTTCCACCCCCAAACCCGTAATACCCCAAAAATTTCACCGCACATCTTAATACGATAATACCAGCAATTCGCCGTGGTCGCAGGAATGTAATAAGTGTGTACATGTTTTTTTAACTATAATACGACTGGTTCCCGTCACCCCTCACTAGGGGGCGAAATCATACGGAATAAATGTTCTGTTAAGGGGAAGTTGAGGCGCGTAGAGGGCTAAATTTTCACTTTTTTTTTTGGTTGCTGTGGTTTTTTTTTAATATCTGAGCACAACTCACACACGGTCATCTGATCCCAAGCTAAGCAGAGCTTGTACTATGGTAACCAGACAACTGATATACATACTTATATGCTTTATAAATACATACATAATATAGATTTTTACACCCAGACACAGAACAAACAATCATGCTCATCACACAAAGTTTGTCCTGGGTGGGAATCGAACCCACGCCCTCCGGCATAGCAGTCAGGGTCACTAACCTCTAGACCAGTGGTTCCCAAACTTATTTTGTCTACTGCCCACTTGATAATAAAAATTTTTTTAGCGCCCCCATTTTTTCACCTATTTAAAAACCACCATATGTATATTAATGGAGAATTGTAAACGAAACTTTTACTACAACCCGCAACTTGAAACCTGAGCGCAGTAGGTAACATACAACGGCGCTTAGGTCTCAAATTAACTCTTACGGGTTCCACCTGCCAATAAGAATGATACTTATCATTTAGATTTTTCTATATTCAGCCTCCTAGCAAAATAACATTACAGATCACCCCCCCCCCCCCCCCCGGCCTCTACACAACGCCCCAAATTTCTTTCTGGGTCTCTTACCGCCCCCCCTTGAGACCTGCAGCGCCCACAAGGGGGCGTTATCGCCCACTTTGGGAAAGACTGCTCTAGACCAACATGCCCGTCAAAACGGTTTAATCTTTCATCGACCTAGCGACAGCCGGCTGTCGGGCTGCTTTTGTCTCTCTATTGTGTATCGAATCACGTGTGTTAGGTTTAAAATATATTTGAACACACTTGCTAGTAATTTTATTTTACGAGCATAATTTTTTTTTGTGTTTAGGTGCCATTTGTCTATAACATGGATGTATTTGTAAATTATATAAGTACTAGCTGCCTCCCGCGGTTTCACCCGCGTTAAAAATGTTAAGGGTGAACAACCCTTATCACTTAGGGGTATGAAAAATAGATAGTAGCCGATTCTCAGACCTACTGAATATGCATAGGTAAAAATCGGTGAAGCCGTTTCGTTACCTACCTACTACCTACCTACTACCTACCTACTACCTACCTACTACCTACCTACTACCTACCTACTACCTACCTACTACCTACCTACTACCTACCTACTACCTACCTACTACCTACCTACTACCTACCTACTACCTACCTACTACCTACCTACTACCTACCTACTACCTACCTACTACCTACCTACTACCTACCTACTACCTACCTACTACCTACCTACTACCTACCTACTACCTACCTACTACCTACCTACTACCTACCTACTACCTACCTACTACCTACCTACTACCTACCTACTACCTACCTACTACCTACCTACTACCTACCTACTACCTACCTACTACCTACCTACTACCTACCTACTACCTACCTACTACCTACCTACTACCTACCTACTACCTACCTACTACCTACCTACTACCTACCTACTACCTACCTACTACCTACCTACTACCTACCTACTACCTACCTACTACCTACCTACTACCTACCTACTACCTACCTACTACCTACCTACTACCTACCTACTACCTACCTACTACCTACCTACTACCTACCTACTACCTACCTACTACCTACCTACTACCTACCTACTACCTACCTACTACCTACCTACTACCTACCTACTACCTACCTACTACCTACCTACTACCTACCTACTACCTACCTACTACCTACCTACTACCTACCTACTACCTACCTACTACCTACCTACTACCTACCTACTACCTACCTACTACCTACCTACTACCTACCTACTACCTACCTACTACCTACCTACTACCTACCTACTACCTACCTACTACCTACCTACTACCTACCTACTACCTACCTACTACCTACCTACTACCTACCTACTACCTACCTACTACCTACCTACTACCTACCTACTACATACCTACAACATACAAACTACCTAAAAAATACCTACCTACTACCTACCTACTACCTACCTACTACCTACCTACTACCTACCTACTACCTCCCTACTACCTCCCTACTACCTACCTACTACCTACCTACTACCTACCTACTACCTACCTACTACCTACCTACTACCTACCTACTACCTACCTACTACCTACCTACTACCTACCTACTACCTACCTACTACCTACCTACTACCTACCTACTACCTACCTACTACCTACCTACTACCTACCTACTACCTACCTACTACTAACAGCGCCATCAATTGATTACTTACTCAACCCAGTCGAAAGCTATCGACATCTGTTAGAATCATTTGGAGTTAACAGCGCGCTAGATAATTGTGACTGTCAAATAATAACAGACAAATAATTAGCAATAAATTAAAATTGCGACTATAATTTGAGATTTAAACTATCCTTTCTCTCAAGTTGGATCGAACTGCACATGGTGTGCGAATTTTATTATAATCGGTTAAGTGGTTTAGGAGTCCATTGATTGTTTGCTTTTGGCCACAGAACGTGGTGTTCCGCCGCTTCCGCAGACAAGTGCCACCGGAATGCACAAAGACTTAAGTGCAACCTAGGGAAGTGTTACTAACATAGATTTAAGTTTTATTTTTACTAACAAATTAATTAATTAATTATAATTGTATGTATGTTAGATTAAGGTATTTATATATGGGCCTATGCAGCCTGAAATAAATTTGATTTGATTTGATTTGATTTGATTGAGGACAAACATTGTGACACGAGATTTATATATATTAAGATAAGATGTTTATCAGTTATCTGGTTACCATAACACAGGCTCTGCCTACCTAGGATCATTATTTTTTACTAGCTTTTGCCGGCGACTTCGTCCTCGTGGAATAATAGTTCCCGTTCCCGGGGGATTTCCAGGATGAAAACTATTCTATGTCGAACTCAAACTCAAACCTATTTTATTCAAATAAACCATTTACAGGTACTTTTGAATCGTCAAGATGTCAGTCTGTCAGAAAAATGAAGCTAGTTGTCCTTTCTCGGGTCCCAGACTATATCTGTACCAACATTCAAATCGGCGGGGTTATTACCTATGAAACAGCAATGAGCAATATTTGCGCAGTGATCGCGCGATCACCGCGCGATCGTCAAAAAAAATCGTATTATGTATGAACCGATTGCTAATCGCTCGCTGATTGTTCTAATGCACTTATTGCTACGATGACGATAAAGTAGCAATCGCTGGAACTAATTAAATATCACCTTTAACAAAAAAAACTTAACTTTGCTCTTAAAAACCATATTAAATACGAAACCACCAAACGAAAAATGCATATTTTAGTTAACTGATTGCTCCACAGAGGCAGCACTATCGCTAGTTTGCCATTTGACGTGACGGAATTTGAATTGACGTTTGATCAGCAAAATTTTGCTAAGTTATCGCGATCGCTCGGCTATTGCAAGATACGTAATCCCAGTGCGGTTCAGTGGTTTAGGCGTGAAGAAGAGACAGACAGACAGAGTTACTTTCGCATTTATAATATTAGTACGGATTACTTATCTAGTTGATAAAAGGTACTATTGTCGAAATTTCATCATTCGCAGTCCAGGGGTCTCCACGTATCAAAGTGAGACAAAAGTGAGTGTTTCTCTCTTTAAATAACCTAACTAACTAACTAACAACTTTTATTATGGAACCAACTCTGAAATCGCGAAAAAAATATCAGCTGTTTCTAACAAAAGTTCAATGCCCTCCCGACCATAATGTATGAAACAGCTGATATTTTTTTCTTCAAGATTTCAGAGTTGGTTCCATAATAAAAGTTGTTTGTTTTTATAAGTAGAATCATCTCCTAGCGGGTTGTGCAAGACCAAAAATACACCTTTAATTCTTAATGAAATCTACCCCTTAAGCTGCCGCCCCCAACTTATAGAATCAATCGCTCACACCGAGGGTAGCATGTTTTTTTTATTTATTATTAGGGGAACTAGTTTTTTTGTACAGAAATCATTTATTTTGGAGTTAAAACCTTGTTTTTGTAATGCGATGATTTATAAGAACGGCTGGTTCGAAAATGGGATAATTGTTATATTAAAAGCTACTTCCATCCACTATTTTATCTATTTAGGAGTCGAATTTTCAACAATCCTTTCTTAGTAGTTACTTACTCTTCACAAAGAACACACCCTGCAAGTTTCATGTCTCTAGGAGCAGCGGTTTGTGAGTTGATATGTCAGCAGTTAGTCAGTTTACCATTGTATATAATATTATATTTACATGATTTATGATTCATTGACTATCTCTTAAAGTCTCTTTTTTAAGTTGACAAAATTTATTTTTGAAAGTGTAAACTTTCAAACAAAAAATAATCATTCAAATCATTTCTTAACAAACTGACAAATGAATTGACGATCTCACTTCTTGAAGTCGTTTGAAAAGTGACTTAAAAGTTCAATTGACAATAAATAATCTGATTTTGACTTTAAGCCCCTAGCAATCTGCTGGGGTTGAGAAATAGTTCTAATAGTTGCCGCGGTTCCAAAACTTAAAGGGCAACCGAAAGAACACGAATGGGTTTTAGTTAGTAAAAGTCTGACACTCCCGCCCCGCCCAGGGCGGGAGAAGTTATTTGATAATTACCCATCTTCAAAAAAAAACCCAGCAATCAAATCCCGTAACAGTCAAATCTTCCCATGAAAACAATATTAGCAGATTAAAATTAATTTATGCAAAACCCACCCCCACGTTTATTTACGTTTAAAAATCTGGGGACGAGATTTTTAATGCGTTCCCATGGTATTTTATAATTAGTCTGGGATTAGCTTGACAAATCTTATAAATGTTTAGTTAAATGTCACTGGCAGTATTTAAATTTTTGTTTAAAAGGGGGAGAAATTTATAGGGTTAGTTAGGGCCTGTCATTGTGATTTGAAATAGTGTAATTATTATTCAAATTATGGTTTGGTGGTTCTAAGGATTAGTGGTGTTTGATTTGGGCGTGTAGTTTTCGTTTAATTATTGTTTTTGATATTGGCAATTAAAGAGGGTGTGATTGGTTAGTTTGGTCAACAATGTTGGTTTGTTCCCGTTGTCCCCGTACGCCGTGTCCCCGTCCTACGGGGACAGCGGTATTTCATTTAAATATTTGAAATAGTTCCCGTTGTCCCCGTACGCTGTCCCCGTTAATATAGTTGAATAAAATAGGTAAAAATTATTGCTGACAGTCCCCGTTTTTTCTTTTCCCAACAAACAAAGTGTAAGTATGGAACATTGGTAGATTAGCCTTGGGACCCGGTAGATTAATATAAAGGATTTAGACCTTGTTTTCAAGTAAGATTTTTTCCCACAGAGTTACAGGACGTTTTTTTTTCAATTAAAGATTGACAACTTAATAGAACAAAAGTACTAGGCGAGCAGTAACGTGAAGTAGTCATGTGCGAAAATTTAAAATATGTGGTGGATCACGTTTTCTATTTACCACTTCACGTTACTGCGCGGATAGTACTTTTAATTGAATTAAGAAGTCAAGTATGAAAATAAAAAAATACTGTGAATTTGAAGTTTAGTTTAGTTTATACATTAGCCGAATGTACGTTACGGGGACAACGGGAAATAAATTTAATCACGTCCCGCTGTCCCCGTGACGGGGATATGGCATACGGGGCAACGGGAACAAACCGATTTTCTGGCTTCTGACTACCCGTAATGACTGTCAAGGTTCTACGGATAAACTGGGACCAACGGCTTTATGTTCTTGAAACTTAAAAAGTACGGTACTTATTGCAAAAAATACATTGTAGATACATGGATTCAAACCTACAATTTCTTATTATAGAAGCGGACGCCCTAACTTCTAAGCTTGATAGCTTTATTGATATAAACATTGCACTTTTATTTGAATACGGCTTTCATGGTTAAATACGAAATAAATCATTGCCCGATTTTTTATCGAATCAATACCATAACAAAGTTGCTCCCCGCTGTCTTTATCTATGTCTATGTATGCTCAAATCTTTAAAACTTCGGGACGGATTTCGATGCGGTTTGTTTTAATCGATAGAGTGACTCAAGAGGAAGATTTTTATGTATTTAATACATGTATAATATAGTAGAGAAAACCGGGTTTTTTTAAGTTTTATAACGCCGTGTGAAGATGGGGCTAGTACTAACTTTTCGACAACCAAGCGACAGCCGGCTGTTGCGCTGCTATTGGTGCTGATTCTCTTGTTCACAAACTTAACTAAATTTAAGTTAAATGCATCTTTCTCTTTCCATTTCTTAAAGAAAAGGACAGAAGATACATTTTAGTTTAATCCTGTCAAATTTAGACACTCCATAGATAATTTAGACGCGATTTAAAAACATGGCGTCTAAATATACGTCAATTTTCTTCAGGCGCTGTCTAATTTGACAGGTTAATCCTGTCAGACTTTTACCGACTAAAACCCACTCATGTTCCTTCGGTTGCCCTTTATGTTCCAGGGTCACGGTAACTATTATAAACATTCCACAACACTTCATACAATATAGCATTAGAAAAATAAAGTTAAGTATTATTGCGGCTGTTGGTCTAGTGGTTAGTGACCCTGACTGCTAAGCCGGAGGCCGTGGGTTCGATCCCCACATAGAATAAACTTTGCGTGTGAAGCATGATTGTTTGTTCTGTGTCTGGGTGTAATTTATGTATTTTAACTTATATATGTCACCGGAAAATAACAAGATTCGTAAGTTTATCAATCTACTAAGAAGTTTATAAACTTCCGTAGGATTCTAAACGAGAGATAAATTGTAATATTTTACGTCCACATTTTCGTAAATTGATAAACTTACTGAACTCACTCGTAAAATAATAAGTAAGCAGTAACCAAACGCTACGCGCGATCTGATTGGTTGACTGTCACGTGTCACTTCTCCTTCCTCGCGGCCGCCAAAAACTGAAATGGGATACCCCGACAGCAGGCTGTCGGTTGGGTGACAAGGGGGGCCGCTTTTCCTGTGAGAAGAACTGGGTTCCAAACCTGAGGAACAAAGTGACTTTGAATTCAAATGTACTTTCGTTCGACATCGGTGAAGGACGACTACGAGAGGATATTGTGCTTATATCGAATGTTAGTTTGAAACCGCTATTCCGCCTTGTAGTTTTAAGGCCATAGCTCATTAGCCACCCGGCACCCACTCAGCACCGCCTCGTCACACGGCATCCACTCGTTGTCGACAAATAGTCCACGGGTGGACGTCGCGTTATCACCAATAAACGTTTCGTAAAAAAAAAAATAATTATCATTTTGTAAACGCTAATCCGCTTTGACCGCGCGTGGTGATCTATTCTCGTGCCTACTCTGTATGAGACTAGGCCTTTGTTCTGCAGTGGGCCAGTAATAAACAGCCTCTTCTCATACAGAGAAGGCACGAGCATTGATCACCACGCGCGCTCAAAGTGGATTAGCGTTTACAAAATGGTCAATTTTTTTTTGTAACTAGACATTTGTACAAACCGCTGTTGAAACGTCCCCTTAATTAAGAGACGGGTTCCACTCCCAACCCTATTCGTTAACCAAACTACAACAAAATAGGGGTCCGTATAGCTTTTGAAAATGTAAAAACGCATGAAATTGCAATCGATTTGCGCTTGATTGAAAATTCTATATTTATATAAGGGGTGTACTATAATGAGAATTTATATTGACGGCACGATTGGCGCGGGTTCGATTCTCGATTGAGATAATTTTTTGTATGGCCTATAGGTTTGTTTTGAGTTTGTATGTAAGTTTATTAAATTCCTAGAGTAAACTATGTTTAAGAGAAAATTTATTATACTAATACTTTCAAAACTTTGTCATACAACATTTGTCATATCTATCTATACCTATATAAGAAAAGAACGCCGTGTTAGTTACACATTTATAACTCAAGAACGGCAGAACCGATTTAGCTGAAAATTGGTGGGGAGGTAGCTTAGGACCAGGGGACGGACATAGAATACTTTTTATCTTCTTTTTTTAGTAACCAAATATCTGATATAACGCGGGAGAAACCGCGGGGGACAGTTAGTAATTTATCCATACTAATTAATGGGAAAGTGTGTCTGTCTGTCTGTTTGTCTTTCTTTCACGGCAAAAGTACTTTAAAATTAACAAGTACATAGTTAAAACTAAGAAAATGGTCAAAAAACAAAAATTTTTCATTAAAAATGTTAAACTTAATAGGGAACGCCTAAATTTGCTAAAACAATTGGACTTATACTCATCAAATTTGGACAAATGCACAAGAAGATACCAAGCTGATACGGAAGACCTGCAGTGTGAAATTGACCACCTAAAACAAAAACTTAGTTCAATGACCATTAAATACACTGCATCAGAAAATCAAATGAGAGAATATGTTTTGGCCATGAATAATCTGGTGAACTCACAAAATACCATCTGTGAGCAATGTCAATCACCACCTATTGAAATTACACCGGATCATTCATTGTCAATCATAGACACCACTGTTTCTCAGTCTTGTATAAGTTTACCAGTGGATATCACAAATAGTCTGTCGCAATCAAATAAAAATAAAGATATTGTTATTTTTTGTGATGAAATTGGAAAGGAGGTAGGCCACCATTTGACTAATGAGTACCCGGGACACTCAATAATAAACAATTGCATGCCTGGTTGTTCCTTGTTTCACATAATGAAAAAGGTAATTAAATCTAACTTTACACAAAATACCACAGTAATTATATTTGTTGGTAACAGAGGTAGTGTTAATAAAAGTGAATTACTTCAATATCATAGAACTTTGTGCAATTTGAATTTAAAGAAAATTATTATATTTACATTCCCCTATAGTCAAAGTTTGCCACAGGAAGAAAATGACATTAGATATAATTTAAATTTAAGTTTACATAATATTACTCATAATAATAATTTGTTTCAAATAATTGATACCAACAATTATGTTGGTAATAATTTTTATGTGACAAGAGATAGGTACTACCTTGAGAATAGGTATTATCTATCTAACTATTGTAAACGACAGATAGCTGTGTCGCTATCCTATTATTTTACCATTACAGCCAAGAATTTGGCTAAACAACTTGCTTCTATTGAGCAATGCAATCAAATTAATTGTATTTCGAATGACATAATATCAATTAATGATGATAATAATCATTTAAATTACAATCTAAGACAATAGAGGCATCCTCTGGCCACAATGTAAATGAAGTCAATAGTATCAACCTGGTGCATCAAAATATTCAAGGATTAATGAACAAAGATTTAGAATTAGAGTTATTCCTTAATTTCAATAATATTAACATACTTTGTTTAACTGAACATTGGCTTAAAAGCCATCAGTTAATGTTTAATTTTAGTAATCACCAGGTTGGTAGCTCGTTCAGCAGAGAAAATGCCATACATGGTGGCTCATTAATCTTATTACACAAACAACTTAAGTTTAAAGACCGTAAGGATATTGTGAGCTCTCTGTTGAGCAAACAATTGAAATGGCCTGTGTGGAATTGGAGCAGTATATTATAATAAGTGTGTACAGACCTCCTTCAGGAATGTATGATTGCTTTGAGAAGGTGATGGATGAAGTGTTGCACAGAATCTGTAACTGTGCTAAGTCTATCATTATATGTGGTGATTTCAATATTAATTTATTAGATAATTCGAGCCTAAATACTAAAATTACCAGTTTATTTAAATCATACAATCTTGTAAACCTATTTTTAGAGCCGACTAGAATAACTCCCACTAGCGCTACTTGCTTAGATAACATTTATACAGACATTGTACCTACCCACAAAAAAATTATTAGTTTACTAGACTCCGACCACTGCGGACAGTTAATTGCAATACCAATTTTAAACAAAAAAATTGCAAAAATTGATATCACTGTTAACCCTAAATCAAAACATCGTTTGGAAACATTTAAAACCAAATTGCTTAATAAATTACCATTATTGTCAACCAATGATGATCCAAATCAACAATATACCGACTTTTTTTATTTATATTGCAATCAGTTTGATACCACGTTTATTCCAAAAAATATTTCTGTAAACAGTAATGCTTCTTTTAGTGACTGGGCCACCATTGGTATTTATAAAAGTAGACAACGTCTTTTTGAGTTGTATGAAGAACGGACTTACATTAGAAGTACTGAATTCAATACATATGTGAAGAAATATTCTAAATTATTTAAACAAGTCTGTTACACGGCCAAGTCACGCTACCTAAGTTCAAAATTAAAAATAGTAATAATGTTGTTAAAATGACATGGAATGTCATTAATAGCGAAACTGGAAAGTCTAAGAACCGAAATAGTGATTATAACCTTAATATTGATGGTAATATAATTAAATCAGACCTTGAAGTCGCCGCGGCTTTTGAAACGTTCTTTGCAGATATTCCCGTTTCGACTACTAAATGTCTAAATTCATCACCCATAGCTGCAGAAGCTTTACTTAAAGAAAATGTCCCGGCATGTGATTCTGAATTTCAATTCGAGCATGTCACTTGTAAAAATGTAATTAAAACCTTTCACTCATTAAATGTTAAAAAGACTGCAGATTTATGGGATAACTCGGTTGATGTTGCTAAATCTATAATAAATATTGTAGCTCCAACTTTAGCCATATCTTTAATAATTGTATTGATTGTGGTAAGTTTCCTGACTTAATGAAATATAGTAAAATAATACCATTATTTAAATCAGGTAGCACATCTGACCCAGTAATTATAGACCAATTTCAGTGCTACCCACTTTTAGTAAAATTTTTGAAAAACTAATTTTAAATCAAATGCAAATACATTTTAATAAACTCGAGCTTTTGCATAAAAAACAGTTTGGATTTACCAGGGGTCGTTCAACAACTGATGCTGGTGTTGAACTTTTAGGACATATTTATAATGCATGGGAAGACAAATGCGATGCATTGGGCGTTTTTTGCGACTTGTCCAAGGCATTCGATTGCGTTCTCCATGAAACTTTAATCAGGAAGCTACACCACTATGGAATCCGGGCCTCCTCTCTGAATCTTCTCTCTTCGTACCTGAGTGATAGGATTCAAAGAGTTGATGTGAACGGTAAAAGGTCACCTGGATCTGTTGTGAGAATGGGGGTCCCCCAGGGCTCAATTCTTGGCCCTTTCTTGTTCCTCATTTATATAAATGACTTGCCTTATCTTATTAAAGATAAGCATGATATAGTGTTGTTCGCAGACGACACGTCACTTTTATTTAAACTAAGACGTCAACAGCTATGTGTTGACGTCATAAATAGTTCTCTCGCGTCAATAGTCAACTGGTTCAACGTAAATAATCTACTGCTGAACGAGAAAAAAAACTAAACTTGTTAAGTTCACGCTACCAAATGTTAGACAATCAGAAACCAGTGTACTAATAAAGGGACAGGAATTGAAGCCCGAAGATTCCACAGTATTCTTAGGGATAACCTTGGATGCTAAACTTCAGTGGGCCCTCATATAGATAAATTATCTAAGAAACTTAGCTCTGCAGCATATGCCGTCAGAAAAATTCGTGGTTTAACTGATTTGGAAACAGCCCGATTAGTTTACTTTAGCTATTTTCACAGTTTGATGTCGTACGGCATTCTATTGTGGGGAAATGCAGCCGATATTCAGACTATATTTGTTTTGCAAAAAAGGGCTATTCGTTCAATTTATAAACTGAGTCCTCGACACTCCCTCAGAGACAAATTTAAAGAGGTAAATATTATGACTATGCCGTGCCAATATATATATGAAAATTTGTTGTACGCGCATAAAAATATTAATTTGTTTAAAAAATACAGTGATATCCATAATATAAATACAAGAAATAAGGACAAATACATAGTTCCTTCAACTAGGCTTAAGAAAATAGGTGGCTCGTTTAAATGTCAATGTATACGCTTTTATAATAAACTACCCAGACAAATTCAAGAACTTAGCATTACTAAATTTAAATTATTTATAAAACGTAAACTTTGTCAGAAAGCTTTTTACTCTGTCAAAGATTACATTGAGGATTCAAATGCTTGGGATTGAGCTGTTTCGATTAATACATTGGCCATTATTTACTTTATTTACATTTCTTTTCTCTTTGACATTTCAATTATTATTTTGACATTCATCTGTACTTTTTAAAGTATATAATCTTTTTTATGTATTTCTATTTGACATTGATGTGTACTTTTTAAAGTATATAATCTTTTTTTTTATGTATTACTATTTGACATTGATATGTACTTTTTAAAGTATTGTGTATATGTTTTTGTGACATTTTTTTTTTGTGAATGTGAGGACTATAGAAGTCGTTGGTTTTTTTTTTATATTAAATATGCGGTCTGACGGTTTGAGTATTTAATGCGGCCTACCCAAATGTCCTTACTTTGGTACTGTTCGTCAAGACGTTGGGCTCCTTAGTTTTTAGTTGAGCTAAACGATTACTGACAAATGCTTGCACTGTCTGGACAGGTCCACTCAAATCTGTGTCCTCTTCTCATCAAGAGAGTGCCTCAGACATAAACCTCCATGGTTCTCGCACATTTTTGACCAATACGATTGTATGGACTTTAAAAGAGACTTTGACCTCTGAGTTTGTTTCGGATGTTTCTTCTCAGAGCAGTCCAGCTACGAAACACCGGCCCCATCGTTCGCTTAAAATAAATAAAAAAAAACAAAATATTGACGTGTAAAAGTGTTATATATATAACCTATTTACAAAATAAATATGATTTTATGATTTTTATGATTTTTTAAAACGGAGCGATGAATTGACGTGATTTTTTGAGTGGAGATAGTTGAAGGGATGGAGAGTAACATAGGCTACTTTTTGTCTCTTTCTAGCGCGAGCGAAGCCGCGGGCAAAAGCTAGTAAATTATAAACATAAGTATATTTTCAGTTGTCTGGTTCCCATAGTACGAGTACAAGATCTGCTTAGTTTGGGACCAGGGGCCCTAGTCTGTTAGTCCATTAAGACACGATTGTAATAACAATCGTGTCTTAATGACCAGTCATCGGCCGGATATTTGACAACTTTGACAGTTTGTGTATGGGAAATGTGTCCAAAGTTTGACGTTACACTTCAAAAATCGATCATTGAGACACGATTGTAATAGCAGACTGGGGCCCCTGATGGCCGTTGTGAGTTGTCCCAGGATATTTATTAGTAGCTTTTGCCCGCGACTTCGTCCGCGTGGAAAGTCCCGTTCCCGGGGGATTTCCGGGATGAAAACTATCCTATATCCTTTCTCGGGTCCCAGACTATATCTGTACCAAATTTCATTCAAATCGGTTCAGGAGTTCAGGCGTGAAGAAGAGACAGACAGACAGACAGACAGAGCTACTTTCGCATCCATACTAATATTATAAATGGGAAAGTGTGCCTGTCTGTCTGTCTGTTTGTCTTTCTTTCATGGCAAAACGGGGCGACGAACTGACGTGATTTTTTAAGTGGAGATAGTTGAAGGGATGGAGAGTAACATAGGCTACTTTTTGTCTCTTTTTAACGCGAGCGAAGCCGCGGGCAAAAGCTAGTTTACAATATTAGTACGCAAAAGTACGGAATACGGATTAGGATTATTTATTGATTAAGAATAAATATTGATAAATAGATATCACTTACAAGAGACAATTCTAGAAACTTAATCCCGTCTAAAAGTTATTTTTTTACTTTAATATAATATTTGGACCCCTTATACCCTTCACGGATGAAGGGTCACGGGATATGTCACTAATTTGACATTAAAACCAATATGGAGTGGTCGGGGGAGCGACCTCGTGGGACACAGTTCGGTGCCGGGTCGCGCAATAATTGATATAGTGATTTATGGGCTTGTGTTATGATGGTATTGATTTTTTTGCTTCTTTTCTGTGGTTTGGTGAGCAAGTGCAGTTATGAGGATAAATATGTATACATTTAGCAACATTTAAATCTTCGAACAGACGTGATTTGAGACACTATAGAAAGACAATAGCAGCCCGACAGCCGGCTGTCGGTTGGTCGTTGAAAGGTTAAATTTTCGAACACGCGTGATTTGTTGAGACACTATAGAAAGACAATAGCAGTGCGACAGCCGGCTGTCGGTTGGTCAAAAGGTTAAAAGCTACTAGCTTTCGCCCGCGACTTTGTCCGCATGGATGTCGAATTTCCATCAGCCACCTTTTACACCTACACAGTTAGAATTTCCTTTTTGTGGTAACCACGAACGAAGTAAGTAGTATGCAATATATTGCATACTAGCTTCTGCCCGCGGCTTCGCTCGCGTTAGAAAGAGACAAAAAGTAGCCTATGTTACCCTCCATCCCTTCGACTATCTCCACTTAAAAAAACACGTCAATTCGTCGCTCCGTTTTGACGTGAAAGAAAGACAAACAGACAGACAGACAGACACACTTTCCCATTTATAATATTAGTATGGATTAGTATGGATTTCAGGTCTCTAGGAGCAGCGGTTTGGGTTGTGCGTATATACTAGGTGTATTTTTGGTCCTGCACAACCCGCTAGGAGATGATTCTACTCATGAAAACAAACAACTTTTATTATGGAACCAACTCTGAAATCGCGAAAAAAATATCAGCTATGAGCTGCATGCATTATGGTCGGGAGGTCATTGAACTTTTGTTACAAACAGCTGATATCTTTTTTCGCGATTTTAGAGTTGGTTCCATAATAAAAGTTGTTTGTTTTCATGAGTTACATTTTCACATTTATAATTTTAGTATGGATAGATTTTTGGCCTTAATAAGCTTATTAGCGGCCAAAGTCGTGTACCAAAATATTTATTATTATTATTATTTTTTTAATATTTTTTATCCTGAGACAACTTACACACGGTCATCTGATCCCAAACTAAGCAGAGCTTGTACAATGGTAACCAGACAACTGATAAACATACGTATATAATTTATAAATACATACATATTATAGATAAATTACACCCAGACACAGAACAAACAATCATGCTCAGCACACAAAGTTTGTCTTGGCGGGAATCGAACCCACGACCTGCGGCATAGCAGTCAGGGTCACTAACCACTAGACCAACAAGCCCGTCAAAATTATTATTATTACTGTTATTATTGGAACAGTCTTTACTATTATTTAACAAGCACGCACCAAATTTGCTAATTGTTGACGCCAGGTGGCGCTAACGACTTCGACTTATGATTATTAATTGTTTGAAACACGCAGAAACGACTTCTTAGAGGTGGTTTGAGGTTTCTAAATTGGGACTAATTAGAAATTTGAAGATAGATAGATAGATAATACATTTATTTGGTACATACTCACAAGACATACACAACACTAAAAAAAGAAACAATGAATAAAAAAAAACAATTAAAAAACTACGTACAAAAACCCAAATGCCACAGTGAAATAATAACAAAAAATAAAGAAGGAAATAGATGTACAAATTGAAATGATAATAAAATAAAAAATTGTTCGGTGTGCGTCTCATGGTTGTATCATCATATATTACATGATCAACAGTATGGTTTCACCAGAGGTCGTTGTACTACTGACGCCGGTGTCACTTTAATTAAACATATTTTTACAGCATGGGAAGAGTCGCAAGATGCTATTGGCATTTTCTGCGACCTCTCCAAGGCTTTTGATTGCGTGAGTCATGAAACACTTCTTTTAAAACTTGAGCATTACGGGCTCGGGAAATTAGCGCTAAGTTTAGTAAAATCCTATCTAAATGATCGACTGCAGCAGGTTCAAATTAATGGTGTAAATTCACTGGGCTCAAAGGTAAAAATGGGAGTACCGCAAGGATCAATTTTGGGTCCTTTGCTTTTTTTAGTCTATATTATTGATTTACCAAGTTTGCTGGAAAACCAACCTCAAATGGTGTTATTTGCTGATGACACTTCACTGATTTTTAAAGTGAATAGACGGGCACAACACCTTGACGACGTAAATAACGCCATGCTTAAGGTTCATAACTGGTTTACTGTTAATAATTTAGTACTAAATGAAAAAAAAAACGAAATGCATAAGATTTACTTTACCGAATGTTAGAAGTACTGAATGTAATGTTGTATTGAATAAGGATATACTAGAATTCGTCGAAAAAACGGTTTTCTTGGGGATAACGCTCGACTCAAAGCTGCAGTGGGGCCCTCACATAACATCTCTTACAGCGCGGTTAAGTTCAGCTGCTTTCGCTGTCAGAAAAATCCGGCAATTAACTGACGTAGATACCGCAAGACTAGTCTATTTTAGCTACTTTCATAGTGTGATGTCTTACGGTATTTTGCTTTGGGGACGTGCCGCAGATATAGATTCCGTCTTTGTATTGCAAAAGAGGGCTGTCCGTGCTATATATAATCTCCGCAGCCGCGAATCTCTAAGGGATTTGTTTAAAAGTATTAACATCATGACGGTACCTTGTCAATATATATACGAAAACATAATGTACGTTCGGAAAAATCTTCATCTTTTAGTAAAATAAGTGACAGGCATAATTTTAATACCAGAAATAAGAACAAATTGGATCAACCAAGTTTTAGATTGTCAAAAGTCCACACTTCGTTTATGGGGTACTGTGTAAAATGCTATAATAAAATACCACTCGAAATTCTCCATCTAAATGAGAAAAAATTTAAAACATGCATTAAGCGCACGCTATGTAATCAAGCTTATTATAAGTTAGAAGATTATATCAATGACAAACATGCTTGGCTAAATGCTGGTCCTGCTCCACATAAGCTCACAAATTAGAAATTTTATTCATTGGAAGATAGAAAATGTTTCTTGTCCCCTTAATTTTTGACATTAATATTCAAGATTTTATTATAATTTTTATAAGCAATTAAATTTCACTTATTTATATTTATTTACAGTACAAAACTTTGGTTTGTGTAATTTTGATGCATATTTGAGTTTTTGTAAATGTGAGTACGATGCAGTGATTTATTACGATAGTTTTCTACTGACACAAATAGACATGGCGGTTAGGAGCATTGTCATGCTCGCTCAAAAAGTCTCGCTGATGGTGGCGAGTGCGTTGGATCATTCGGTTCCCTTCAAAATGGTTGAGCTAAATGGTGCTGATGTCACGCGTCATGCTCGTGAACGGGCGCTATCAGTTGAGATGGGTCATCTCTTAACTGCCATGACTTTTTATTTTTGACTTTTTATTTTAATTTCGTATTTGTTTATTTTGTTAAATACTTACATTGTTTTCACATGTAGAAGCACCAAAAAGAAAATGTAACCAAGACTTTGTAAAACATGATATTTTTAAAAGAGTGTCCGTGGAGTTTCTTGCCTGTTCTTCTCCATAGAGATCTACGTTTTGGAACAGGCAATTAGCGTCACTTTTCTTTTCTGACTAACAGACCGACCGACTCTTTGACAATTCATAAGTACCTGTAAATGGTCTAAGTGAAATAAATGCTTTGAATTTTTTTTTTGAATTTTGTTGCACCAAAAGGGAGTCCAGCTCAGCATGTGTCAGGCAAATACACCTGACGCTGATCTTCCGCTGGATCCTATAAGTGACGTACGGACATCGAGCAGGCGAGATAAACATACTGGAAGGGCGTTATCTATATACAAGGTGCATTTTTGAAAGTGTAAAACCATTTAATTGGTTGTTATAAAACTCGAATTTATACTGAGTTGTCGACCTATGGCTTAGCTAGCTGCTCACTAACAGTTCAGTTCAGGTTCACCAACAAGCCCGTCAAAAATTGAGCCCAATTGTAACGATACTGGTGCCGATTCCCTTGGTCACAAACTAGACTAATTTTAAGTTAAATGCATCTTTCTCTTTTCATTTCTTAAAGAAAAGGACAGAAGACACAATTTAGTTTAATCCTGTCAAATTAGACAGCACCGGAAGAAAATTGACGTATATTTAGACGCCATGTTTTTAAAACGCGTCTAAATTATCTATGGAGTGTCTAAATTTGACAGGACTTAACTAATATTTTATCTTCTGTCCTTTTCTTAATTAAATGGAAAGAGAAAGATGCACTTAACTTAAATTTACGTTAGTTTGTGAACAATAGAATCGGCACTAATGTGAGTTTATAGTTTTTTGCTCGTTCTGCCTCACGCCTCACTGTTTGGAAGGAGTTGCGGAATGTTTATAATAGTTACCGTGACCCCGGAACATAAAGGGCAACCGAAGGAACATGAGTGGGTTTTAGTCATCAAAAGTCTGACACGCCCTCCCGCCGCATGGCGCGAGAAGTCATTTGATGATTTCTCACTAGAAAAAAAAATCTACAATAAAATAAAAATTATTAAAAAACAAAAGACCCGACTGAGTGAAAACTAATTTTAAAAAATGCGTGAAAAATATAACTTAAATAAAAACTGAAAAGAAAGAAACAAGCCCAGTAGTTTAGAATAGAACAGAACGACTCACAGTCGGGGCCCATTGGAAAGATTTGATCGGTAAAATTTCAAATGTTACCGATCAAATCTTTCCAAAGGGCCAATATGGCGCCAATATGGCGTCTGGTTGTCGCTGTGGTGAATTTTGATTACTGTCATGTCTTTAGTGACAATCGCAAGGTTAAGACGAATCGATTGACGTAAGAATTATCAAAATCGGCCTACGCATTCGGTCTCTCTAGAACGCCACATAGAATCAAACATACATACATAGACTGATGAACACATTACCCTCCTTTGCGTCGCGCAGTCGGGTAAAAATTACTTAGTCCTTCAGTAAGACACGTATTTTTTCTCGAAAACGGAACATGACGACAATACAGTGCGTTGAAGTTTCGCGTGATGTCACGCTTAGGTACATTTTCACTGAGAAATGACGTCACAAGCCCAACTTTGGAACTTCAATGTTTTTAAACTTAACTTATTTACTTTATTAATTTGTTCCAGCGAAAAATATGTGCCCAGTGTATTTGGACGATCTAACGGACCGGACGGGATAAACATAATGCCATTTTTTTTATGTAGTCGTCTTTTTTTAACCTTTCAACGACTAACCGACAGCCGGCTGTCGCGCTGCTATTGTCTTTTTGTCAAATGGTTAAACGGTTTGAGAAAAAGAAAGGTTTTGCTTTGAGTTTGTTTGAGAACCCCCAATCACTAGCAAAGCACAGGCGCCTAAATCTAAGGTATATAGTCATGGGTCTCTGTTACCTGAAATAAATGATAAATAAATAAATAAATCAATTTCCCATGACGACTTTTGACTTAATACTTTTACCCAAACCAAAAAAAACAGCATTCACACCATCGCTTTGTCTATGGTCGCCCCATTACGACCCTATAGATAGTGATATATGTTCGGCACGCGACAGAGGGGTAGTTCCAACAATTAGGGGTAAAATGTTCGTCAAGGGACCAGACGGGGCCTACGTTTTTAATAAAAGCGTGTTTTTACTGTATTTGTGGTGTTTCTTTATTGTATTAGAGTTTGGATGAAGTTTCTTGCTTTTTTGATGTGAAACATCTATAGCCGCACGTAAAAAAAAATTCTGGCGTGGCGAACGCGTCTCCACGCTTTTGTTTCTTTTCAATCATATTACTTTTTGATATGCGCCTTGGCCTCACGTTTTGTGGTTTTCGGGGCCACTGATGCCGAAAATGAGGTCCATTTCAGAATCCAAGATGGCGGCTAACATTTTTCAAAACGGACATGTCACATGGGTATCGTTTTCATGGTTTTCCGGGACACTGATGCCGAAAATGAGGTCCATATCAGAATTCAAGACGGCGGCTAACATTTTTCAAAATTTCGGTCATGGGTATCGTTTCCGTGGTTTCGATGTGTGGATGTCGATGTTTCACATCTGCCAGGCGTCCTGTGACGGCTCACTTTTTTTTCATACGAAATAGGCTGTATAAATAGTTTCTTAGTTGTAAAAGTGGTGTGCTTTCAATTCAAGCCTGCAAACTGGCTTGTACTTAATAAATAATAATAAATATCATGGACTTTAAGCAGAGGCTGTATTATGGTAACCAGATAACTGATAAACATACTTATATTATAGAAAAATTACACCCCGATCAGAACAAACAATCATATTCTTCACACAAAGTTTGTTTTGAGTGGGAATTGTACCCACGGACCTCGGGCTTAGCAGTGAGGGTGATTAAATGCCAACCAACAATGACCAACAATATAGAAGAGACGAATAAATCTATAAACAAATATGAAAAGTACAAAATTTAAAATATAATTTTAAAAAGCTCTTGGTGCCGAGGTGCCCATTATCTCATTCACAAACTAACGTAAATTTAAGTTAAGTGCATCTTTCTCTTTCCATTTAATTAAGAAAAGGACAGAAAATAAAATATTAGTTAAGTCCTGTCAAATTTAGACACTCCATAGATAATTTAGACGTGATTTAAAAACATGGCGTCTAAATATTCTACAATTTTCTTAAAGGCGCTGTCTAATTTGACAGGATTAAACTAAAATGTATCTTCTGTCCTTTTCTTAATTAAATGGAAAGAGATTTAACTTAAATTTAGTTAAGTTTGTGACCAAGATAATCAGCACCATTGACTTGTACTTACTACATGACGTTTCAAAGTGTATTTTTAAATGTCTAAAGGATATTAACAATACGGTATTTTACACCATCATCAATAATAATTGACGTACTTTTTATGAGCTGTCAAAACGATATTCTCCCATAGATTTTGTATGGCAAAACACCTTAGCGCTCCTGCACACGATGCCGCCACCGCGCCGTCGCCGCGCCGTCGCCGCACAACTACACTGTACATACGAGTCGCGCGAAGACCGCCACCGCGCCGCCGCCGCGCCGCCACCGCGCGCGGTCCTCGTCTCGCCACCGCGCATCTATTTGATTCATTCCATTACCGGCCGCATGTTCATACGCGGCCGGCAATGGAATGAATCAGGATAATGAAATAACTGGGAACGCGCGCGGTGGCGGCGCGGCGGCGGCGCGGTGGCGGTCTTCGCGCGACTCGTATGCACAGTGTAGTTGTGCGGCGACGGCGCGGCGACGGCGCGGTGGCGGCATCGTGTGCAGGAGCGCTTATAACGTCACTAAGTAAACATCTCTTAAGACCAACTATTAATTGATTACAAAGTATCTAAAATTTAATTTTACAGTACTTCCGAATAACTCCCGTTCCCGTGGGATTTTCGGGATGAAAACTATCCTATGTCCTTTCCCGGGTCCCAGACTATTATCTGTACCAAATTTTATTCAAATCGGTTCAGTGGTGTAGGCGTGAAGAAGAGATGTCTGTCTCTTCTTCACGCCTTCACCACTGAACCGACAGAGTTACATTCGCATTTATAATATTAGTACGGATAGTACGGATTGAAAATGAAATAGATTTTTAGGCAAATTATAATATAAATAATAATAAATATCCTGGGACATCTTACACACGGCTATCTGATCCCAAGCTAAGCAGAGCTTGTGTTATGGTAATCAGACAACTGATATACATACTTAATTTTTAAATACACATAATTATTATAGACAAATAGCACCCAGACACAGAACAAACAATTATGCTCATCACACAAAGTTTGTCCTGGGTGGGAATCGAACCCACGACCTCTGACTTAGCAGTCAGGGTTACTGACCACTAGACCAACAGGCCCGTCATAATGTGTAATTATGTCTTATATGTATGATTTTTGGTGTGAAATACCCAATTGTAAGAATCTAAAATTAATCGACCGCTTTACAGCTACCTAATTGGCTAATCCAGAGGTCAGCAACCTTTTGAGTTAGAAGAGAGAAAACTATTAACTGCCAATTTTTTTTAAAGATCCTCATATTGTTTTTCTTGCCTACAATTCTAGTACTTTGTGTGACACTAAAGAGCCGTGGCTTCACATCCAAAGAGATGAATGTGGCTCGCGAGCCGCAGGTTGTCGACGACTGGGCTAGACCGATAGCTGGCTTAAGTCATAGTTGGTTTTTCACAAAATTTCATCAATTTTGACGTGACAACGTCTTATAAATTGGTTTGCCGGGTGACACTTCAAGAAACTGCGTTACGCTCCGCTCACGTTATGCGCTCACAATGAGAGCGAGTGAGAGGCACGCGTCCCTTCCACTCGGGCATGGTTAGCCCGCCTAAGAGCGAGAGAGACAGACATAAAAAGTGAAAGGTACGCGTGCCTCAGTCAACGTCAGTAAGTCGTTGTCACGTAAAACTTTCGACCGTATACCGACTTTACAGGCAACCAATTTTTTTTTTTTCTTAATATTTTCTTTTTTACTATTCGGGGCAGATACAAATTCAACAAGACAAAGATCATAGAAATCGGACGGTAGTTCTTGGTTTATAAATATAGCAAATAACTCGACTTTGTTCTACAAATTAAATATTTATTTAATCAATATCTAGTACGTAACATTTGCTGTAAAAGATTACCAAGAATCTGTCCCTTTGACCTTACGTTATTGTAAACACGCGCCGTCCTCGTGGCGGCCGCGTGGCGGACACGTGGCCGACACGCGACGGACACGATACGATAACGAGCCGCGTTTGATACGCTCAATTGTCTGTTATGTATTCCGAGGGCTGAGAATAATAGTAAAGTTTTTTGGAAACCTGTCCGGAGTACCATCATACTGAAAGTAAATAATAATCGTAGTAGTATGATAAAACTACAGGTGATTATTTTTTCTTGTGGAACAAGTTCGAATCCCAGCCCAATAATTTAATTATTTAAGTATCTATGAATGCAATTTAAATTGTTTTTAAAATTCAAATAATGTCTTCTTTCAGTAAATTGTTCTATCTACAATATTTAAGGTACTTTCCCTCCATGTGACAGAGCCGTGGGACACCCTGTATATAATCTGTGATCGTAAAAGATAAGCTAATTTATTTGAACTTCAAACAACAGAGACAGTAAAACAAACAGAAAAATCTTATATATTGTCATCGACTTCCGGTTTAGTTATTTATCTGTATTTAATATTTGAAGGTGGATGTTTTTTAAAAACAAAAAGCTGAAGATTTTAATATTTTGAAGTCGATTAAAAAAGCGGAGACTTCGTTACGATATTTTTTTTTTGAGAAATTTTGTTTGTGGTTATATATAGCGCATGAAGTAAAATTGTTCAACTCCGAATATAAAATATTTTTTTTAAAACAATAAAAAAGTTTTTTTGGCGGAAACTAAAACACGAAACGAATTCAATTGTTTAGAACATAAATATATTTTAGTGATATGCTGAAAACAACATTTTAATTTATACGTTCTAAGCATATATACAGGGAAAACTTAAAATCATACTATGTACTTAAAGAAGAAAATCCAAGTGTTAGTCATCATCATCTCCCTAGCTTTTTCCTAACTATGTTGGGGTCGGCTTCCAGTCTAACCGGATTCAGCTGGATACCTGTGTTGTACGTGGAGTTACTGCCTATCAGACCTCCACAACCCAGTAACTGGTCGACACGATACCCCTTGGTTAGACCGGTCAGCTTTCTGGCTTCTGACTACCCGTAACGACGGCACGGGATGAAATTACATATGAATTGAAAAAGTCACATTGGTACTTGCTCGAATTCAAACCCACTACCTCTTACACGAGAGGCGGACGCCTTATCCACTGGGCTATCACGACCCTCCGAATGTTGGTAAATACTGTTATACTTATGCCCTTACTAATAATCACTGTGTAAAGTTATGCAATGAATAAATCCTGTGTAACCATACATTTTTTGACGTATAAACCTGTCATAAAAAGTCATAACTTTATGCAGCGATTATTAGTAAGGCGCTTAGTGGTGCCGATTCTCTTGTGCAAAAACTAACGTAAATTTAAGTTAAATGCATCTTTCTCTTTCCGTTAAATTAAGAAAAGGACAGAAGATCAAATATTAGTTAAGTCCTGTCAAATTTAGACACTCCATAGATAATTTAGAAGCAATTTAAAAACATGGCGTCTAAATATACGTCAATTGTCATCAGGCGCTGTCTAATTTGACAGGATTAAACTAAAATGTATCTTCTGTCCTTTTATTTAAGAAATGGAAAGAGAAAGATGCACTTAACTTAAATTTACGATAGTATGTTATACTTAGTATAGTATGTAGTGAAATGATTGAATGTCACCGGTCAGATGAGAACAATTTCTAATTTATGCCGTTAACTATCTCAGACTTAGGGGTGCCATGAAGCGGACTAAAATAATAATATGACGGGCCTATTGGTCTAGTGCAGGGCTGTCCAACCTATACACCTTCGCGGGCTAATTAAATTTCATACAAAAGCTGGAGGGCCAGAAAAATATTTTCAGTTGTCAAGTAAATAAAATACAGGGTAATTTTGTCATAATATTATCCAAACTATTTGTGTCCAAAACTATTTTGAGATAAAATGTGTGTCGCGGGCCGCATGAAAACAAGCCGCGGGCCGCATGCGGCCCGCGGGCCTTTGTTTGGACAGCTCTGGTCTAGTGGTTAGGGCCCCTGACTGCGTGGCCGGAGGTCGTGGTTTCGATTCCACCCAGGACAAACTTTGTGTGGTGAGCATGATTGTTTGTTCTGTGTCTGTGCGTAATTTATATCGGGATAAAGACTCTACCTGTACCAAATTTCATTCAAATCGGTTCAGTGGTTTAGGCGTGAAGAACAGACAGACAGACAGGCAGACAGAGTTACCTACTTCCGCATTTATAATATTAGTATGGATATAAGTATGTTTATCAGTTGTCTGGTTACCATAGTACAAGCTCTGCTTAGTTTGGGATCAGATGGCCGTGTGTGAGTTGTATTATAAAAAACGTCTGCTTATCCGTTTTAGTGTTTCGTTGTTCATGTCTCGAAACCTTTATAGTATCGTCATGTCCGTCCGTTTACAGCTAAGTCTAATGGTTAGTGCTAGAAATATAAAACTTTGCATTGATATGTGGTGTATTTACCCGGGGTTGCGGAATGTTTATAATAGTTACCGTGACCCCGGAACAAAAAGAGCAACCGAAAAAACAGACGGCGTGGGTTTTACTGACTAAAACCCAGGGTGGGTTTTAGGCGATTATCACACTGCCCCGGACCCCGCTGCATGTTGCGTGTCAACGCACCTACGCGCGTTTCTACGGGAGTGCAGATCTGCATCATCGTGCGGGTTTTTTGCGCACTCACGCGCGTAGGTGCGTTTTGTAGATTCACGCACGGCGGCTCTCATTTATTCGCCGTTCTCTCGTTCTCATTTATTCATACGTCACGCCCATTCAAAATCACGCGCGGCACTGCGGGATTCGATGTGCCATACCTTGCGTCTCGCCCCGCACCTACGCGCGGGGGTGCATGTTTCTCCGCGTGTATGCGCGTGATCCGCATGTACGCGCGTGGATGCATTACCATACAAACGGAGATACTTACAAGCAACGGAAGAACACGCATCCACGCGCTACGCTGCATCATGCGGGGCAGTGTGAAGATCGCCTTAGTCAGTAAAAGTCTGACATGCCCTCCCGACGCGCCGCACCCAGGACGGGAGCAGTCATTTGATGAATTCCCAATCCCCCAAAAAATATATATGTGTATTTATCACGTCGAAAAAATGCTAAAAAAATCATAAAAAATTACTATTATGAAGTACCTCTTTAGAAAGGAAAGTGGGATCTTTAAACCTTCAAACACACGTGATTCGATACACAATAGAAAGACATTGGCAGCGCGACAGCCGGCTGTCGGTTGGTTCTTGAAAGGTTAAGAAGGTGTGGGCACTTTTCTTAAAAAATATTGGAGTTTTAGATTTTAAAAGAGAATTAGAGAGTAATTAAGTAAGGATTCACTCCGGGGTTGCGGAATATTCTAATAGTTACCGCGGCCCCAGAACATAAAGAATACCGAAGCAACAAGGGTGGGTTTTTGTTACGAAGTAACTATTTAGTAATCTGTAGTTTTAGTCAGTAAAATGCCGACACTCCCTCCTGCCTCGCTCATGGCGGGAGAAGTCATTTGACAATTTCTCATCTTTAAAAAATTGATTTACAACAGAAACAAAAGATTTTGCACCACACATAAGGCAGTTCTTTTCGTATCCGCACTCTCGGATATATCCGCAGCGGATAAGTCCGCTGCCGACAGCCCTATTGTCCGAAGCTCGAATGTGGACGAAATTGAAAATTCCTGCCAACGATCGAATATCGTTAGTTTGCTTTGAGGCCGTGTTTCGTCGAATTGGTCGAAAATATGGTGGCGACGAGTGTCACTTTTAATGGCGTCTTTTGTTATTGACAGTTAACTTTTGTGAAGTAAACTAATGTAAGATATACGGAGTCATCTCGTGTTCTTGGTTATAAGAACACGTGTATGATCTCCAAACTATAATTTAATAACCGTACATTGTCATTTAAACTGAAATATTATTTTCAAACTGGACATTGGCAGAAATCACCGAAAATTCGGTGGATTGCCATAACAAATATAAAAGTTGAAGTTGTAAGATATACACTGAAAAAGTGAAAAGTCAAAAATAAATTTTGACTGGGTTATACTTTACACGAATTACACGATACCCGTTAGATACCTTAAATTTTCGAACACACGTGATATAAGACATAATAGTAAAAAATAGCAGTGCGACAGCCGGCTGTCGCTAGGTCGCCAAAAGATTAAAATAATTATATTGTTGTGCCATAGCAGGGTCATGTGATACCTAATATATTATTTGTAACAAATTGTAAACTACATGAATGCAATAAAATAATACTGATTGTCAGATTTTCTGGCTTCTGACTACCTGAAACGACAGCCAAAGATCTTAGAAAGTGCCAACAGGGACAAAAGGCTTTTTTTTTGGTGAGTGGGAAATCATGCAATGACTCTGCTCCCGTCCTGGGTGCGGCGGGAGGGCGTGTCAGACTCTTACTGACTAAAACCCACTCATGTTCCTTCGATTGCCTTTTATGTTCCAGGGTCACGGTAACTATTATAAACATTCCGCGACCCGGGACAAAAGGCTTTACAAGCTTTCCGTGGCATGGGTTGTCCGTGATATTCAAGATAATTTTGAAAATAGGATATTAAATAATATATACCTAATTCTAATACGTTTTTATAGTTCCTGCCACGAGAAGCAATACCTTATGTAAACACACATTCAGGTACGCAACCTTTGAATCAAATTCGAAACTCGAATCACTTTGTGTGATGACTATGATTGTGTCTGGGTGTAATTTTTCTATAATACTTATGTGTTTATGAATTGGGTAGTTTCCACCATTAACCAATAAATGTTAGACACAATTCCTATAAAACCTCTATTAATTTCAGCCTGATAAATTCGGTTCATTTTCAATTTGCTATAAAATTAGATTTTTAGTTGTTTTGAAATCAATAAATAGATAGCCAACTGAGTTGTTATTTTAGTGACGTCATAAATCGCTATTGCCATACAAAATCTATAGGAGAATGGCGTTTTGACAACTCATAAAAAGTACGGTCAATTGATAATGGTGAAAACTACCGTATTATATAGGAACGAATATCAGTTGTCTGGTTACCATAGTACCAGCTCTGCTTAGTTTGGGATCAGCTGTTCCAGGATTTTTATTTTATTTTTACTTTTCGAAAGATACAGCCTGAGACAGAGAAGCCTCACGAACGCTAATTGGCGTTAAAGTCCTGTTTAATTACTAAAAAAAACAACAATTTCACAAAGTTTCAAGCCATAGAAATATAAATAACAGGAGAAGTGGCGAGTGGGCGTGTCGCTGTCCGCGCAACATGCAATCGTGCTACAGGTCGTACGTAAGTGGCCGTGTCCGCGAACTAGTGTGCTTTCGAACGCCATCGTGTCAACAAATTAAAATACCGTATTGTTCAGCGATTTCTTGCAAAAAGTGAAGCAGATACCAAAACTATGTCAACAATGGAATCACATTTCATATATTTTTTTCCTATATTTGTCTTTAAAATCATAAAAAATAACAAATCGAAAAATATTTTCTGTTATTTCGTTTCTAAGCATCACAGCGACTGCATTGTTTCTGCTGAAATACATTGCTCCTTCACAACTACGCAAGTTTGTCACTTAGTGACAAGACAAGCAATGTAAAAATCACAAAACGATATTTAACTAAACGCAAGAATCGCGTGATGCGGCCGCTGGTTCTTGCCGTGAGTTAATGATGTCCATGTGCAAATCCTTTAGCGTAGGTTATCGACAACAAAGTCGCCTGACGAATAAAATATTGTTTGGGAGTTATTTGTTTTAATTTGTCCACCGTTTTAACCCGCTTGGAATATCAAAGTAAATATTAATATTTACCCTGTTTTAATTTTGTTTTATTATTATTAGTCATATGTGACCAAATATTACAGCGTCCTTAAATATTTCCCTCGGCTTACCTAACACGGTTCAAGTGCATGTCGCGTGGCATCTGGACCATCGTGTCCATTTTGTATCAGTATTATACCATCGTAAAAAATAAACAAATAAATAAATAACTGCATCGTATTCATATTTATAAAATTCAAAAATGCTTTTTAGTTACACAAACCCAAATTTATCTATTTACGCCATCTTTTTATTTAGTTTTACTTCCGAGAACCCAAAAAGGATTTGGTCGATAATAAATAGAAGTTTCGATAATTTTCTGATTTAGTTAATCACTAGCGTAAATGTAAAATAAATTGCATTTGCACAGCACAACGATAGCCATCAATGTTAATGTGTGAGTAAGTTTTACGGTGCATGGTAAATACACGCTGTGTAGGTGTTTTAAGGTTCTTAATTGATTGTGTTGTACGTTCTAGTACAAGAAATGCGGGTGTGTGCGCGGCTGCGTATCTATTGCTTTTACTGAACTGCGCGTGTAGTAGTTGCCGTGTGGTAGGGATAACAGGAGACACAGGTATCCGATACATTTTCGTCTACAGGGCATATCTCCTTCTTTAATATATCTATGTTTCAAGCACATTCTTGCAACAAACTCCGCCGTCCCTCCCAGACTTCCGCGCGACTTCAAAACATTCTTTGGAAGTCGTTAGACTTAAAATTTACGATATCAGACGTTTGGGCATCGGAATTTTTGTTATTACATGCCTCTAGTTTTGAGTATAGCGCCATCTAGTACGGAGTTTTGGAACTATATGCTATGAAAGTTTTAAAGAATTTAACTGGCCTTGGTCTAGTGCAGATATGACAAACTTCAACTTTTGAAGATTGCGAGCCATTTTTTTATTTTAGCAAAACGTTAACGGGTCGCTTTTCAATAAAAATTCGTCCAACTCCACAATTAATGTTGTGTTCAGGTTGTACCTTTATACAGTCGGGTTCTTTAAAATATTATAACCTAATGTCACTCCCACAACTAAGGCGAATTCAATTGATCATAATGTCGAAATTCGTTAAACGGTTTAGGCTGTAGAGCGTGCCATAGAATGAGACATACCTACATAAGCTTGAAAAACATAAACTTACTTTTGCCGGTCAGGTAAAAATTAAAATAAAGTAAATAGGTATTTACAGGGTTTCCAGACAACAAACGTGATTATTTTTGCCATTTTTAGGGTTCCGTACCTCAAAAGGTAAAAACGGAACCCTTATAGGATCACTTTGTTGTCCGTCTGTCCGTCCGTACGTCTGTCAAGACCCTTTTTCTCAGAAACGCGTCGAGATATCAAGCTGAAATTAATATCACATACTCAGGTCTGCTATCACTCAAAGCCGTGAAAAAATCAAGTTTCTAATACAACGCAAAAAAAAAGATACGGCGGTTTATATTGCATATTTAGAAATTTGCAAGAGAATCAAAACCTATAGGGTACTTCCCATTGACCAAGAATCATGAAATTTGGCAAGAAGCAAGGTCATGTAACACAAGTAAAGGAAAAACTCCGAAAACCGTAAATTTGTAGTTTGTTCACATCAGGCGTCCGTCTGTCCGTCTGTCTGTCAAGATCCTTTTTCTCAGAAACGCGTCGAGATATCAAGCTAAAATTAATATCACATACTCAAATCTGCTATTTCTAAAAGCAATGAAAAAATCAAGTTTCTAAATCAACGCAATAAAAAGATACGGTGGTTTATATTTCATATTTAGACATTTTCAAGGGAATCAAAACTCAAAACCTATAGGGTATTTCTAATTGACCTAGAATCATGAAATTTAGCAAGAAGCAAGGTCATGTAGCACAAGTATAGGGAAAACTCCGAAAACCGTAAATTTGTAGTTTGTTTACATCAAGCGTCCGTTTGTTCGTCCGTCTGTCAAGAACGTTTTTCTTAGGAATGCGTCGAGATATCAAGCTGAAATTAATATCACATACTCAAGTCTGCTATCTCTTAAAGCATTGAAAAACTCAAGTTTCTAAATCAACGCAATAAAAAGATACGGCGGTTTATATTGCATATTTAGACATTTTCAAGGGGACCAAAACTCAAAACCTACAGGGTACTTCCCATTGACCTAGAATCATGAAATTTGGCAAGAAGCAAGGTCATGTAGCACAAGTAAAGGGAAAACTCCGAAAACGGTAAATTTCGTAAATTTGTAGTAAGTACACATCCGTCCGTCATTACGTTCGTCCGTCTGTCAAGACCCTTTTTCTCAGAAACGCGTCGAGATATCAAGCTTAAATTAATATCCACACACTTAGGTCTGCCATCTCTCAAAGCAATAAAAAAAATAAAGTTTTTAAATTAACGCAACAAAAAGATACGGCGGTTTATACTGCATATTTAGACATTTGCAAGGGAATCGAAACTCAAAACCTATAGGGTACTTCCCATTGACCAAGAATCATGAAATTCGGCAAGAAGCGAGGTCATGTAGCACAAGTAAAGGAAAAACTCTGAAAACCATAAGATTGTAGTTAGTTCACATCCGTCCATCCTCCCGTTAGTCCGCCTGTCATCAAGACCCTTTTTCTCAGAAACGTGTCGAGATATCAAGCTGAAATTAATATGACATACTTAGGTCTGCTATCTCTTAAAGCAGTGAAAAACTCAAGTTTCTAAATCAACGCAATAAAAAGATACGGCGGTTTATATTGCATTTCGATATTTGCGAGGGATTCAAAACCTATAGGGTACTTTCCATTAACGGAACCCTCGTTGCGCGAGTCCAACTCGCACTTGACCGGTTTTTATTTATCAATAGGGATGTTGACTACATCAAAAGAATGACATTCTATTTAGTCCGTCTGTTAGACAGTCCAAAAATACTGGACACATATATTTGCTTTATCAAATTAATAACAAAATACAAAGATAAAGAGCATCAAAGTTCCGGAGAGGGGGCTTGTGACGTCACTCCTCAGTAAAAATTATACAAAGGTGTGACGTTTCACGAAACTTTAACGCACTGTATTGTCGTCATTTTCTGTTTACGAAAAAAAAGAAACAATACGTGTCCCAAATTTTTTGATTATCTAACTGACGGACTAATTACTTTTTTTTGTCATCTCGCCTATTATCCACACACTTGGCCGGTTTTTTACTTTTATTTGTAATAATTTCGGAATTTCGAAAGAGATGTTATTAAAATTATACAATTCCGGAAAATCATTGGGATATTTTTAACATAGATTAAGTTTGACGTCAATGGCCGTAAATTATGACCTTATCAGTGAACCAAAAGTGATTAGCTACTATAATTTGCGTGTTCAATTAACTAACAAACAAAATTTTAAGTACAGATTATGTAAAGTTACTAAAGTAATAATTATTTATCATTTTCATATTTGATTTTAAGAACCACATAATAAAAAATAACATAATATTTAAAAAGTGGTACGTACCTATTTTTAATAACAATCCAATATCACACGATTGTGTAGAATCTTTTATTTTTTCACAACTTATTTTTTATTTTCACAATTAATGATAAGTAAAAAAAAGTTTGTAAAAATAATAATTTATTCAATTTTATTTTGTTCACATCACTATTTTAAACACTGGGGGATAATATCCGAAAATAAAACACCAAACGAAATTAAATAAATAACAAACCAATTTAAAATTTCACTTCCAATTCCAACACACTTTGTAAAAAAAACAAGAATAAAAAAATATTTTTTTAAATGGCGTCCAATTTTTCTTTTTTTTTTTAATTTAACTGTTAAGTCAATACTATTAATAGTCACGGTATTATATTTTGGAATACCGATCACTAAATAAGTTAGCCGCGAATTTTTTTCTGGTTAGCGGGCAAGCGCTCCCCTTGGATATTGACAAGCGACTGGGGACGCGCCTTCGACTAACATTTTATCATTGAGGGGAATAAAATATGGGAAGTATTAATAAAATATAGGTTTTGTGGAAAGAGAATATATTATGCTTAATTTTTAAACCGACTGACAAGAAGGAGGAATTCCATTCGATTCTTTTTTTATGTTTGTACACGTCTTACTAATAAAATCGCTGCATAAAGTTATGACAGGCATAAACGTCAAAAAATGTATGGTTACACAGGCTTTATTCATGACATAACTTTACACAGTGATTATTAAGAAAGGGCCTAAGTATATATGTTTTTATTACGTGGTTCTTATTAAGTTTGATACTGAATAGTTGTCATTTGGTTCCATAAGAAAATTAAAAAGTTTGGCCCCGTAGTTTTCATTTTATGAACATTTTTGTCCTGAAAATTGGTCTGGTATAAAAGGTGACTGGTAAGTAGACCGACTACCTCTGAGATGAAATGCCTAAACAAACTCAGGGATTATCGTCTCTTTTAAAGTCCAGACAAAAAGATATATTCAATATTTATATGCAAAATAACATCCGTGATAGCCAATTGAGGAAAGTGCCAGTAACAGTTTGGGTAAACCTGCCTTAAACAGCATCGTGAACTTATCTTGCCTTCGAACACACGTGATTCAAGACACAATAGAGAGACAATAGCAGCGCGACAGCCGGCTGTCGCTTGGTCGTTGAAAGGTTAAGATAAAGGAGCTCCACAAACCAATACAACTTTAAAATCATAAGCTTGCAAGTCCGCCGAATAATAATTTGGTGCATTCATATCTTAAAAGTCACTTATAAATAGATTTTACTTAATTCTAGTCACTCGTTCTACGGAAACAAACAATTGAGAACAATTGAGATCTGTTACTTTTAGATCTAACAATTTGTCTATGCGTCATTCCGCAGATATGCGATGCCCTTATTGTCCAGATTCTTATAACTGAATAAATTTAAATAGTGATGTTGAGGGTTCGAAACCGCGTTTAATTTTTTTAAAAAAACTTCTCTAAGCTTCTTTATGGTCTTCGAAAGTACGATCATGTGTCGGAATTTCGGAAGCGGCTGAAGTGGCTACCTATTCGGCAGCGTCGAGATTGTCACACTCTTTCATTTCTCTTCTCTATTCTTCATAATTGTAAGGCTCCTTCGTATCTTCGGGAACGCTTTGAGTTTCTTGTACCTAGAGGTAAACCTTGTCGTTCAACTTCATCTCTTCTACTTCGTTTCCCTTCCCACTCTTCAAGTAGATAGGTATGATGGTTCATTTACTGTTCGTGCTGTGCGTCTTTGGAATGCACTCCCACACTCTTTGCGGGATAGTATTTCCTTAGAAGTGTTCAAGAAAGGAATAAGAGAACATTTTCTGTCTTTGTATTTATGTAAGTATATATTGTAGTTCTTTATGATTTAAGAAAGAAAATGTATTGTCTTGCACATGAGTGTGGGATTGGGTGGTGAAATGAAATGGTTGGTGACTTAAAAACTTCTATATTTCAAATAAAAACAAACATAAGCTCAAAAAATAACTCTTAACTGTTTCTTACGTCGTACGTCGTCTTATGCACTCTCCGCCATGCTTCTTCTTTCTCTCTCTTTTTCTTTCACTCCTATACTCTTCTCACTCACTTCTTTGCATACATTCCTTTCTACTCATCGTTCATTCCACACTCGGTCATCCTGTACATTTGTCTGGCCTCAGACATACAATTTCTTATAAAACACAACCTTAATAAAATGCAGAAACTCGTAACAACATCACAACTTTAGTTACTAACACTAGTTTATAGTTTAGGCTCGACATCTTAATTACATCTTTTCACAATAAAGAAATAAAGCATACCTGATAAAACAAAATTAACAACAACATAAACTAAACTACATTTCATAGCATTCTCTACTTTCATACTTTAATACAATACATACTTCTTAACAAACATACCTACATTACTCCTAGTCATCTGGCCATTTTACATAATTATGGTCTGCAGATATTATCGTTTTGACTGGACCTTCTGTCGTCATAGCCACTTTCTCTACGTCGTATATGTCATGCCGTTTTGTTTTCGTGACCTGATAATATCTCAAATATTTAGGCTTGAGTTTGAACCCTGGCCCTGCTCTTCTTCCATCTTCTCTATTTTCAGCGTACCTTGTTTCTTTTTCTTTTACAGCAGGATTACTGACATGACCTAAACAATCAACAGAACAATTCGAAAAACATGAAGCATCTTTCCACCATTCATGGTTTGGGTTCATCCAATCGTCTTTTGGCAAAAACCAAACCATACAATCTTTCATAAACATCAAAACATTTCGTAAAAAATCATTTCCAATTATCATTTGAAATGGCACAGAGTCGTTAGGCATTACATAGAACGATATATTACGATAAAGGCAATTATCAATCGTTAAATCTAACATTACTACACCACATGGCTTTACTTTTGAATTACCAAAACCCGTTAACGTAATATCGTTTTCGTTACAAAGAAATACGTAGTCTAGCCTTTTAAGTTCATTGTAGAAGTTCTTTGACATCAAATTTACATCGCAGCCCGAATCTATTAACGCACTACCCGTTTTATCGCGCACTAACACTTTTTTTAATGGTTTTACATGTCGTGAAAGGCGTACATTCGTTTTCAGTCGTTTTGCTTGTTTGCGTTGACAGTGTCAAACTCAACAGCATGACCGCTGTCAATCTTGCAGAATGAACCATTCGCTCCTGTGTTCACTTCAGTCACCTCTGCTATGAAAACTTCAGCCTGAACATCGTCTTGAACTTCGTCGTAGTTCGCGCTTGCGCTGCCGGTGGCGCCCTCTCGCATCAAATTAAAGAAAACTTCTTTTGACATCTGATTGGTTGGTTTTCGTTCTTCAGTAGTGCCAACCTTTTTTCGTTCGTGTCCTCCGATCGTGCCCGAAGTCTGCCGAGTGCCCAATGATGACGTTTGCACGGTCGCCGTTTGGTTTGAATCGCCCGCTATCTTTTTTACAGGACAATTTAGCGATATGTGTCCAAATTCGTTGCAATGGAAACACTTTTTTCCTTGCGACCGATGAGGACAATTTTCCGACGTATGACTCTTTTCTCCACAGTTAAAACAACGCATCGTTCCAGTTGCAGCAGAGTTCCTCGTGTTGTTCGAATTGATGTTCTGAGTATTAGTAGGCGTCTTACATCGTCTGCTGTCCTTTGCAGAATTATTCTTGAACATCGCGTACAACTTAAGTTTTTCTTTTAGGTCCGTGTAAGTAGTGACACCGTATAACATAATCTTATTTATCTCTTCATCTATTATGCCTTCTACAATATATTTAATAGCGACATAGTCCGGTATTTTGCCGCGTATCCCCAACTCCTTCATGACCAACATATAGTCAATACACGTCTCATCTTTTCTCTTCCGTCTTGAGCTCATCATTTCATGTATTTTCTTCGCATCTATGGTATCTGGGAATTCTTTACTGATGGCATTTTTCAACTCGTCCCAGGTCTTATATGTCTTCTCGCTACGAAGCCATAGTGCTGCTGTGCCGGTCAGCGAACGTCGAGCCACTAACAGCATTTGAGTTGGACTCCATTTAAATATTTCACCATTTTCTTCGATATCCCGTATCCACATGGATACCGTATGCGTTTCATCTCGTCCACTGAATTTTCTTACTAGTTGTTCCGTAAGGGACAACATGCCTTGCGCCATCTGTGCTGATGTTGATCCTGCCGCGTCGTAAAATTCCTCCATAGGCATCGCAGTTCCTCGCCGTCGTCGTCGTAACAAGGAATGCCGTCGTATATTTCGTCGTCGTCGTTGCCTGTAGGATATTGGCTGGATCTTTGAAAATCAACCGTCGTCGTGCGTCGTGCTCGTCAATGCGCTTGCCGTCTTCGTGGTTTGCACCAAATCCACTTATTTCACCGCAATCCCGGACGAGCCCCCAAGTTTGTGGGATTGGGTGGTGAAATGAAATGGTTGGTGACTTAAAAACTTCTATATTTCAAATAAAAACAAACATAAGCTCAAAAAATAACTCTTAACTGTTTCTTACGTCGTACGTCGTCTTATGCACTCTCCGCCATGCTTCTTCTTTCTCTCTCTTTTTCTTTCACTCCTATACTCTTCTCACTCACTTCTTTGCATACCAGTGGCGTAGCGTGGGGGGGGCCGGGGGGGCCATGGCCCCGGGCGGCACATAATAGGGGGCGGCAATTGGGGAACATGACGAAAATATTGGATTGAATTATATAAAAAAAAAATACTTTTCCAAATTACCTACCTACTGTTCGCAATATGTTAGTTACCAAAAGCACCCGCGAAAGCTTTACCGCAAGTGTGTGAAAAAGAGGACGATAACCTCGCGGGCTCAGTTGCTCTGTAGCCGGCGAGCGCCGGAGACGCGCGTCCGCGCGATTTTTTCCGCCCTTTGACCTTGTCCAGAAAGGGCGAATTCACCGCGAAACGTTTGGCGCGAATTCATTCGCGCGTTGGCGAGATGCTAGGTACCAAAACATCGCGTCCACAAGCATCGCGCGAATAATAAATTCGCGTGCAATTCGCCAGACTCGACTCGCGCCTAATGTGCGCGAGTCGAGATACTAGGGCTGCCTTGTTGCGTCCAGATTTCGCGCGAATTTCAGAGCGAGTGCACGTATAATGGATAAAGAGAGAGAAAGAGAATCGCGGCGAATTTGCCCTTCCTGGACAAGTCCTTTGTCCAACTAACGCGCCGTCGACACTGGCCTGGTCCTTATCGGGCGGCGAGCTACCCATCAATCGCCGCCCACAGGCCCGCGCCTACGGTGGCAAGTAGTCGTCTTGCCACTCTCGACGCCTACGCCTGGGTTTTTGTCCGGGGTGTGAGGCCTGACACTGCCTCACGCGTGCAGCAGCCTACTTCTCCAGCATGACTGCTTCGCAGAAGGCGGTGACGGCTTCCCATTCGGTCTCTCCCACCGATCGCCTCTGCAAGGACACGGCGGTGACCCACCCATGCGAGGCATTCCTTCAGGCGACCGTTACCGGTGACACCCAGGCGTCGCTTCCGCCCGAATCCGACACAGGAACCTCCCGAAATGTCCGTGTCCGGTGAGAACCTGTGTCCGGCGATACGTGAGAGCGCCGTGGCGCCTCGTCAGCTAACTCCTCAAAGAGGCGTGCCCAGCACTGGGTTGCGACAGTATATTCTCCAAATCCCACGACCGGATGCCCGCAGGAAGCCTCGCCGCCTCGCAGGAGATTTTGCGGTACTCCCCGCACCATCCGAATGGTTATAACTCTCTGGGACGCTCTTAAAAGCCGGGCCGAAACCAAGGCCAGGTTCCAGCCCCGTAGAGGGCCAATGGACCCCACGATCCTCGCGTACCCACGTTATGTTAGATTTTTGGTTCTGCTGATCGGCTCCCGTGGCTCATGGTGCAATGTTATGTAGCACAATATTATGTGTTATTCTGATGTATAAACTACGAATATCCAGCATAGCCATCGGCCAGCCTTATTGCTGCCCGCACGCAACGGAATCTCTCAAAATAAATATTTTTTCCCGTTTTTTCTCCCACTTTTATTTACTGCTCGGCTCCTATGTGTCTTAGTGTTATATAACCTATAGCCGGCCAAGGAGTATGTATTATAATCGTACCAAGTTTGGTTATACGTAATCCCTTCAGTAGTTTTTAAACCATGCGTGCACACTACGTGCGTGTTTACTAATTGCATTTTTGGCATCAGTATCGATCACCAATCATTCTTAGGTCAATTCATTATATTTAAACTTTAAGCGATTTATAGTTAAAATAAGGGGCGGCGGATTTGCGAGCAGCCCCGGGCGGCGAAAAGCCACGCTACGCCACTGTTGCATACATTCCTTTCTACTCATCGTTCATTCCACATGAGTATATCCTCCACTGCAAAATTTCTCTACCAAATTATGGTTTGCCGGAAGAAAACTCATTTATGGGTTAAGCTCGCCTTTGTACATGATTATTTTATTTGCTACCATTATGTATTTTTGTTTTCTTGTTCGTGTGCAATATATGAATATATATGAAGCTTTCGGCCGCGGCTTCGCCCTTATGGTTGTCGAACTTTCATCCTTTATTAAGGAATTTCAAAAAATCCTTTCTTAGTTACCTACTCTTCACAAAGAACACACCCTGTAAGTTTCATGTCTCTAGGAGCAGCGGTGTGGTGTGCGTTGATATATCAACAGACAGTCTATCAGTCAAATAGTTTATCATTTTTTTAAAATATGTAGATTTGTATAAATATCAGTTTATATTAAACTAGTTTTTGCCCGCGACTTCGTCCGCGTGAAATAATAGTTCCCGTTCCTGGGGGATTTCCGTGATGAAAACTATTGTATGACATTTTTAGGGTCCCAGACTACTCGTATATATGTTCCAAATTTCGTTTAAATTGGTCAAGTGGCTTAGGCGTAAGAAGAGACAACCTGACAGACTTACTTTCGAATTTATAATATTAGTATACATAGGTTTAATACAAAAATAAACTAATATTGAATGAAATGATTCATACCTCTTTTTTGACGCCAGTGTGTGCACTGTGAATCTGTCTTAAAAATCTGAAACAAAAAGAAAACGCACTTTTAATAACGTTCTGGTACCGAATGCTCATCAAAAATGATGATTAATTTCAAGGGTGCTTTTGGGACCGCGGTCCCGGTTCCGTAAGCCTCCCGACTCAAATTAAGGTCACATGACCTTGGCAGGAGATAATTCAGTTTCAGGACACTGCAAGAATCATGGGCAATTTTACACCGTGGCCGGTAAGACCATATTGCAGTCATTGCAACCAGAGGGCTGGCCATTTCTTGAGACAAAGAATTAGCATTGCCATACAACGTGGCAATGCTGCCAGCCTTTTGGCCACACCTGTCCTGTTGACAGCGAAGCGGACGAATTTTTTGATGCCCTGTGAGAATTTATACAAATTGTATATATTTACCATAGTATTATTTATAAGTTTTGTATATAATATATTTAGATTTCATAGTTAGAATACTTATCTATACATCTATACATCCATACATATACAAGGTGTATTTTTGGTCTTGCTCCACCCGCTAGGAGATGATTCTACCCATAAAAACAAACACTTTTATTATGGAACCAACTCTGAAATCGCGAAAAAAATATCAGCTGTTTCTATGAAAAGTTCATTGCCCTCCCGACTATAATGTATGAAACAGCTGATATTTTTTTCGCGATTTCCGAGTTGGTTACATAATATAAGTTATTTGTTTTTATGAGTAGAATCTTCTCCTAGCTAGTTGAGCAAGACCAAAAATACACCTTGTATATAAAACAAAGACGGGTTTGTTACAACACTTATAACTCGAGATCGGCTAGACCAATTTTCATGGTTTTTGGTTCATTGGATTTGTCTCTGCCCCGAATAGCAGAATACATCTTAAAAATAATGAAAACTCGACGAGAACATAATTATAAAAGATGAATCATTTTCCCTTAATTTAATGTTACTTTGTTTCGTACCTGTCAAACATTTGTTGTCCATCCTGCCAAATACTATAAGTAACAGAAATAATGACAAAATGCATTCTTTCCCACCAACTATCCAATTGAATTTTTAAACTCCTTGGATGTGCCTGGCTTACCACCGCACAATTTACGACTAAAGATTGGTTCCGTACTAATCATGCTTCGAAACTTAAACCAACCAAAACTGTGCAACGAAACACGTTTGGTGGTAAGTAAATTAATGAGGCGATCTGGTGACGGTACGGAGTTGGTGAGTGTGAGCGCATGCCACAAATCCAATAAAGAATACTAGCCGCAGCAGGCGAGTCGGTGCGGAGTGGCTGCCGGGTGGCTGTAATGAGCTATGACCTTAAAGGGCAACCGAAGGAACATGAGTGGGTTTTAGTCAGTAAAAGTCTGACACGCCCTCCCACCGCACCCAGGACGGGAGACGTCATTTGATAAAAAAAAGGGTGCTACATTGAAAAGTGCAATCCATGCAAAAAAATAAATAGCAAATAAAGTATCGCTGAATTATTAGTAATTTTTTTTAAATGATCCTTATTTAAAAAGTAAAAAATGTGATCATTTGTTGCCTATAGGGCGAAACAAAGTTCGCGGGGTCAGCTAGTATTAAATAAAGAATCATATATTATATTATGAGAAATAAATTTATCATTACGTAGTATAATACAGTCACCTTTCGACGACCAAGCGACAGCCGGCTGTCGCGCTGTAATTTCTTGCTATTGTGTCTCGAATCACGTATGTTAGAAATACTATGCTATCAGCGAATCCATACTAATATTATAAATGGGAAAGTGTGTCTGTCTGTCTGTATGTTTGTCTTTCTTTCACGGCAAAACGGAGCGACGCATTGACGTGTTTTTTTTTTTTAAGTGGAGATAGTTGAAGGGATGGAGAGTAACATAGGCTACTTTTTGTCTCTTTCTAACGCGTGCGAAGCCGCGGGCGAATGCTAGTACCATATAAAGCACCTAATGTGGGCCAATGCCTAAAAATCTTCATTCGGCATCCTAAAATTTCTAAAAACGTTTGAGTCATAATCCCTTTTACCAACCACATACCAGGCGATCAGAATTCATAAGAAGACGTCGTCAATCATTATCTCACATATATTATATCGGTGAGAAGATAAATTATACGTTCAATATTATACCACTATGACCTTATAATGTCAGATAATATTAAAATAGCTACACGTCGCCTTCAAATTGGAGATTTTTTTTTGCAAAGTAGCACTAATCTTTTTACCGACTTCAAAAAGAGGACAACTCACAACATTTAGGCTCAATTCACATGTACCACAACCACACCACAACCACAACCACACCACAACGACGCGATGTGGTCGGGCGTAAATTTTGTATTGAAAATGAATATTACAATTCACACGTACCACATTTTGCGGTTGTTATCGACCACTTGTGTAATACGACTACATCGCAACCACATCGCGACGGCAACGCCACCACCGGCGGCGGCAGCGCGGCCACATCGCCGCGACATGACGTCATCAACAGCGCGCGCCTAGCTGGCCATGTATAACTGCACATGAGCACGTGGATACCACATCGCAACGACAGCGACAACGCAACCACATCGACATTTTGTCGCTACCACAACGCGACTGCAAAAAGCCGCTGCGACACTATTCACACGTAACCACAGCTTGACCACATTTTGTCGCTGCGACGTGGTGTGGTTGTGGTACGTGTGAATTGACGCTTAAGAGCAAGTTCTGGCAACTGTACTATGGTAACCACACAACTGATATCCATACTTATCTATTTTAAAAGAAAATCTTATATCTATATACATATATAAAAGAAAGTCGTGTTAGTTACACATTTTATAACTCAAGAACGGCAGAACCGATTTGGCTGAAAATTGGTGAGAGGTAGCTTAGGACCAGGGGACGGACATAGAATACTTTTTATCTTCTTTTTTTTAGTAACCAAAAATCTGATACCACGCGGGTGAAACCGCGGGGGACAGCTGGTAGTTTATAAATACATACTGTGTATTATACTTATATTAATTACACCCAGACACAGAACCAACAATCATGCACATACAATGACTTGTCCTGATTAGGAACCGAACCTACGATCTCAGGCTTAAAAGCCAGGGTCACTAATCACAAGTCCAAGAAGCCTGTGTCAACAACAACATTGTTTTTCCTACCACACAAAATTTAAGATATTTCACTTAGACCATTTACAGGTGGTTATGGGACATCCCGCCCACAAAAAACTTGCCCCCGGGCGAGATGTCCACTTTTTAAATTGTGCATGGGTATATTCGCCCGAAAAATAATGTCCAGTGTAAAAAAAATGATACTGGGATGTATCCTATTATAAAGTAAAGAGATTTTTTGACTAAATCGTATACTTAGGTATATTTTTTTTTATATTATCTGTTTTAACAGTACATTATTTTTCGGGCGAATATAACCATGCACATTTTAAAAAAGTGGACATCTCGCCCGGGGGCGAGTTTTTTCGTGGGCGGGATGTCCTATAGCCCTTTTATGAATCGTCAGAGTCGGTCGGTTAGTCAGAAAAGTGAAGCTAGTTGCTTGTTCCAAAACGTAGATCTCTATGGAGATTCCTCTCCCGGGTTATGTCCTTTCTCGGGCCCCAGACTATATCTGTACCAAATTTTATTCAAATCGGTTCAGTGGTTTAGGCGTGAAGAAGAGACAGAGAGACAGACAGACAGAGTTACTTTCGCATTTATAATATTAGTACGGATTAATATGCGATATATAGAAGAGTATCTGTATATAAACTTCTAGCTTTTGCCCGCGGCTTCGCTCGCGTTAAAAAGAGACAAAAAGTAGCCTATGTTACTCTCCATCCCTTCAACTATCTCCACTTAAAAAATCACGTCAATTCGTCGCTCCGTTTTGCCGTGAAAGAAAGACAAACATACAGACAGACAGACACACTTTCCCATTTATAATATTAGTAAGTATGGACTAGCTGTTCCTCGCGGTTTCACCCATGTTACATAAGGTTTTTGGCCTCGCTCCCGTGGGACATAGCGTGATATTATATAGCCTATGTTACTCATGGACACTGTAGCTTTCGAATGGTGAAAGAATTTTTAAAATCGGTCAAGTAGTTTTTGAGCCTATTTATTACAATCAAACAAAGTTTTCCTCTTTATAATATCAGTATAGATTTAAGGGCGTATTGCAGCGCGAATGAAACCGCGGGCGGCAGCTAGCCTTTATTAAAGATGGTTTACAAAACTTTGTAAAGTTTCCCTCTACATTTTAATTTAGTTTACCATCTTTTCTTTACAATAGAAAAAGCTGTGAGACTATTTAAAAAAAGGCCTCTTTTCAGAATAAGAAGTACAGTTAAATAAATAAAATAAAAAATGTGGAGGGCCGGTATTTTTCAACGCTGAATGAAACCATTTCTATTTTTAATTAAAAACTTTTTTAATGTCAATGAGGAGGAATAGACAGTCTATGGTTGTCAAAGATTTTGAATAAAGAACTGCTTGCGTAAAACGTTGGAGTAATTTTCGTTTGCGGTTTTGTCTTTGGATACCGCTCCGTTTCTGTAGGTTTTAGCGTGATTTTATGTTGTCTATACGATTCTTATGTGTGAGCTTATATTATTGTAAAGTTTAAACAAAATTCGTTGTGTAATTTCTGCATGAAAGAGTAACAAACATCTCCCCATATTAACAAACTTCGCATTTAAAATATTAGCTTTCCCTTGCGGTTTCAACAGCGTATATTTCCTGTTCTCGAGGGATTTTTGGGATAAAAACTGTCCTATGTTCCTTTCTCGGGCTATGGACTATCTTTGTACCAAATTTCATTTAAATCAGTTTTGTATTTTTGGCGTGAAAGCAGGACAGACATACAGACAGACAAAATTCCTTTCACATTTACAATATCCGTACTTGCCGTACTATTCCGTACTAATATTAAAAATGTGAAAGTAGCTCTGTCTGTCTGTCTGTCTCTTCTTCACGCCTAACCCGCTGAACCGATTTGATTTAAATGAAATTTGGTACAGATATAGTCTGGGACACGAGAAAGGACATAGGATAGTTTTCATCCTGGAAATCCCCCGGGAACGGGGAGTATTATTCCACGCGGACAAAATCTAGTTACTTAGATTGTATGGAAGCATGAATTAATATTGAGGTCTTCATAAAAAGTTTGAAAACCACAGACCGAAGTCAGTGAATTTAATGAATCGAAAGTAAAAATAAAACCAAGCACAAAAGTTTGTCTCGTCGCGAAGGGTTCCGCAAACGTACTACCTTAATTTAAAATAATAATACTACACTATATTTTTACTTTATTTTTGATCAATTTTACATGACTTTACATTTAACATGCAATGGAACAGAAATTATGTGTAAACATGCTCATCACGTACAACACAGTAACTGGGCGACACGATCCCTCTTGGTTAGACTGGTCAGAGTTTGTCGCGTCTGACTACCCATTTTTTTTAAAACCTAGTCATTTTCCTTCGGTTGCCCTTTACGTTCCGGGGTCACGGTAACTATTATAACTATTCTGCAATCCCGGCAGCTGTTGGCCCTGTTGGGCCCCATCCTGTGTTGACTTCTCTTTGAGGCGCGCGTGGAACACTAAAGCGCCGTCGAAACAAAATTCGAAATTCAAAATTCAAAGCATTTATTTCACTTAGACCATTTACAGGTACTTATGAATAATAATTGTCAAAGAGTCAGTCGGTTAGTCAGAAAAGAAAAGTGACGCTAATTGCCTGTTCCAAAACGTAGATCTCTATGGAGAAGAACAGGCAAGAAACTCCACGGACACTCTTTTAAAAAAAAAAACATGTTTTACAAAATCTTGGTTACGCGGGCCTGGTCCTAGCCGGGCGGCGAGCTACCCATCGTTCGCCGTCCGAAGACCCGCGCCTACGGTGGCCGGTAGTCGTCTTACGACTCTCGGCGTCTACGGCTGGGTCCCTGTCCGGGGCGCGAGGCTTGACGCTGCCTCTCGCGCACCGCCGCTTCCTTCACCAGCATAACTGCTTTGCAGAAGGAGGCAACGGCTTCCCATTTATTTATTTATACTTCATGCACATAAAAAAAAATGTACAATGGCGGACTTAATGCCTTAGGCATTCTCTACCAGTCTACCCAGGGAGGTGCAGAGAGAGAGGAGGTGGAGGTCCCATTCAGTCTCGCCCCGGAGCATTGCTTGAACCAGCGCTGGGCGTAAGAGGTCACAGCCGCCGATCGCCTCTGCGAGGACACGGCGATGGTTCGCCCAAGCGAGGTCTGACTACCCATAATGACTGTTAATGTTCCATGTATGACAACCGGGACCATGAAATACCAACGGCTTTACGTGCTCTTCGAGGCGCTTCGGTGTCTAAAATTACGGTACCCTATAATCAGCCTCTCTGTTAAACTTTGGCGAATACTTCACGCTGAATGTACCTTTATTCACTGACTTCATGTTTATCTTCACGGCTCTTTTGAGTTATGGGGGCGGCAGAATTGTTTGTAAGATTAGGTTTGTATAGCACGGGTTTTTTGTAGGATTGGGCCTCGGATACCGGATATTTTTTAAACCGGTAATAATACGGTTTGAAAACTGAACTGAAATAACATGATTTTAGTGACAAAAATCTTGTAATAAAACGAAATTCCTTATTATACAAGAAGGATATTAGAACCATTTTTCGACGTCAGAAATAAGCTTTGGGCCATTTAGACGGGGAGAGTTTCTCGACTCGAACGTACGATTATCGAAAGAACATTACAAAAGTCTCCTCGTGTAAACATTCACGATTGTCGCCTTGCCCCTTGGGCGATTATTGCCTCGCATTGGAATATATCTGTCACCGTGTAAACAGAACTACAAAGCGAGAATTGTGTTTCGAGTTTTTGTGCCGTGCAAGGTGAGTGCGCAAGAGTGTTTTAATTATTTCTGCTCAAGAAGGCCAGAATTAGATAATAAAACGAAAACTAAAAGATCTTGGGTTAAAAATAAATAGCGAGAAGAAACACTTTTGGAGCACTATATACTTTGTGTCTATTGGAAGATGAAGAAACTTCATTTCCTTACTGTCTACCTCTAAAACGGCAAATTAAACTCACTTGTTTTTCAGTTTCGATCAATTAAATCGGTTATTATAATAAAAAGGATTTCCTTCAATTAATCAATCTAGAGCAACTAAAACCGAAGGCTAGATACAAAAAAAAATACAGACGAATTGACAACCTCCTCCTTTTTAAATTCGGTGGAAAATTATAAAAAAAACCGCTGTCATTATCACCAAATGAAATCAGTATTCCGTCCACATTATTTTGCGATTTGATACTGCTTTTCATTTCGTATTTAAGTTGCCAAAGAAAACTTCAATCATTAGCATATTAACAATCTCAATGAGAATAACTTTTGTTTAGATCATTATTCTGTTTAACGTTAACTGAAGTGGAAATCGTTACTTCGCATTGTATTAATAAAGTTTTTGTCTGTGTGTTTAAAAACGAAATTAATTTGGCAACGTTGCGGCGGAGTTAACTGTTAAAAGCAGAAACCGGTTTTTTAACGTTTTTTTTAAGCAGTTGAAGTATCGTGATGATTTCATACATCCGCTGTTTTTTTTTCTGATTAATTTCGTTGTAAGATTAGGATTGTTGAATCTCTTGATGAGAGAATCACACAGATTTGAGTGGACCTGTCCAAACAGTGCAAGCATTTGTCAAAACTCGTTTAGCTCATCTAGAAACATAAGGAGCCTAACGACTCCTACGAATCTTTTCGTTTCTGATGACGTAGAGAAACTCCAAGCACAGCCCTTTTCATCGCGCGCTAAGCCACTTTGAGCTTTCTTATAAGGCTGGGCAAGACTGGTCGGATATTCTACTATCCGGCTATCCGTTACGACTGTCAATGTTTTATGATTGACAACCGGGACTAAACGCTTTACGTGCCTTTCGGGCTACGGAATGTCAGTGATGTCCAAGATAAACTTTAGAAAGTACATAATATGAATAATTGAAGAAGTCACATTGGTATTAATTTGTCCGTATACGAACCGACAACCTCTTTCTTGAGAGACAGGCGCCCCTAACCAATGGGCCATCAGAGCATAAGAGCAGAAAGATGATGAATTATAATTAGAATGGTCATTTTAAACCAAAATATTTCAAATTTTAGTGCCAGTAACCGTTGTGTGGCTTTAGAATAATGGAGATTAGCCATTAAAAAACCCATAACTTGTGATTTATTTGAGAAAATACGTATAACGATATAATTTGTTGATGCTGCAGTAAATTTTCAGCGTTGTTAATGTGATAATAGGGATGAAGATGGCATTCTCTGTAGTCCGTCCGTTACACCGTCCAAAATTACTCGACACACATTTCCCGCTTGATCAAATTAATAAAAAATATGAAGTTAAAGAGCATCAAAGTTCCGGAGTGGGGGCTTATGACGTCACTGTTCAGTAAAAATTGTACCTATTAATACTTGAGCCAGATTCGATAAAGAATAGAGGTAAACAAACCATTGTTGCTTGGTTTTTCGAAATAACGAGGTAATTTGCATAATATTTGAGTGAAATATGCTACAAAAGGATTTCTTAAAAGTCGATAATCATGTAAGTAATAGAAGATTTGTAAAAAGTGAGTTGTGATACCCTATATTGGTTTGTTTACCTGTATTCTTTATCGAATTTGGCTCAAGTATAGGCGTGACATCACGTGAATCTTCAACGCACTGTATTGTCATTTTTCGTTTACGAGAAAAAAGAAAATATCCGTTAAAATTTTTGGTAGTCAATCTGACGGACCAATTAGTTTTTTTTTGTCGTCTTGCCTAGACAAAAAAAATCCTAAAGACATTTTTGTATTTTCATTTGTTTTTTTAAAAAGTGAGTGTCGTGATGGCCTAGTGGATAAGGCGGCCGCCTCTCGTGTAAGAGGTTGTGGGTTCGAATACGGGCGAGTACCAATGTGACTTTTTTATTCATTATATTCTTTCTAAAGTTTATCTTGGACATCACTGACATCCCGTGCCTCGGAAAGCACGTAAAGCCGTTCGTACCGAATGTCATTCGTAGAGCTTTAACAGTCGTTACGGGTAGTTAGAAGCCAGAAAGTCTGACCAGTCTAACCAAGGGAATCGTGTCGCCCAGTTACTGGGTTGTGGAGGTCTGATAGGCAGTCACTTTACGTAAAACACTGGTATCCAGCTGAATCCGGTTAGGCAGGAAGCCGACCTCAACATAGTTGGGAAAAGGCTAGGGAGATGATGATTTGTTTTTTTAAACGAGTTTAATTTATGGAAATACCAGTAGGAATGCAACTTTGAACTTTAAAATAGTTTTTTTCTTTTAGATAAACAATCTACTGTTATGACTAGTTTTTACTGTATTTAAATAAAAAGAAAACATTACACGTCATCATAGGACGCAGTTTTAGTGAGAAAAATTGATTTTATGTTATTTTTACAAAGTAACGTTATTCACACTAATAATATAAACGATAAAGTTACTCTGTTTGTTTGACTGTTAGGTAACAGTGATTACAGCAAACCTAAGAATAATACTACCAGCCAATTACTGTGTACCAGCCAGTTACTACGACAGCAGGGCAAAGATCTCTTCTCTCAAGGCGGATTGGTGATTTAGGACTCATATTAACTAAAACTCCAGGTAGGAAACCTAGAGTTTTGGTTATATGAGTCCGAAATGTTTTCCTTTACATGTCTGTGATATCCAAGATACATTTTCGTAAGTACAACCTCTTGTATGAGAGGTGGGCGCGCTAACCACTCAGCCATCACGGCACTTTTTACAGCAAAACTATTAAAATATTATAAATGAAGTTAATATTATTGCTGTAATCAGACCTAACCCAGTAACTGGATACACGACACTCTTGACTGACACACTTTCTGGCTTCTGACAGCCCATAATGACTGTCAAGAGGTCTACGAATGACAAACTGGGGTACAAGATATCTTTTGAGACTTTTTAAAAATAAGTCCGAGTTACAACTTATATAGTGTTCCCTTGTTCACAAACAAGACAAAATTTTAGTTTTGTGCATCTTTATCTTTCCATTTGATTAAGAAAAGGACAGAAGATAAAATATTTGTTTGGTCCTGTCAAATTGAGACACTCCATAGATAATTTAGACGCGAATAAAAACATGGCTACTAACAATAATCGAAGTATTTTTAGTACTTCGGGCGCTGACTAATTTGACAGGACTAAACTAATATGTACTAGCTGTCCCCCGCGGTTTCACCCGCGTTATATCAGATTTTTGGTTACTAAAAAAAGAAGATAAAAAGTATTCTGTGTCCGTCCCCTGGTCCTAAGCTACCTCCCCATCAATTTTCAGCCAAATCGGTTCCGCCGTTCTTGAGTTATAAAATGTGTAACTAACACGACTTTCATAGATAAAGATATTTTGTCCTTTTCTGAATGAAATAAAAAGAGAAAGATGCACTTAACTAAAATTTGGGTTAGTTTGTGAATAAGAGAATCAGCACCAATTAACTATTTTTTTAAATTTCTGTTTTTTTTAAGTAATCTTTTTTTTTTTGGTGAGTGGGAAATCATCCAATGACTGCTCCCGTCCTGAGTGCGGCGGGAGGGCGTGTCAGACTCTTACTGACTAAAACCCACTCATGTTCCTTCGATTGCCCTTTATGTTCCGGGGTCACGGTAACTATTATAAGCATTCCGCAACCCCGGCAGGCGTTGGCCCTGTTGGGCCCCTTCCTGTGCTGACTCCTTCTCTTTGAGGCGCGCGTGGAACACTAACGCGCCGTCGACGCGGTTTATTAAGTAATCTTAAGTAACATCAGAGAATTTCGGCTAGTGTTTAAATAAAATATGTTATTATAGAAAAAATTAAATCGATTTTTCCATGACGATCTGATTCATATAAATACGACTAAAAGCTTGAAACAAATTATTTTTTTGTTAAAATTCGATAAGAAAGGACAAAACAATGGATTTTATTAAAATATATTTTGTTGTGTTTTTGTTAAGCGGTAAGTGTTACTTATAATAAATTATTTAAATACTCCTTATCCATACTAATATTATAAATGCGAAAGTAACTCTGTCTGTCTGTCTTTCTGTCTGTCTGTCTGTCTGTCTCTTCTTCACGCCTTAACCACTGAACCGATTTGAATGGAATTTGGTACAGGTGCAGCCTGGGACCCGAGAAAGGACATAGGATAGTTTTTATCCTGGAAATCCCCCGGGAACGGGTACTATTATTCCACGCGGACGAAGTCGCGGGCAAAAGCTAGTCTAATATATAAAAATAAGTCGAGTTTTCCTTCCTGACACTATAACGTAGTAACTATTTATTAATCTGTGCTATAACTCCAGAACGCACGAACCGATTTCCACGGTTTTGCTTTCGTTGGAATGGTCTCGGGCTCCGTGAGGTTTATAGCAAAGAAAATTCATGAAAAATCCACGCGGACGAAGTCGCGGGCAGAAGCTAGTTAAATATTTTAAAAAACAATATAAATGATCATCAACTATATACTGACTGACTAATTGGCTGTGTATTGATATATCAACGCACAGCCCAAACCGCTGCTCCTAGAGACATGAAACTTACAGGGTGTGTTCTTTGTCAAGAGTAGGTCACCAGTTAGAAAGGGTTTTTGAAAATTCGATCCCTAAGATCCCTTAAGGCTAAAATAGTGGACAGAAGTTCGACATCCAGATATATTTTTTTCTAAAACTTGTGCGTAAATTCATGTATTACTTATAATCTTCTCCGAGATAAATCGAGGTTAAAAAATGCAAGTTTTGGCAATAAAATTACATACCTATAAAATCCTTGTAAGTATGGCTGGCATCGCTACCAATAATTTATTTAGAAAACTCTTAACAGAAAATTTGAAATGTTGTTTCACAATCTCCTTAAAAGTTCAGATTACAATATTCTATCTTCCGAACAGTGATTTATTTATTTATTTATTCACAAAATCCACAGCTCTTAACAATTACAAATAAACTTATATAAACTAGTCTTACAGCCAATTACGGATTTATAATTTATTAACAATACATATTTTATGCAACAGACACAAAAACAGGATAGCACGCTAGTACCATCTAAGCATAGGCAAGTATACATGTGCTAATTGTCTAAGTGAGTGTGTGAGTGTGTAATATCAAGTCAAAACGGGACATAAACGGACATACTTATATTTAATTTTATTAACATAAATTAAATACTTTTGCTGAGCCCTACACGGACCAAACCATTACCGGGCCACATACCTTAGCTTTAAGCCCCCATGAATATGAAGATCTTTTAATTGCCTTCACTTATAAGTTTGATTTTTTACTGCTTTAAAAGATTGCAGACCAGCATCAGCAGTGCGATTCCGTAAGAAATCGCGTGCGAATACGATTTCGATCTCATTTCCTAACTCATCTGAAGTGAAAAGTATTTGGTATTGGTGCTAATTCCCTTGTACACAAACTTAACTAAATTTAAGCTAAGTGCATCTTTCTCTTTCCATTTCTTAAAGAAAAGGACAGAAGATACATTTTAGTTTAATCCTGTCAAATTAGACAGCGCCTGAAGTAAATCGACGTATTTTTAGTCGCCATGTTTTTAAATTGCGTCTAAATTATCTATGGAGAGTCTAAATTTGACAGAACTTAACTAAAATGTTATTTTCTGTCCTTTTCTTAATGAAATGAGAAGAGAAAGAGGCACTTAACTTAAATTTACGTTAGTTTGTGAGTAAGAGAATCGGCACCATTCAATTTCAAATTAGACAACTTTTCACTAAAAATAGTTCCCTTCACCTACGTTCTCACTGAGTGGCGCTAGCGTAGTTTTCATTGGGTTACAGAATACCTAATACAGTTTTCACCGCGGAATCAGAAGTGAGCACTGAAGAGAGATCTTACAAAATAGCACAGCAGAGTATTTATTTACTAACTAGCTTTTGCCCGCGGCTTCGCTCGCTTTAGAAAGAGACAAAAAGTAGCCTATGTTACTCTCCATCCCTTCAACTATCTCCACTTAAAAAATCACGTCATTTCGTCGCTCCGTTTTGCCGTGAAAGAAAGACAAACATACAGACAGACAGACACACTTTCCCATTTATTATTAGTATGGATAATTTCATGTAAAACCTTTACCTGTTTTTAACGGCAAGATAAATAGACGTTACTAAGCGCGTACTTTGGCTTAGCTATGTTCCGTCTCTATCGTGCACTTGACGTTTAACGGTAGTGTAACAGTGAGACCCTAGTCTGCTATTACAATCGTGTCTCAATGATCGATTTTTGACGTGTAACGTCAAACTTTTGACACATTTCCCATAAAAAAACTGTCAAAGTTGTCAAATATCCGGCCGATGACTGGTCATTGAGACACGATTGTTATAGCAGACTAGAGCCCAGAGTATTTACTAATAATGGTTGCGGAATGTTTATAATAGTTACCGTGACCCCGGAACATAAAGGGCAACCGAAGGAACATGAGTGGGTTTTGTCAGTAAAAGTCTGACACGCCCTCCCGCCGCACCCAGGACGGGAGCAGTCGTTTGATGATTTCCCACTCCCCAAAAAAAAAGAAGATAAATAGAAGTTATTAAGCGCGTACTTCGGCTTAGCTATGTTCCGTCTCTATCGTGCACTTGACGTTTAACGGTAGTGTAACAGTGACAGCTCTAGTGCTTAGCAAAAGTAGGTGCTAAGTATCGTTCGTCTGCATATCTCGCCATAAGAGTCTTGACAGACAGACAACAATCAACAAAGTAATTGTATAAAGGTTTCGGTTTTTTCTTTTGAGGTACGGAATCCTCACAGTACCGTTAACAAAAATGAAATAGTTTTTTTTTCTCTATTTTCCAGTGTGGCTGTCGCTCTCCTCAGCGCGACCCCAGGGAGTCACCGGGGTCAATAGCACGGACGCACCACCAAACCCAATGTCGTTGCTGACGCTACCGCTTCAGTTCCCAATGAACTTCCTAAACAGTTTCATGAAAACTTGATTTTAAATGATTTGTTTTATTTGTATCACCTTTTTTTAATACCTTAGGACAATAGGAAGGACTATAACATAAAAAAATGGCATTCTGTTTAGTCCGTCTGACAGACCGGCCAAAAATACGAGACACGTATTTTTTGCTTAATCAAATTAATAAAAAAATACAAAGATAAAGGAGCTACAAAGTTCCGGAGTGTGGGCTTTTAACGTCACAGACCTGCAAAAATTGTATCTAATCGTGACGTCACGCGCAACTTCAACGCACTGTTTCGTTGTCATTTTTAGTATGTACGAAAAAAAAATTCGTGTCCAAAATTTTTTTTTATCTAGCTGACGGACTAATTACTTTTTTTCGTCGTTTCGTCTTTTTACATACGGCCATCTAATTCTAAATTAGATAGTGCTGATTCTCTTGTTCACAAAAAGTTAAATGCAACTTTCTCTTTCCATTTCTTAAAGAAAAGGACAGAAGATACATTTTAGTTTAATCTTGTCAAATTAGACAGCGCCTGATGAAAATTGACGTATAATATTTAGACGCCATGTTTTTAAATCGCGTCAAAAAAAACCTATGGAGTGTCTAAATTTGACAGGACTTAACTAATATTTTGTCTTCTGTCCTTTTCTTAATGAAATGGAAAGAGAAAGATGCACTAACTTAAATTTACGTTAGTTTGTGAATAAGAGTATCGGTACCATTATCTATATTATGGTAACCTTTCTCACTACAAGAAACTTGGGTTGGTAAATAAATATTAAGTATATTTTGGGATAACTCACACTAGGCCTATGTCAAACTAAGCAGAGCTTGTACTATGATAACTAGACAACTGATACACATACTTATATACGTTGTAAATAAAATATATAGACATAGATACTATCCTAAACTATACTAATATTATAATGAGGTAAAATTGGTAGAAAGATACATTATTTGTGAGTGCTATAGGCTATAAATTATAAAGATGTCATGCATACTAGCCGAACTATCTCAGTTTTTGTCTAGGCAGGCCGATGTTTACTGCCCAACGAAGTAGGCACGGGTCAGCTAGTAATCCATACTAATATTATAAATGGGAAAGTGTGTCTGTCTGTCTGTCTGTATGTTTGTCTTTCTTTCACGGCAAAACGGAGCGACGAATTGACGTGGTTTTTTAAGTGGAGATAGTTGAAGGGATGGAGAGTAACTTAGGCTACTTTCTGTCTCTTTCTAACGCGAGCGAAGCCGTGGGCAAAAGCTAGTTTATTATAAATGTGAAAAATTGTACGCGTGTGAGTGTCTGGATGTTTGTTGCTCTTTGAAGCAATAACTACTGAACGGATTTTGATGAAACTTTACAGTAATATAGCTTATACATCAGAATACAATAGGCTACATAACATCACGCTATGACTTACAGAAGCGTTGCAATAACAAAAACTTTACATAGAGTGGATGAAACTGCGGGAACAGTAGGTATATAACATAAATTACACCCAGACACCGAACAAACAATCATACGCATCACGTATATATTTGTCCTGGACTCCACAACTCAGAAATACCAGCCTATTACTGTCCCACTGCAGGGCAAAGGCCTCTTCTCATACAGAGAAGGCACGAGCATTGATCATCACGCGCGCTCAAGGCGGTGCGGCGATTTCGGACTTCTATTAACAATGCTAGCACCAAATATTTTAATTCATAATTATCGCGTATGCGACAATTGCAGTGTTTATCACATCAATTTGAATATTTTTTTTTTATTTTTTGTAAAGAAAAAACACTTAAATGTTTAGGTTATGAAGGAGGCGGCGGCGCACCTGAGGCAGCGTCAAGTCTCACGCCCCGGACAGGGACCAAGGCGTAGACGTCGAGAGTCGCAAGACGACTACCGGCCACCTTAAGTGCGGGAGAAGTCATTTGATGATTTCCCATCCCCAAAAAAATCGATTTTCCCCCTTGAAAAGATTTCTGAAGGGGGAAATAAACTCGACAAGTTAGGAAAAACTTTAAAAATACTATCAACTTTAACGTAGTACTTTGCTCACTAGGGCAAAAAACTACCAGTGTTTGAGGTAAAATACTGAAAGAAAGACCTTTGGTAAAAGCTAGTTTCGTATATTATATGACGCCGCAAAACTACACTTTCCATTATCTTTAGGATTCCAATTGAATCCTTCTCAATGCACGAAATTGTAATTTTGTGATTTTGTTTCGTGAAAATTTCTATGGCGGGAAAAATCTCATTTTGGAATGGGATTTAGTTTCTACAAGGCTGTGGTTGTGTGTATTATTATTTTATGCTACTAGGTGTTTACTGCGGATTTGTCCGCCTGTTTCTAACAGACTTCAAAAAGAAGATGGTTTATAATTTATCGACATTTAAGTTATTATTTTAACCGACTTCAAAAAAGGAGGAGGTTCTCAATTCGTCTGTATGTTTTTTTTTGTATGTTTGTTACGCTATATATCCGTCAATTGTAAACAGATTTTGATGGTTCTTTTTTTGTTTGATAAGTCATGATTCAGGGGTGGTCCCATATAAATTTTGTGGCGATCGGTTCAGTGCTTCTCGAAAAATTCACCAAGAACAAAAAAATTGACGAAATATTCATAGACGATGTGTGCTTTTTCTTCAAGCTTCTATTTTCGTTTTATAAGATTGTAAGTAGTTTTATTTTGAAAATAAATTACTTTGAAAGATACTATACACAGTCAAACATTGGGAGTCGACACTAAAAAGTAATAAATAAAAAACTTAAAAAAAAAAATAATAACCGCCTTCAAAAACTAAAAACCCAAAAATAACAAAAATTTCGGAAGCATTATTTTTTTTTTTTAAGTTTTTTTGTTTAAAGCATTTTTTGGTTTCTAATTCGTCGGATTCTTTTAATGTATGTTCATCGATTACTCGAAGTCTTCTGTCGCTGTTTTTTTGTGTGTGGAACGATCTAGATGGTCCCTTATCACTATTCAGCAGGTCAGAATCTGATGGTAGAATCCTCGTAAAATCCACCGGTTGGGACTGGTCGTCTCCTAGGTGTTTTGGACTGTTTAAAATTTTCTTTTAAATTGTTTTAACAATTAAATATTGTTTATTCTAGACTTCTTTGAAAATGCATGATCCACACTAATATTATAAATGGGAAAGTGTGTCTGTCTGTCTGTCTGTATGTTTGTCTTTCTTTCACGGCAAAACGGAGCGACGAATTGACGTGATTTTTAAGTGGAGATAGTTGAAGGGATGGAGAGTAACATAGGCTACTATTTGTCTCTTTTTAACGCGAGCGAAGCCGCGGGCAAAAGCTAGTTTGTTATAAATATAATGTACTCAAATTGTACCTAGTATATTGAATATATAACCAAATAATATTACAATATTTTAAATAATGTTCATAGAGTTTTTTGCTCGTTTTGCTCCATAAAAATAATTTTGACAGACTGACTGCTTGGCAATCGAAAAGCTCAGTACAAAATACTAAATGGTTTAATAAAATAAATTATTATCATTTAAAGTTAATCATTTTGAAAATCAACTGAACGACTGAAAATTCGCTTTTAGAAATGATCACGAACAGGCAGACATATAGTCCTGTTTTAATTACATCTTAGATTTCCACAACTCAGATACAGGGTAGCACCATACTTCTTGGTTGAACTGACCTGAGTTTCTGGCTTCTGACTACCCGTAACGACTGTGAAGGATCTACGAATCCGAGGTTGCGGAATGTTTATAATAGTTACCGTGACCCTGGAACATAAAGGGCAATCGAAGGAACATGAGTGGGTTTTAGTCAGTAAGAGTCTGACACACCCTCCCGCCGCACCCAGGACGGGAGCAGTCATTGGATGATTACCCACTAACCAAAAAAAAAAAAAAAAAAGGATCTACGAATGACAACCGGGTTTTACGTGCATTCCGAGGCACGAGATGTTGTGTCCAAGATTTTAGAAAGTACAATCATTTTTTTTCCAATGATTAATCTGCAATCGGCTCTCTAGCCATAATCAGATGTGTTCCACTATTCTTAGCTTTGTAGGCGACATTTCAGTAAATGGTACCATATAAATTAAGTTTTTGTTTTTATTTTCTTTGGTCCAGGTCCAGTATATGCAATATTTTCAGGCGCTTGACACTTTCCTGTGATTGCAGTAGTTCCTTTGCCAGTTCATCCGAGTGTTTGCTCAGTCTTTCCTTGTATCTCTTGCTGATATTGCTAACTTCCTCCTTTACAGTATTTCTAGGTATTCATGAATCTCGGTATTTCTCACAAACCAGTGCGCGCTTGAGATAGTTCTCGAAGAGATGTTTTGCAATCTCTAGAGGATCTCTCGAGTTTATTTATTTATTTATTTATTAAAACTTTATGCACAAAGAAAAACATTGCACAATGGCGGACTTAATGCCTAAGGCATTTTCTACCAGTCTACCTTAAGGTGATGCAGAGACAAAAACATGGTAGGTGCAAAGATATTAAAGTAAAAGAGGAAAAAGAAATGAATTATTACAATAAATACATAAATACATACATACAAAATTATAAACAGTAAAGAGAGTTAAAAAAAATATAGATAGAGAAAAAGAATAAATTACATGTGGGATGAATCGGCCAATTTCTTGCGTAAGTATTCGCGAGCTTTAGCTTTAAATGTGTACCGACTGGTCAACGTCCTGATATCCTGAGGAAGATCATTCCAAAGGAAAACCGCCTGGACAAGAAATGAAGACTTAAGAAAACCAGAGCGGTGAGAAGGACATCGTAGAAGACAATTATTGGAAGAACGAAGATTCTTATTATGCGCAGAGCATAAATATTGAAAATGAGAAGTAAGATAAGAAGGAGAACTAGGTTTGTGTAGGAGTGAAAACAAGGTCGTCAAAGCTCTTAGAGCTCTGCGCTGCCTGATGGGTAGCCACTTCAAGATGGACCGGTGAGAAGATACGTGATCGTACTTACGAAGATTAAATACGAATCGAATGCAGTTATTTAGAAGTCGGTCAAATTTATTGAGTAGATCTGCATTCAGGTCGTAATAACACACGTCACCATAATCAATAATGGGGAAGATCAGGGATTGAACAAGCATTGCCTTTATGTGTGATGGAAGAACATTTTTTAGCCTATAAAGCGACCGCAACGTCCCGGTGACTTTTTTGCTCACACTTGCAACCTGCTTACGCCAGTCTAGGCAAGTGTCAACATGCAGACCCAGATCCTTGACGTCGGAGCTGAACGGAATGACTTTGTTATCATAGATAACCGGTGGCACCACTAAGCCACTCAGCCTGCGTTGACTAAAGGTACTCCCTATAATAATGGCCTGGCATTTTGTAGGGTTAACCGCTACCCCGAAACGATTAGACCAATCCCTCACCACTTCTAAATTCCGGTTCAGCTCCTCAATCGCATCAGATAAGTGGTCAACACTTGCCTGAGTGTAGAGCTGTAAGTCATCAGCGTAAAGATGATACGCACACTGAAGTTCAGTAGTAATAAGATCAATAAATATTGAGAACAAGAGTGGGGATAATATACCGCCTTGAGGGACGCCAGAAACAAGCTCACGCCAGTTAGAAGACGAATCTCTCGCAAGAACTGCTTGCTGACGCCCCCGAAGATACGAGGAGAACCAATCCAGAACCTCGGAAGAGACCATAAGATGGGAAAGGATGGATAAAATAATAGGATGGATAGGATGGAGTTTAGTGACTGAAATTGGAAGTTCGCTTCCTTCTCTTGGCTTTGATGTGATTTCTCCAAGTCAGAAAGTACTCGATCATAAATTGAAAATTGTCTGACTTTGACACTTGTTCGGTTTTAACCACAGGGCAAAGCAACAAGGAAATAAAAATAAACACACACAAATACCAAAAAAGACATCGCATTTAATTTCAATTCCAAAAAAAACTTTAATACTTTCCAAAAATCTATTTCTAACTAAAAGACAATCCGAACAATAATTTACAAAACCATATTATCTTTATCGCCAATTATGTAATTTCTATTTTTTATTAATCTTTATTCAATAAAGCGGGCAGGGGTTTGGGCACGGCGGCGGGCAAGGGCAAGGGGGTGGCGGGCAAGGGTTCGGGCAGGGGTTTGGGCAAGGACAGCTGGGGGTGTAGACAGTCGCTGGGCCAGTGCAGGGGGGGCATTGTCGTCCCATGCTGATAGAAGGAGGGCATATGGTCGGCTGCCCAATCTCTCCGATGCAGACAGTGCTACCGTCACAACAACTGTAGCAACGCCATGGGGCCGCTGCCGCGACGCTGATCAGTGCTAAAATAAATAGATAAAAAATAATATGAAATGTTGGGGGGAGGGGGGTGTGAATTGATGATGATATTGAGAAAATAAATGAAAAATAGTTTGGTAGTAAAATATTGATTGGATAAAGATTTAATACTATTAATAAAGACAGGTAAAATTTTAATTAAATTAAAATCCTCGTCTCCATAGACTTTTTGGGGGTCAATATTGATTATTCAATAAGATTGAGACAATAAATAGGGACAGTTAATTTTTGTTAAACAAAAAAACATATTAAACAAATTATTAAACAAGTCTGTTGAAATTAGAAAAAAAATATGTCAAGATTTGGACATATTTGTCACTTTTACAAGCGCGACAATTCAATAATTTTGTATTTTTTGACAAAAGTCGAAATGACAGCTTTTTTAAATAGAGTCCAGATGGACATCAGCTTGCTTGCAACCCAATTCAATGAAATTAATAGAAGAAAAAAAAGATAACCGACTTCAAAAACTAAAAGTGGCTTCTCTTCTGCCGGTCGAATTGTGTTGCCTTGCCACCGACTTCCGAAATAGTTATTTTTGAGCTTTTAGTTTTTGCAGTCGGTTATCTTTTTTTTGGAAAAAGTTTTTTATTTTTTACTTTTTAGTTAGAGTCCCAATTACGTTTTAGAGTAATTTAAAAAAAAATGTACGTTTTTCTATAGAAATTGAATTGATCTCAATTTCGGCATGATACTATCATCAGATCCTGGACCTGATGACAATGGGACCATTTGGGAAGTCTACCCTTTCAAACAAAAAAAAATTGTTCAAATCGGTTGGCAAACGACGGAGATATGCGCGAACAAACATAAAAAAAAACGTACAAACATCCGAATTGAGAACCTCCTCCTTTTTTTTTAAGTCGGTTAAAAAATGTACAATTTCTTTAAACTTACCAAAAACCACGAATGCCTGTAGACCCATTTTGACCTTAAGTGCAGAATATTCTGGCAAGCTCTACTTATATATAGGCGAGAATTATATATTAATTATTATGAATAGCTTCAATGACTGTGACAACTGACGGCTTTACGTATCTTCACGCTATTTAAAATAGTTTGGGTAAGCTGATAACATCGATGGGGAAAAAAGTGATATTCAGGGCATTAGAAATTTTCAAGAATGGGCCGGAGCTTAGATCAGGGTTGTTGCGAATATCAGCATCAGCATCAGCTGATCATCAGCTTCATTTTAAACATCAGCATCAGAATCATCATCTGGATTGTTCGTTGCTGATGCTAAAATTCGATTTGCAACATGTTCCTTGGTGGGCGGAGTTAACGCCTCGTGTCGCTGTCACTTGCGAGTTATGTCCAATCAAAATGCGTTATTGCTTATTTAAGTATTTAGTAAATTAAAACTTACAGAAACATTTTATCTTTTATTGTAATAAGTACAGAAGCTAAGAAAATGTAAAATTTATATAAAACATCATGAAAATTAGCACATTTTAGGAAAAAAACATTAAATCGGCATCAGCGTCAGCATCCGCTGATGTCTAAAACAAAAAGTCTGCATCAGCATCAGCATCCGCTGATGTGACAAAATTATGCATCAGCAACATCCCTGGTTTAGATCAAATGAAGGTTTTTGCCTATGATAAATCCGCTAGATGGCAAGACGTAGGCAACTCAACTCAAAACTATTTTATTCAAATAAACCATTTACAGGTACTTTTGAATCGTCAAGGTGTCAGTCTGTCAGAAAAATGAAGCTAGTTGCTCGTTCCAAGGAGTAGGTCTCATGGAGAAGAGCGAGCAAGAAACTCCATGGACACTCTTTTAAAATCAATAGATTACAAAAATTTGGTTACATCATTCATTGTAGAATTAGTACTATGTGAGAACAACGTAACAAGTCATAATGTAAGAAGAGATATTGTAAAATTTAAGGAATCAAAACAAAATTTAAAATAACAGGCGTGTGGTCTATCTGCTACGTGATTGGTGAATTTTGACATATCTGACAATGTCATGTCGAAAAAAACCGATATGCTGCAGTTGGAACTCACGCCTACGTATTGCCTCGCGGATTTCTCATACGCAAAAACCCTCATTAGAAAGTTACAATGAAGAAACTGGACGAAAAGTGTCAATAATATTGTGTGGAACCCTCAATTCCATGAACTGGTGATGGACTTCTAAGATATAGGGTTTAAGGCCTCATTAGATCATAGCATCATCGTTAAATTTGATGGGTCTGTTTGTCTAGTGGTTAGTAATCTTGACTGCTAAGCCGGAGGTCATGGGTTCCAGGACCCAGGACAGAGTTTGTGTGATGAGCGCTAGAGGAAAGTAACTCTGTCTGTCAGTCTGCTCTTCTTCACGCCTAAACCACTGAACCGATAAGAATGAAATTTGGTGCCGATATAGTTTGGGACCCGGGAAAGGACATAGAATAGTTTTCATACCGGAAATCCCCGGGAACGGAACCATGCGGACGAAGTCGCGGCCAAAGCTAGTTTTTAGCTAGTGGGATTTATTGGGTGACAGGTAATTAGTGTACGATACCTAAACACTTGACTGTGCTCATGATAACAAACAATTTATTTTTATTATGGGTGCAAAGTCAAATTCGCGCAAAAAATATCAGCTGTTCAGTACATTAGGCAAACATAAGTGTACTGAAAAGCTGATTTCTTTTTCGCGATTTCAGGTTTGTTCCCATAGTAAAAATTTTTGGTTATCATGGACACAATCACGTGTTTAAGTATCGTACCTACACTAATTACCAGTCACCCTATACAACATGTCCCGGAATAAACGCACACCACCAGACACCCCACTGAAATTTCAGACACTGAATTTTTATTATTATGTTTATAGCACTGTTTTTTTTATAAATTAGTTGTACAGATTGTGGGAGAAAATTATAGTCACATTACAAATCTACGCATGCACACAGTCGCACTTGCATGCGGGTCTAGCGTAGTAGGTATTTCATCCATTTTAGTTTGTTTTGACTGTACAGCGGAAGTGTGACAGCAGTTTACGTAGTTTTTTATTATTTTTGGGATAAAATATTACCTATATTAAAAATATTAAAAATTACAAAAATCGATTCAGTAAACGATTCTGAACAAAGTATTTTCTCAAAGTGCATTAATTCAGTTACACATTGTATAAACTTGGTTAGGTTTTTGGTTACTGATCCGCTCCCATGGCTCATAGCGCAATGGTGACAGCAGCATATTTTATTGTGTAAGTTGCGAATAACTCGCAAAGCCACCAGCCAGCCTCGTTACTGCCCGTATTAATAAGTATAGATAGTCTCTTTAAGTACCGTTTTTGCTGCTACAGTTAAGGTAAACCATATAAACCATTTAAACCCCTTTTTTGAACATGAGGGCGGTGGGTCAAGGGCTGCAACCCCACAAACTTAGTTTTAACTTAAACTATTAGATATAAAGAGGGGATCGCTTGATTTAAAAAAAATGCGTCTTCTGATAAATGCACGCTAAGCCCCAAAAATTCGGGTTTGCGGACGGCGAGTGATGGATAGCTCGCCGCCCGGCTAGGACCAGGCCCGCGTCGACGGCGCGTTAGTGTTCCACGCGCGCCTCAAAGAGCAGTCAGCACGAAGGCCCAACAGGGCCAACGCCTGCCGGGGGTTGCTGAATAGTTATAATAGTTACCGTGACCCCGGAACACAAAGGGCAACTGAAGGAACATGAGTGGGTTTTAGTCAGTAAAAGTCTGACACGCCCTCCCACCCCACCCAGGACGGGAGAAGTCATTTGATGATTTCCCACTCACCAAAAAAAGCCCCAAAAAATCAACAATTCAAAGGATTATAGAGCTAGACATACCATGAAAACCGATTTTCAAGAGAATATCAAAACAAATGAAGATGTTATGTGAACGCTTGGTCAAGCGTGCGTCGATGGTGCATTTGTCAGTGTCAATAAAATGGCGATCATTTAGTATATAAGGATTGAAAATATAGCTTTTAATACACAAGTTGTCAGCCATGGGGCGTCTTACGGCTTTGGGTATAATAGGTAAACATTTTTATAGTTATTTTAAATATGATTTCTTAAAAAAAAATTATTTATACCAAGGGGGACAATAACACTTGATAATTTAAAAAATACGGTTTTCTTTTTCCCCTTAGAGGGGATTTTATAGGGTAGATTTATACCAGAAATCCCCCTTTGAAAATTTTAACGCTTTTCCCCCCTGAGAAATCTGTACTAGGGGACAAATAGACATAAAGCCAATTGTTATATCTGTGTGTTCATCAAAAGACAGTGTGTCAATTTCTTCTATTTACATAATAAAATAAAATATATTTATTTTTATTTTTTTTTAAGTTATTAATAAAGAGCCGAAAAGTCATTAGTTAAAAGGAGATGTTTGATTTTGGGCCACCTCTATGTACACTACATAAATAAAAAGGAAAAAAATAATAGATTTTCATAAAAATACAATTAAATTAATTTGAATAAAAGTAAAATTGTAAAAAATTCATTATTTCCAAAGTTTTTTAGTGAGTTGACCCTTCTTTAAGGTAGCCATGACAGTGGTGTTATGACGTTTGATAGACGACTTTGACAGTTCGTTTCCGTTTATCTTTGACGTTTGACATTCTTTTTTTTTCAAACGTCATTTTCATAATGAGATTTAGCTTATTGCTGACCACCATAATTATTAGTAGCTGTGTTGCTCTCCTTGACCGAGTAAAATTGAAAATACATAAAAACGAAGCCAAAATAATTAACATCAAAAACCGTTAACTATACTTTATAATGATATTTACATTAGGTGTACATAGTGCTGGCCAAAGCTCCATACATTTCTAAAACATCTCCTTTGCCGGGCCTGTTGGTCTATGGTTAGTGGCCCTGACTGCTAAATCGGAGGTCGTGGCTTTGATACATACCCAGGACAAACTTTGTGTGATGAGCATGATTATTTTTCCCGTCTGGGCGTAATTTATTAATGAAATGTATGTATTTATAAATAACAAGAATGTGTTTATCAGTTGTCTGGCTCTAACTAGTTTGGTTTGGGATTAGATGGCCATGTGTGAGCTGTCCCAAGATTCCCTTTCGACGACCAAGCGACAGCCGGCTGTCGCGCTGCTTTTGTTTTTCTATTTATCTCGAACTGTTCGTGTGTTTGAAGGTTTAAAGTATATTACTGATTATTTATTAAGTTATTAACAAAAAACGCTTTTTTGCAGCATTGGTAGCTACAGCGGCAGCGGCGCCGGCGGCTCAGTACTGCTGCCCCCCGCCCCCGCCGTGTCCGCCCCCCCCGCCGCCGTGCCCCCCTCCCGTGCCGCCGCCGTGCCCTTGTGACCCCTGCGCTCCTCTACCTTGTTAGTATTGCCTAAGTCAAAAAGTAAAAGTCAGTAAGTTAAAGTCAGAAAGTCAGAATCCAAAAGTTGGTTAGAAAGTCAGTCAGAAAGTCAGAAAATCCAATTTCAGAACTAAACATCAAAAACTCGTAGTCAAGTTTGATTAAATTGGTCTAGTGGGTCCGATTCCCGCCCAAAACAAACCTTTGTGTTTTGTCTGGCTGTGTGTAATTTATTTTTAAAGTGTATAAGTATATAAATATCAATATCTGAAATCTGATTACCACAATACAGCCCAGTATGTGATCAGACGACCGTGTAACCAAATATTTATTTAACCAATTCTCTTCCAGCCCCCTGCGGCGTTGGGCCAATCAAAGTGCTCCTACAAAAAAGCCCAGTGCCAGACCGTTTGAGGGCCGCCGGTTTCCAGGAAATCGCTGTTCCTGGAGGCACCTTCTACATCAGCGCGTCACCTGATGTCATCATCCAACCACCTCCTATCCTGGTTCGCCCGCCACAACCGGCTGCCATCACTCCACCAGCGATTACTGTGCAACCGCGACCCTTGGCTCCTATTACACCTCCCGCGATTGTGGTCAGGCCACCAGCGCTACCAGCAATCACGCCTCCACCAGTCCTGGCCCGCCCCGGACCGGTGCCGTGCGTACAACCACCGTCTTTAGTGGTCCGAGTGCCGAAGCCGTCCTGCATCCAGCCACCTCCAATCAGAGTGACACAGCCACGTCCAAGCCCGATTCAGCCACCCCAGATTGTAGTGAGACAGCCCAAGCCGGCGACTATTCAGCCTCCAACGATCTGTGTGTCGACATCTTCGCTTCAACAGACGCAGTCATGTGTGCAGCCGCAGCCGTTCCCTTCGCCATGCCCTCAGCCGTGCAACTCATGCCAACAGCCATGCAACTCGTGCAACACATGTCCGCAGCCATGCAACCCGTGCGGGCCATGCCCACAGCCTTGCAACCCGTGCATGCCGTGCCCACAACCATGCAATCCGTGCGACCCATGCCCACAACCATGCGACCCATGCCCACCACCATGCAATCCTTGCGAGCCGCCCCCGTGCTCGTCATGCGTTTAGAAGGACTGTTTTTAATCGACCCGTATAATATCTCACTGCAAGAATGCTTTGAATCGACCTAATCTAATTGGGGCTTAAAGAGGGCTAGCTTACTATCGCCTAAGCTTTTCCTGAGGTTATATCAGCAAGGGAATATAGAAATAATTACTTTGGACCCCTCTTTTGAACCGAAGGACACTACAATGCAAGAACCGCAGTTTTGAATGCAGTGCAAATTTTCAGTTAGCCATTGGTATGGCTAGAATTTTTTAGTATAAAATTACGCTAATACCAATGGTGGTAATGAAATTTTCTCGTTTAACTACCGGGTCGTTTTTAAAAATAATCTTCCATTCGCTTCTATGTCTCCTGATCTCTGAACGATTTTTACGATAACTTTGGCAAAGAATTTTGATCGGATAAAAAATATCCCGTATGAGTTTCGATTGTGTGTGGTTTACAAATGTCTAGTCTAAGTATTTATGTATTTTAATAATCAATTATTATACGCATATGTATTATATTTTTTTTGTTTTATTTATACAACTGTTTAAACCTGTAGCCCATTTCACGTAATCAAAACCGTAGCGACTAAGTCGTTAAGACCATTTTCGTATTCACATCCGTCAATCGAGTTAGAACGACACCGATTTTAAAGTCGCTCGATCGAAGTGACGTTGTTGCGTATTCAACTAATTAAATCGTCATTCAATCGTTGACGGATGTGAATACGAAAATGCTCTTAACGACTTAGTCACTACGATATCGCTACGGTTTTGATTACGTGAATTGAGCTAGGTCGCATTAAACATTTACCTCGCCACAATAAACAAGACCACAAAAAAAAACTAATTGGTCCGTCAGTTACATTATCCTGAAATTTTGGACAGGTATTTTTTCTTTTTTGTCGTAAACGAAAAATAACGAGGTAACAGTGCGTTGAAGTTTCGCGTGACGTTACTCCTAGGTACAGTCAGCACCAAAAGTCGATGAACAGAATCAACATAACAAAACACCTGTTCACAATAAATACATATTTACTAATATATGTATACAGTAAATATTTCCTAGTTGCGACTATAACTTACTAGCTTCTGCCCGCGGCTTCGCTCGCGTTAGAAAGAGACAAAAAGTAGCCTATGTTACTCTCCATCCCTTCAACTATCTCCACTTAAAAAATCACGTCAATCCGTCGCTCCGTTTTGCCGTGAAAGAAAGACAAACAGACAGACAGACGGACAGACAGACAGACACACTTTCCCATTTATAATATTAGTATGGATGGCATTTTATTGTGAAAAGGTGATTTTTATGTTGATTCTGTTCATCAACTTTTGGTGCTGACTGTACATCTTTAACTGAACAGTAATATCACAAGCCGTCACTCCTGAACTTTGATGTTCTCACGGACGGACTATATACTAGGTGTATTTTGGGTCAGCTGTCTCAGGGGGGAAAAGTACACTCGATAAAATTTTTCAAAGGAGGATTTAAGGTTTGATTTGTTGAATAAACCGATTCAATATTGTTTTTATTATTCTGACTTTTGAGAGAGACTTTGGCCCAGCAGTGGGTCAGTATAGGTTGTATAAAAAAATACTTTCTTTATTTATTTTAGGGGAGGCCTTTGCGCACTGCTGGGCAAAGGCCTCCCCCAACTCCTTCCAGACTTCCTTTTCCTTCGCATCCTCGAACCAGCCTTCGTGGTGTGCATCAAGCTCATCACGCCACCTTTTCCTGGGCCGGCCTCGGAGACGACGTTCATTCTCTGGCACCCACTGTGTAGAGACTCTAGCCCAACGGTCACTATTCATACGGCTAACGTGACCCACCCAATCCCATTTAAGCCTGGCAACTTTTTTGTCCACATCCGTTATGCCCGTTTTGGAGCGCAGCGTGGTGTTCCGGATTCTGTCCTGTCTTTTTACACCGAGAATGCTGCGCTCCATTGCTCGTTGACAAACTCCAAGGCGAGACTTTTGCGATTCGGTGAGTGACCAGGTCTGAGCACCATAGGTTAGGATGGGCAAGATACACATGTCGACGAGTTTGCGCTTCAGGGAGATTGGTAGATCACCTTTCATTAGCGCCTCTAAGGACCAGTAGCTTTTCCAGGCGTTTCCGATGCGACGGCCGATTTCCTTCTCCTTTTTTTTTAAAAGAAACTAACTGGCCCAAGTATATTATTATGTACTCATCGACATATAGTATTTCTTACCCATCTACCGCGGCAATACTTTTAGTGCTTTGGTCATTACCTGGGTCTTAGACCGACTTTTCTGGTTCAAGATTACTTTATTCTCATAAGAATACATTCATTTACTTACATGAGAATCTTGAAACTAAAATATAAATTGTTGTTAGACATATTGTAAAAAGTAAACATTGATTATTAAAACAATAACTAAAATTTCGGAAGTCAGTGGCAACACAAATTGAATGGCAGAAGAGAAACCACCGACTTCCGAAATTTTAGTTGTTATTGGGTTTTTAGTTTTTGAAGGCGGTTATTTTTTTTTGAAAAAAGTTTTTTATTTATTACTTTTTAGTGTTGACTCCCAATGTTTGACTGCGTATAGTATCTTTCAAAGTAATTTATTTTCAAAATAAAACTACTAACAATCTTATAAAACGAAAATAGAAACTTGAAGACAAAGCACACATCGTCTATGAAAATTTCGTCATTTTTTTTTTTGTTCTTGGTGAATTTTTCGAGAAGCACTGAACCGATCGCCACAGAATTTATATGGGACCACCCCTGAATCACGACTTATCAAACAAAAAAAGAACCATCAAAATCCGTTGACAATTGACGGAGCAATCGATGAACAAACATACAAAAAAAAAACATACAAACAGCCGAACATAGTACCATAGTATCGTAATAGGGTGGGTAGTCTAACAAAAATTTGCAATGTTGGCTCTGACACAAAGTAAAAACAAGTTTCCGTACAACACAGTTAAGCGTAGCTAGAAGTGGCTCGGACTTAGAGTAGTCGATGTGAGTTTTTAACGATGTAATGTTTTAGTAATTTTTGTTATACGTACTTTTGTTAACTTTTGTTATAAGTATTATAAATAATAGCCGTTGCCACAACTGACACCTGTATCTTTGAGTTACCTAAGCTTTAGTAACCTAAGCTAAGCTAGATGTACTGTTACAAATCAGAATTAGCATCAATTGTTAGATTCATAATATATCAGTATTAGGTTGTCTTAGTCTCAAATTGATTTACAGCATTATTAAGATATATGCGATCTAGTTAAACGTCAGGTTATAGCACAGATTAATAAATAGTTACTACGGTTATAGTTCAACTGGATAAGAATTGGGTAGTTTACACCATTAACTAATAATTGTTAGACACGATTTTATAAAACCTCTTTTAATTTCAGCACAATAAATTCGGTTCATTTTCAATTTGCTATATAATTTGATTTTTAGTTGCTTTCAAATCAATAAGTAGATAGTCAACTGAGTTGTTATTTTAGTGACGTCATAAGTTGCCATTGGCATACAAAATCTATTAGAGAATTGCGTTTTGACAGCTCTTATAAAGTACGTCAATTGATAATGGTGTAAACTACCGTATTGTCAGAGGGATCTTAGTATATCATTTATGTTATTTTATATCCATGGATGTATAGCTTTGTATGTAATTTTGTTAAATTGGACGTTATTCATATTTATGAGTAGGTAGTTTTAAAACTAAAAATGTATTTAGTTATTTTATTTTTATTACAATAGTGTAATTCAAATCAATAAAATTATATATTTAGTAGATGTTTTATATTTATTTCTTTGCGACGCAGTTTTTGTGATGGCCTAGTGGAGATGGCGCCCGCCTCTTATACAAGAGGTTGTGGGTTCAAATCCGGGCAAGTACCAATGCGACTTTTTCAATTTATATGTATTTTCTAAAGTTTATCTTGGACATCACAGACATCGGTGAAGGAAAACATCTTGAGGAAACCTGGACTCATAGTTAATATGAATCCGAAATTGCCAATCCGCTTTGAGCGCGCGTGGTGATCAATGCTCGTGCCTTCTCTGTATGAGAAGAGGCCTTTGCCCTGCAGTGGGACAGTCATAGACTGGTATTATAGTTTTATGAGCCCAAAGGCTTTTTTCAGTTTCAATCAATTACTAGCGGTTCCACGCGGTCTCACCCGCGTTACGTTAGGTTTTTGGTTACTGCTTCACTCCAGTGGATCATAGCGAGATATGCCTGTGTTATTCTGATGTAAAAGCTGCGTGCCGGGGTTGCGGAATGTTTATAATAGTTATTGACCCCGGAACATAAAGGGCAACCGAAGGAACATGAGTGGGTTTTAGTCAGTAAAAGTCTGACACGCCCTCCCGCCGCACCCAGGACGGGAGCAGTCATTTGATGATTTCCCACTCCCCAAAAAAAATATGTATAAACTGCGAATTTTCTCGCAAAGCCACCAGCCAGCCTCGTTACTGGTGCTGATTCTCTCGTTCACAAACATAACTAAATTTAAGTTAAATGCATCTTTCTCTTTTCATTTCTTAAATTTTATGGGATAATTCTGTTGATGTTTCTAAATCTATTATAAATATTGTAGCTCCCACTTTAGCAGCTATTTTTAATAATTGTATTGATTGTGGTAAGTTTCCTGACTTAATGAAATATAGTAAATTAATTCCATTATTTAAATCAGGTAGCACATCTGACCCCAGTAATTATAGGCCAATTTCAGTGCTACCTACTTTTAGTAAAATTTTTGAGAAATTAATTCTAAGCCAAATGCAAATATATTTTAATAAACTCGAGCTTTTACATAAAAACAGTTTGGATTTACAAGGGGTCGTTCAACAACTGACGCCGGTGTTGAACTTTTAGGACATATTTATGATGCATGGGAAGACAAATGCGACGCATTGGGCGTTTTTTGCGATTTGTCCAAGGCATTCGATTGCGTTCTCCATGAAACTTTAATCAGGAAGCTACATCACTATGGAATCCGGGCCTCCTCTCTGAATCTTCTCTCTTCGTATCTGAGTGATAGGATTCAAAGAGTTGATGTGAACAGTAAAAGGTCACCTGGATCTGTTGTAAGAATGGGGGCCCCCAGGGCTCAATTCTTGGCCCTTTTTTGTTTCTCATTTATATAAATGACTTGCCTTATCTTATTAAAGATAACCATGATATAGTGTTGTTCGCAGACGACACTTCACTTTTATTTAAACTAAAACGTCAACAACTGTGTGCTGACGTCGTAAATAGTTCTCTAGAGTCAATTGTTAACTGGTTCAACGTAAATAATCTACTGCTGAACGAGAAAAAAACTAAACTTATTAAATTCACGCTACCAAATGTTAGACAAGTAGAAACCAGTATTCTAATAAAGGGTCAGGAATTGAAGCCCGAGGCTTCCACAGTGTTTTTAGGAATAACTTTGGATGCAAAATTACAGTGGGGTCCCTATATAGATAAATTATCTAAGAAACTAAGCTCTGCAGCATATGCCGTCAGAAAAATTCGTGGTTTAAAACTGATTTGGAAACAGCCCGTTTAGTTTACTTTAGCTATTTTCACAGTTTGATGTCGTACGGCATTCTGTTGTGGGGAAATGCCGCCGATATTCAGACTATTTTTGTTTTGCAAAAAAGGGCTATTCGTTCAATTTATAAATTGAGTCCTCGACACTCCCTCAAAAATCCCTCGCAAATTTAGCGAGGTGAATATTATGACTGTGCCGTGTCAATATATATATGAAAATTTGATGTACGCACATAAAAATATTAATCAATTTAAAAAATACAGTGATATCCATAATATAAATACGAGAAATAAGAACAAATACGTGGTTCCTTCAACTAGGCTTAAGAAAATAGGTGGTTCGTTTAAATGACAATGTATACGCTTATAAAATAAACTTCCCAGCCAAATTCAAGAACTTAGCATTACTAAATTTAAATTATTTATTAAACGTAAACTCTGTCAGAAAGCTTTTTACTCTGTTAAAGATTATATTGAGGATTCTAATGCTTGGGATTGAGCTGCTTCGATTGATACATTGGCCAATATTTACTTTATGTACATTTTTTTTCTACTTTGACATTTCAATTATTATTTTGACATTGATGTGTACTTTTTAAAGTATATAATTTTTGAAGTAAATGTATGTCTTTGTATATTTTTTTATTTTTTGTGAATGTAAGGACTATGGAGGTAGTTGTTCTAAGTTTTGTTTTTTTTTATATATATTTATGCAGTCTGACGGTTTGAGTATTTAATGCGGCCTACCCAAATGTCCTTACTTTGGTACTGTTCGTCAAGACGTTGAGCTCCTTAAAGTTTTTAGTTGAGCTAAACGATTACTGACAAATGCTTGCACTGTCTGGACAGGTCCACTCAAATCTGTGTGCTTCTCTCATTTAGAGAGTACCTCAGACACACATTTTTGACCAATACGATTGTATGGACTTTAAAAGAGACTTTGACCTCTGAGTTTGTTTCGGATGTTTCTTCTCAGAGCAGTCCAGCTACGAAACACCGGCCCCATCGTTCGCTTAATTTAAAAAAAAAAACAAAATTGACGTGTAAAAGTGTTATGTTAATAACCTACACACATCAAAAGTGTCTAGGGATATTTCAATTAAACCTAAATTACTAAAATTCTATTAACTTTTTGTTAAAACATGTACACATTAAAATAAACCTTGTTTAATAGACTATTTAATCTGATAATAAACTTTTAGATAAAGTTAAATTTAAAAAAAAAACTTAGAAGAAGAGGAAAAACTCAAACAAAATTTCAATCTTAACTTTATTTTTGAAACATCAAAACTTAAACAAAACAACAATTTTTTTTATAAAAATTCTTGAAAACTTAAAATTAATATTCCGTGGATCCACCTAAGACTCTCCTGACACATCTGCAGCGGTTCTGTATACTCAAAACAAGGGTGTCAATATCCTGTTGTGGAATACTGTCCCATAATTGCCGTTTCTGAAGCCATGAAGACCAGTCAGAGCGTTATATCCAGGCTTTGGTCATGTTATCGTGTCACGGAGGAAGTGGTGGAACGGCACCGAGGACCTCAACGCATTACAACACATGTACAGGACCGATTCATAGTAAATGCTGCACGAAGTCAACTAAATGCAGCGGCGATGCAATTGGTTCAAAGGCTACAGAGAGAGTATGGTTTGCTGGTAAGCGGTCAAACTTTGAGAAGGCGACTGCATGAAGTCAATCTACGTGCTCGTAGGCCATTTTGGGTATCAGCACTAAGGAGAGGTAATCGAGGAAGAAGATTACAATGGGCTATTGCACACGAAAACTGGAACCATTCTCAATGGTCACTTGTGCTTTTCACTGATGAATCTAGGTTTGGATTTCATCCTGATTCGCGAAGAGTACGCGTTTGGAGAAAACCTGGACGTTGGAATCGACTGCAGCACCCACAACAAGTTCATGCATATTAAGGTGGCACGATTATGGTTTGGGCAGGAATTCGTCTCGGCGGTAGAACGGACCTCGTTTGGATACAAGGCAATATGACTGCTCGAAAATACCGATATGAGGTGCTAGAGCCTGTAATCTTGCCCCACAAATAGCAAATGGGACAAAATTTCCAGCTAATGCACGACAATGCCCGTCCACATACGGCGCGTATCGTTACAAGTTGGTTACAACAGCATGTTATCCAAGCTTTAGACCGGCCTGCACAATCCCCTGACTTAAATCCTATTGAGCATGCCTGGAATATGCTTCAGAGAAGAGCTCGTAGGAATTTCCCTGTTGATATTGTGCATCAAAACCAGCTTTTCTTGCATCTTAGCAGGATTTGGGACAGTACTCCACAACAGGATATTGACCCCCTTGTTTTGAGTATGCAGAACCGCTCCAGATGTGTCAGGAGAGTCTTAGGTGGATCCACGAATTATTAATTTTAAGTTTTCAACAATTTTTATAAAAAAAAAATTGTTTTGTTGTTTAGGTTTTGAAATTTCAAAAATAAAGCTAAATTGAAATTTTGTTGAGTTTTTCCTCTTCTTCTAAGTTTTTTTTTTAATTTAACTTTATCTAAAAGTTTATTATTAGATTAGATAGGCAATTAAACAAGGTTTATTTTAAAGTGTAGGTGTCTTAACAAAAAGTTAAAAGAATTTTAGTTATTTAGGTTTAATTAAAATATCCCGAGACACTTTTGATGTGTGTATTTACAAAATAAATATGATTTTAATGATTTTATTTTAGTTTAATCCTGTCAAATAAGACAGCGCCTGGAGAAAATTGACGTACATATAGACGCCATGTTTTTAAATCGCGTCTAAATTATCTATGGAGTGTCTAATTTGACAGGACTTAACTAATATTTTATCTTCTGTCCTTTTCTTAATGAAATGGAAAGAGAAAGATGCACTTAACTTAAATTTATGTTAGTTTGTGAATAAGAGAATCGGCACCACTACCCGTTCAATCATTATTTTATATTTGCTGCGGAGTTATTTTAAACTGCGATATTTTCGTAGGATATTCAATGAAAACGATAAAATGGGCAATTTTGTTGAAAATTGAATACTTATGTTGAATAACGTATTTCTCTCGATAAAGATTAATATAAGATAATTTTATTATAGATTAAAAATTTTATATCCATAAAAATGGTTATAGTGAGCCGAGTTTTAAAGTTAAACATAATATTATTAATATGCTGTCGCAGACTTTTTTTATATACTAGCTGTCCTCGCGGTTTCACCCGCGTTATATCAGATTTTTGGTTACTAAAAAAAGAAGATAAAAAGTATTCTATGTCCGTCCCCTGGTCCTAAGCTACCTCCCCACCAATTTTCAGCCAAATCGGTTCTGCCGTTCTTGAGTTATAAAATGTGTAACTAACATGACTTTCTTTTATATATATAGGTTTTTTCGGTTTTTGACACATTTTTCACTTATAATTAAGTCCTATTGATCATTGCGATGAATGGGCCATCGAATACAAAAATAAATATCCAAATAAGTAGGTAATTGGTGCAGTAGTTACGGAATATATTTAATACAAACCAACAAACAACCAAATCTTTCATCTTTAAAATCCGTACTAATATTATAAATGCCAAAGTAACTCTGTCTTTCTGTCTGTCTCTTCTTCACGCTTAAACCACTGAACCGATTTGAATGAAATTTGGTACAGATATAGTCTGGGACCCGAGAAAGGACATAGGATAGTATTTTTCCCGGAAATCCCACGGGAACGGGAAGTAATATTCCACGCGGACGAAGTCGCGGGCAAAAGCTAGTTAAAATATAAGTATAGAGTTTAGAAAAGTCGCATTGTTGGTTTCCTCACATTGTTGGTTTTAGCGTTATGTCGTTGTTTTTTCTCGGGAACCCTGAAAACTCCTCCTTTTTAAAAGTCGGTTAAGCACAGTTTGCGGACTCTTATGTACCAACTAAGTGTAACAGTAATTGCTTTGTTTCACTATTAAACTAGGCCAAAAGGCATTGTACGAGGTCGGGAGTTCAATCAGGCGTCCGTCACTCGCTCAAGGCCACGCGTTTTATGCCTACCGCTTCGCGTATCGTCGACGATACAACGAACACCGGGCTGTCGCGCGCCCGGCTGAGTGCTCGCGCGTCACGGGTACAGCGCTGACTTTCAAAATGCCGAAACCACGTAATTATTGTGTGATTATTGTGCAATTCCCCTGTTTCCCAATTCTCCTGTTTCCCTTTTGATTATTTATTAAAATTTTTCACGCGGTTTTGGATATTTTCGACACTAAAATATAATAATCGGGAATTCAAGGAACGAAAAATATGCATCAGTCATTTTATTAAACTAAAAAATATTTGATCAACAATTAAAAATATAATTGTTTTTCTAAAACATTCGTTTTATTACCATTATCATCATACGTTTAACCCTAGGACATTTGCTGGATGGCACGCACACACGTTTGTCGCGCGGCGGGCAAAAGAATCTCAACTCTCTTTGTGCGTATTTATGATACATTTCTCCTCGCTGCAAACAGCTGGTATTATTATTATGATTTTGTAGGTTATTATAGCGTAGGTATTTTAGTTTTTGTATTGGAGTGAAGTATCTGTTACGTAGTAACTATTTATTAATCTGTGGTTCAATTCCCTTTCGTTACATAACAAAACATTACGCCTGATTTTTACAAACAACCTGTCTACGGTCTCCGTTTTTTTTTTTATATTAAGTATAGTTAAATAAATAAATTCTTAAAATTTCGTGATGGCCAATGGTTAAAGCACCCGCCTCTCATGTAGGTTGTGGGTTCGAATCCGAGCAAGTCCCAATGTGACTTTTTAATTCATATGTAGGTACTTGTAGTGAATACAAGTTGACAGTTGCTCTGGGTAGTCATAAGCCAGAAAATCTGTCAATCCGCCATAGGGAACTACGCACACTCATTCAGCTCCATTCGCGTTTCGCTAAACGATTTCGGTCACAGTTATACAGTTTTAACAGGCCTGTTTGTCTAGTGCGGTTAGTGGCCCTGACTGCTAAGCCGGAGGTCGTGGGTTTGATTCCCACCCAGGACTAACTTTGTGTGACGAGCATGATTGTTTGTTCTGTGTCTGCGTGTGCTTCCTCTACTATATGATGTAAGTATAAAAAATCCTCTTGAGTTACACTATCAATTAAAAAAAACCAGATCAAAATCTGCTGCGTAGATTTAAAGATTTAAGCATACATAGGAACAGACAGCGGGGAGCGACTTTGTTTTATACTATACTAGCTGTCCCCCGCGGTTTCACCCGTGTTATATCAGATTTTTGGTTAATACTTCGCACGAATTTTAATCGAAACCACGTTTTATGTCACGTTTCACGGAAACAGGATAAAAACAAAAAAGGAAGATAAAAGTATTCTATGTCCGTCCCCCGATCCTAAGCTACCTCCCCACCAATTTTCAGCCAAATCGGTTCTGCCGTTCTTGAGTTATAAAATGTGTAATTAATACGACTTTCTTTTATATATATAGATAGAGACTTCACTGCTTATCGGGATTTAACACACACACAGGCATACCTTTTTATTTGTTTTTTTGTATAATATAGAGACTTCATCAATCATCATGAAGTAGGATGTGAACAATTTAAAATAACAATTAAAATAAATAAATAATATGTAATAAAAAAATATTTTTAAAATCAAGAACTCCTTATCAATCCTTGAAAAATTAAAAAGTTCTAAATATTATATTTAAAAAAAGAAATAAAGCGAAACCGTCACCTCAGTCAGTGTTCCAAAACTAAATAATTCCAAATTTAAAAATATTCCTTTAACCGTTACAAAACATTTATTTGAGGGTAACAATACAAAAATGTTTTTTTTATTCATTACTTCAAATGAAATTGAACTCTAAAGTGAAAATTATAAGGTAGGTTTTTGCATGTAGGGAGAAATTCAAGATGGCGATTTGTAGATTTAGATTTTCAGTAATAATGGAGTATAAAAGGCTAATATTTCGTACATTTTCTATCAGACGATCGAAAAATGGCGAAGGGCAAAGTCATATGGTTATCGGGTTAGTAATGAATTCTATAATATCTTATTTCCCTTTGCAAAGTAAATTGATTCTTAGTACATAGCTTTTGAGTACAAAATCAACTGTATAATCACAAAGTGTTATAACGGGCGTAAAAAGCCGTTAAGGTTCAAATTTGAATCATGGAAACACGCGTTATTTTTAAGAATTTCAATTAATTTAATACTTTATTTTTAACTTTATTCATACAATCATTAACCTAAACATCAAAAAACGCCTCCGCATTGTCGTCAACTAGTAAATTGCCCAAGAGGCTGCATTGCCACGTTGGATGGCATTGCTTAGCTTCTGGCCAAGATAAAAGCCAACCCTTGGGTCAGGGGAAGAGATATCCAGTCTGTTGGAAAAATCCTTAAAAAGATGATAAGTCCTTGGACCCCATGACTCAAGGTTTTCATACCCAAACGATTTGAAGTTTCCTGTTTACGATTGAACACACGTAGCAATAGCAGCGCGACAGCCGGCTGTCGCTTGGTCGTCAAGAGGTTAAGTAAAAGGGGTTATATTAATGGGTACGCATTTTCGCATTCACGATGTCAAGCACTATAATTATATTGAGTTTTTAAAGAATTATATATTTATTTAACAATTAAACATTAATTACTCAGAATAGAAGTAAAACTAAATTAAATAAATTAAACATAATATGTACAAAACTTATAAATAATACTAAAATAAATATATACAAGTTATAAAAAGAAGGGCTCACAGGGCATCAAAAAACTCGTCTGCATCGCTGTCGACAGGACAGGTGCCCAAAAGGCTGGCAGCATTGCCACGTTGTAAAGTAAAAAAAATGTAGTAAATTTAAATTATTTAATTATTATTTTTAAAGTAGTTTATAAATGTGAAACTAGAGCAAGTGACATCACTATCAAATTTCTGCCACGGTTCGAAATAATTGTAAATCCGGGCTTTAAAAACTTATCTCGACCGTAATAAGAGACTTGCAACACTAGTATAATAATCTCCCATTTTGTTCCAGTTCTTTTCCTGGGTACCGTGCTGGGGCAGCCGTGCCCGCAGCCGGCGCCCCAGTACCCGTGTCCGTGCCCGCAACCGTGCCCGCCGTGTCCGAGCCCGTGCGACGGGGCTGCGCAGCAAATAGGGCCCTGCAACCCCTGCGAACCCCCTGTCAACTATATCTACGGACAGGCGCCCAGTGGTGAGTTAAAATGTAGTACTAAGGGCCTGTTTTGACGGAGCCCTCTAGGGCCAATACCGTGGTTGCGGAATAAGTTACCGCGGCCCAGGAACTTAAAGGGCAAGTGAAGGAACAAGGGTGGGCTTTAGTCAGTCAAACTTTGACGGGACATGTCATATTTGATGATTGCCCATCCAAAAAAAAAACACCAAGTACGGATTTTTTGGAGAAAATTTTATATATTACAACTTTGCACCTACCAAGACACCATGCAAGCTTTTGTTTCGAACAATCCCACTACATTCCCAAACACCGCACTGAATAAACAGTGCAGTCCACCAAAAAATAGCCACCAAGGAAAATAGAAAATGATTGACTGTGCCAACCATTTCAGCAAAAGCCTGAATCAACTGTGGAGTCCAGAAAGGCTAGGGGCAAGGGGAAACACTCTAAATTTCAATAAAGGTACATCAACATCATTCCTAACGATGTTGGGGTCGGCTTCTAGTCTTATCAAATGGCGTTTATTAAACGAGTTTCGTCGAAGGAAACTAAAAAGAAATTGTTTTGTACATTACCCAGTTTGAAAATTTGCTTATATCTGAGCCCAAAGGCATAGTTCGGACAGCTTATTCGTTAATACTACTCAATTGCAAACTGTTCTTGAACAGTAGGGCCTACAAAAGAAGTTCCAGGAGTTTAAAAAGCTATAATATCATCTTCATTCCACAGGTTCCATCCTAATAAGACCCGGACAGATAAGGTTTCAACAACCGAGCCCGATAATTGTGCGGCCTGGTGAGATCAAGCTGCCCAACCCTCCCGCAATCTGGGTGAAACCAGCCCCGATCCAGCCCCCAACTCCTGCGCCCATCACGGTTCGACCCCCACCAGTACCGGTGCCAACACCACCACCTTTCTACGTGAGGGTTCCGCCTGTGTGCCCACCACAACCGCCGCCGATAATTGTGAGACCACCTCCAGTCAATTTGCCGAGACCGTGTCCTATCAGGGTAAGTTATTTATAGGAAGAGATAATATTTTTTATTAAAGAGTGAGAGTTACAAGTACTTCTATGATATGAAAATGTTTACTGACTGATTGACTGACTGTTGATATGTGTACAGCCCAAACTGCTGCTCCTAGAGACATGAAACTTGGATGTGTTTTTTTTCGGAGTTATCTACTCCTGCAATAAAAAAGGGTCTTTGGAAATTCGACCTTTAAATGAGTAAAATAGGGAATTAACGATTGACGGCAGAAGCTAGTCATATTATAAATCTAAAGAGTTCGTTTGTTTAGCTAGTGGCGACATCTATCACCCAACGTCAACAACTGACTCATCGCGGTATAAGTGTTTGACGCGACTTTAGCATGTAGAAAATTCCGTTTAGAACAGTCGGTCAGTAGCCCACCAGAAACGACATCTGCGCAGAGGATCCTTCCTTTTTAATGGACGATGAGAAACTTTCCACCCTGTTCCTCATACCTCCAAAAAATTATTAACAGCGAGAGCGGAGCAGTAACCAAATTTCACCATAGTACTCTCTGCTTATTTAAGAATTCGATCAGAATAAGGAATTATCCTTGCACAAAACCCCACGTTACTAATAAACTTTTCCACTTCCAGGTACAACCACCACCAGTGCAGCCCCCAGTTCCCGCCCCACTTGTCGTCAGACCCCCGAAGATCATCGTCCCAGCCCCCCCGACAATCTGCTTCCGCCCCAACCCACCACAGGTCTTCAGAACTCTTGGTAGTGCTTGTGTCTGCACGGCTCAAGATCAGGGCTGTAACCCCTGCCCACAGCCTTGCCCGCAGCCTTGCCCATGCCCGTGCCCGTGCCCGTGCCCTTGCCCACCACCCCCGTGCCCACCGAACCCCTGCCTGCCGAACCCTTGCCCGCAAAACCCTTGCCCAGAACCGCCACCACCGTGTCTATGCCCATGTCAGTAACAATATGATATATATGTAGTTTTATGTATGTATTTGTATTTATATATATAGCTTAGTTATACATTTGTAAACGAGTGAATGTTCGAAATAAAGTACGGGTTATTTGAGCAAATATAGCTTGTTTGTTTTATTCATCTGGTTTAAAAATACTGTCTCAATTTTTATTTTTGGAATAATCCCGCCAAACTTTCCAACCACTGCAACTCCTGAAAGCCAGAATCAACAGTGGAACGAGCGCCGAGCTATAAAGCTCGACGAGTCCCGGAGAAACAACAACTGTTTTGGATCCCGCAATGAAATTAATGAGAAAAGAGCAGTGGAGGAGTAAGAAAAACATAATTTTCACATTAAATACTGTTGCTATTGACTGGGTTATGGGGGTCTGATAAAAAATCAAAATCAATGCATTTATTTCACTTAGTCGGTACCGGTAGGTTGGTCAGAAAGGAAGTTGAAGTTGCTTGTTCCAAAATGTAGGTTGATCTCTATGGAGAAGAACAAGCAATAAACTCCATTGACACTTGTCAATTAGAAGTTTTACAAAATATTAGTCATAACTGGGCAAGCGGTGTTACTATAAATGTAACCTTGCTGGTAACTATATTTTTGAGCTGTTTGGGATTGGAATCCTCAATTGTGCGGTATAAGTGCCCTTTTTAACCGACTTCCAAAAAAAGGAGGAGGTTCTCAATTCGGATGTTTGTATTTTTTTTATGTTTGTTTGCGCACACCTCCGTCGTTTACCAACCGATTTGAACAATTCTTTTTTGTTTGAAAGGGTAGACTTCCCAAATGGTCCCATTGTCATTAGGTCCAGGATCTAATGATGCTATCATGCCGAAATCGAGGGAAGTCGGTTTTTTTTGCAAAAAAATATCTTGTTTGTTTTTAAGGCCTGGTTGACTCTTCCTGTGACTCAAAGGCTGGCTTTTTCCTTGGCCAGAGGCTTAGCATTGCCATCCAACGTGGCAAGGTCAACCTTTTGAACACTTTACTAGTTTACAGTGATGGGTATACATTTTTCGACGCCATTTTATTTCAGTGCGTGTAATTCAAATATTATAGTGATGGCCAATGGTTAAGGCGCCCGCTTCTCTACAAGAGGTTGTGGGTTCAGATTGTGGCAGTACCAATGTGACTTTTTCAATTCATATGTACTTTCTAAAGTTTATCTTGGACATCACAGACATTGGTGAAGGAAAACATCATGAGGAAACCTGGACTCATGGTTAATATGAATCCGAAATCGCTAATCCGCCTTGAGCAAGCGTGGTTATCAATGCTCGTGCCTTCTCTGTATGAGAAGAGGCCTTTGCCCTGCAGTGGGACAGAAATAGGCTGGTATTATTATTATTTAATTCAATTTAATTATTTTTTTACACATCCTAAGAGAGCTGCAAAAATCTTTATAATTTGACGGGATATCCCGACACCAATGGATTTTCTAGGAACAATATAGAGAACACAAAATCAAAGGAAAATTATACACAAGATTCAAATACATACATTTTATTAGCCAAAGAAATACATATTATAATTTCACAAAAATTTGGAATAATATTTTTTTTTATTCAGGCCTATTTTTACAAAGCAGGCTTAAACTCCGAGATCTAAATGAATAAAATGACATAAACAAAACAATTCAAAATTAAAAGAACAAATTATACTTCTCTATGGTTATGATTTTGAAATTGGAACACGAAAAAAGAATGAGTACCTTCGAAATTTGAATTCAGAATTGACCTAGTTTGATTTGTAACTGTTTAACTGCCAGTAAAATATGCCTGATTTTTTATGAATTTGCTTTTCTAGAATTAAATCAAAATGCCAAAATGAGCGCGACCATTAGTTTCTTTACGATAGTTATTTGACACTATTGTCAGAGGTCCCGAGATCTGAGTGTTGCTATCATAAGAGACTGAATCGGAGTTACTGTTTATAAAAAAGGGCGTCCAAGAAGGCCTAATCCTCCCAAACCTCCGAGGCCTCCTAGCCCTAAGGGTAACCCTCCTAAGCCGCCCATATAGCCAAGACCGCCCAAACCTAGGGTCGGTGCAGATTCACAGACTGTCTCGCGGCCAAGTCCTGCCAAGCCGAGTCCGCCAAAACCGCCCATGTAGCCAAGTCCGCCCAGGCTAAGAGCGGGCATAGATTCGCAGACAGTGGCGCTGCCAAGCCCGCCATAACCGAGTCCGCCCATGCCAAGGCCGCCCAAACCACCCATGTATCCAAGTCCGCCCAAACCAAAGCTCGGGACAGATTCACAGACCGTTTCGCGTCCGAGTCCTAAGCCAAGCCCGCCTAAACCGCCCAAATAGCCGAGACCGCCATACCCAAGGGCCGGTGCAGATTCACAGACCGTTGTGGACCCCAATCCACCGAGTCCTAAGCCGAGACCGCCGAGGCCAAGACCGCCTAGCCCGAGACCTCCTAGTCCAAGACCGAGACCGTAAGAAGGCACAGATTCACAGACTGTAGCTCCACCGAGTCCTAATCCGAGTCCACCCATGCCGAGGCCGCCCATGCCAAGTCCGCCGAGGTAGCCGAGTCCGCCCAAGCCAACGGGTCCGGATTCACAGACTGTCGTGGCGCCGAGTCCGGAGAGGTAGTTGGGACTGGACTCGCATAATGTGGTCTGGCCTAACCCCAGGGGGTTGCAACGGGCCACGCACAATAATGCTGGAACAAGATTAAGATATTAGTTAAGTGAGCCCGCAGTCTCTGAGACCGCGTGTTCTTATTACGGTCTGTAATGGCGAAATAAATAGACGTTACTAAGCACGTAGGTACTTTGGCTTAGCTGCGTTCCGTCTCTATCGTACACTTGACGTTTGGCAGTTGTGTAACAGTGACTGGTATAGTGCTAAGCCAAAGTCAGTGCTCGTCATCATCTCCCTAGCCTTTTCACAACTATGTTGGGGTCGGCTTCCAGTCTATCCGGATTCAGCTGAATACCAGTGTTTTACGTGAAGCGACTGCCTATCAGACCTCCACAACCCAGTAACTGGGTGACACGATACCTTTTGGTTCGACTAGTCAGATTTTCTGGCTTCTGAATACCCGTAACGATTGTCAAAGTCAGTGCTTAGTAACGTTTATTAATCTCGCCATGAGAGTGAATGAAATAATAAAATGATATTTATTTTCTAAGTTGGGTTTGGTTGGATTTCGTAAGGGGATGAAGTCGAATCGAAAAAAGAGTTTTGTCAGGATATTTCTCCTATGGGGACAAGAGGCCTACCGGGGTTGCGGAATAGTCGTAATAGTTACCGCGGCCCCGGAACATAAAGGGCAACCGAAGGAATATGGGTGGGTTTTAGCCAGAAAAAGTCTGACACTCCCTCCCGCGTTTTCCACCCACAAAAACAAGGGGAAAGGGGAAATTTTAAATTTATTTCTATTAATCCCCCTTTTCAAGTGATGCCCAAGATTTCCCTTCATAGGGTGGATTTTTCGGGGAGATTAGTAGACTTAATTTTTTCAATTCCACTTTTTTCCCCTAAGGAGAAAAATAGGATGGAAAAATGTAAAAAGTTAAATATTTAAAATTATTAGAAAATTAAGTCGTTTCTTACCAGATAGTACTAAAGCCTTGGATGCCATTTCTGCTGTTCAGACAGTCTGTGTCCATCATCTAGAAAACTCAGGTTTTATACCAAAAAAACTAATTTAGAATATTATTAAAGTCATCCTCCATGCTTTTGTAGTTCATCCGTAACGGATGTTCCACGAAAAATATTTGTAGAAATTATTAATTAAGAAGTTAATTAAAGAAATGTATTCGTAAACATTTGATAATTAAATTCTTTTGATGTTTAAATATTACTTGCTCCTAATTTCAGTTATTTCAAATGGTTATTCGTAATGTATTGTTCTTTTGTCAATAGATTAGAGATGATAAAAAATAACTAGGTATTTCGTCGGTCAGTTAGATTTGTACGTCAAAAAAAAATGTTTTTATCTACACGTAAACGAAAAATGACGACGATCATCATCTCCCAACCGTATTGGGGTCGGCTGCCAGCCTAACGGATTCAGCTGGATACCGGTGTTTTACGTGGAGCGACTGCCTATCTGACTTCCACAACCCAGTAACTGGGCGACACGATACCTCTTGGTTAGACTGGTCAGAGATTCTAACTAACCATAACGACTGTCAAAGTTCTACGAATGAAAACCGGGACCAACGGCTTTACGTGCTTTCCGAGGCATAGGATGTCAGTGATGTCTAAGATAAACTTTAGAAAGTACATATGAATTGAAAAATGCAGAAAATGCCTAAATGAAGTTCAATAAATTATTGCTACTATTAAAAGAATGTGTTCAGTATTTTTGAACGGTACAACTTTTGAGTAACTAACATCCACGCACACACACATATAAACTTTCACGTTTATTAAGTATATTAGCAGGCTATCAAGAGGCTATCAGTTTTTCATAAAAATCATAAAAATTATAAAATCATATTTATTTTGTAAATAGGTTATATCATAACACTTTTACACGTCAAATTTTTTGTTTTTTTTTTTGTTTTTTTTTTTAAACGATCGATGGGGCCGGTGTTTCGTAGCTGGACTGCTCTGAGAAGAAACATCCGAAACAAACTCAGAGGTCAAAGTCTCTTTTAAAGTCCATACAATCGTATTGGTCAAAAATGTGCGAGAACCATGGAGGTTAATGTCTGAAGCACTCTCTTGATGAGAGAAGGACACAGATTTGAGTGGACCTGTCCAGACAGTGCAAGCATTTGTCATTAATCGTTTAGCTCAACTAAAAACTAAGGAGCCCAACGTCTTGACGAACAGTACCAAAGTAAGGACATTTGGGTAGGCCGCATTAAATACTCAAACCGTCAGACCGAATATATTAAAAAAGAAAAACAAAGAAAAAAAAACCAACGACCTCCATAGTCCCCACATTCACAAAAAAAAAATGTCACGAAAACATATACATAATACTTTAAAAAGTACAATCAATGTCAAATAGAAATACATAAAAAAAAGATTATATACTTTAAAAAGTACACATCAATGTCAAATAGAAATACATAAAAAAAAAAATTATATACTTTAAAAAGTACAAATAAATGTCAAAATAATAAATAAATGTCAAAGAGAAAAAAAAATGTAAATAATGGCCAATGTATTAATCGAAACAGCTCAATCCCAAGCATTCGAATCCTCAATGTAATCTTTAACAGAGTAAAAAGCTTTCTGACAAAGTTTACGTTTTATAAATAATTTAAATTTAGTAATGCTAAGTTCTTGAATTCATTTTACCCACTTGCCTAGTTTTAGATCAGCCAGGGTAAGAGTTGTCCCAAGATGGTTAAGTATTTATTCCAATATTTTCTCCAACAAAATTCTGTTTCATAGACGTGCCGGCAATGTATTACCACTTGGGAAACATTAGGCACAAGGTCAAAAGTGACACGTAAGCACCGGGGCACGGAGGCTTTACACTGCCAAAATTGGTAAATAATAAATTATTAATACCAGCCTGTAATGCCCCACTGCAGGACAAAGGCCTCTTCTCGTACAGAGAAGGCACGAGCATTGATCACCACGCGCGCTCAAGGCGGTGCGGCGATTTCAGACTTATATAAAATACAAGTCCAGGTTTCCTCACGATGTTTTCCTTCACCGATGTCTGTGATGTCTAAGATAAACTTTAGAAAGTACATATGAATTAAAAAAGCCACATTGTTACTTGCCCGGATTGAATCCCGCAATCACTTGCATTAGAGGCGAGACCTTTACCACTCGGACATCACGACACTTTTACACTTTTCAAAATATTGTTAACTGATAGTTAATATATAAGGGTTTTTTTACCCGACTGCCGAAAGAAGAGTTGTTTTTCAATCGTATGTAAGTATAACCTGGTTCATTAAAGAAAGGAATCTAAAATGGCGGCGCTTATCATGTTCTCTCGCTCGCACACTAGTGCCGTCTATACTCACTCGCGCGCGTACCATCAACGTAAAATTTTTTTTCTTGATTTGCTTCCATGCTGCCTTGACGCGCTCAGTGATCCTTTTTACGAATATCTTGTTATAGTTTTCCGATATTTTTCCGTTGTTACCTGTTTGTTATTGTGGTAAAAGTAGGCACTGTTTCTGTCTCTGTTGTTTGTTTGATGAAAACAATAAAAATTCTTATTAATATTTTCGATTTGAAAAAAATAACTTCAACTTTAAATTTTATATGCAGACTGTACTATCTGTCAACGCAAGTACATGCCGCCATTTAAGATTCCTTTCTTTAATGAACCGGCCTATACGTTCGTATATCTCGTTCTTTGGTACGCTTTATGGGGGGAACAAGTGACGTCTTATTGAATTCGTTTCCGTTGCCGGAGTGACAAGGTGTATTACTAAAAAAAATGTTAAAAAATCAAAGAACCAACTGCAATTTTGGATGTTAGAGGCAAAGTTTCAGTTGGGTGTTTTGATTTTTTAATAATTGTTATTTTTTTGTATCCTATAAGTATTTTCTTCAAAAATGCACCTGCCATTTTATTTCTAACCGATGGTTGACTGGTAGAAAACATCTCAGGCATTAAGATCGTCATTATACTTTTGGGCATAAAGTGTACCTAGATTAATAAATGTGTTATTTAAAGCAGCTTCCTCAAAATCTATTAAATTATTACTTATAGCGTCAAAAAAAAACCATATGGCTAAGAAAAAGAAGAAATTTAATGAAAGTACCTCGTAAATCCTTTTTAGGGTTCCGTATATAGTCAACTAGGAACCCTTATAGTTTCACCATGTCTGTCTGTCTGTCCGTCCGTCCTCGCTTAATCTCTGTGACCGTTAGCACTAGAAAGCTGGATACCAATATGTATATCAATCACGTCGACAAAAGGGTAAAATAAAAATTGGAAAAAAACGTTTTATTAGGGTAGCCCCCCTATATGTAAATAGGTAAGTGGTTTTTTTTTTTAATTTCAACCCTGACGTGTGATATATTGTTGGATAGGTATTTAAAAATGAATAGGGGTTTACTAAAATCATTTTTTGATAATGTCCATAATTTCGGAAATAATCGCTCCAAAAGGAAAAATCAAAGCGTCCCCCCCCCTCTAACTTTTGATCCGTAGGTTTAAAAAATATGAAAAAAATCTGGAAAGTAGAACTTTATAAGGACTTTTTAGGAAAATTATTTTGAACTTGATAGAAAGAACAGTTTTTGTACAAAAAAAGATTGTACAAAATAATTTCTGCGTACTTAGTATGTCAACGTAACAAAAGCCTTTTTTTAACTTATAAGTGGAAACACTTATTGTGACGGACGGGAAACTACGGAACCCTACATTGAGCGTGGCCCGACACGCTCTTGGCCGGTTTTTTTTACTTTATTATATTAGCTGTGAACCTCGATATGTCAAAGGGTATCTCAAATATTTAAAAACTTGACTTACCAATAATTTCGGCCGTGAATGAACTTACCTGTGAATAAACAAATAACAATTAATTAAAAAAACAAGGAGCCAAGCTATTCCTATCAAGACTAGTGAGGGAGGGAGAGAAAATGATTTATAAATACCGCCATCTTTTTTTTGTTAGGGTGAGGCCACAACACTGCACTGCGTTGCGGCGTCGCATCGTAAAAATCTGCGACGCCGCCGCACAACGCTGTAAAGATAAGATAAACTTTACATATAAGTACACATGAATTAAAAGTGACATTTGTAGTTAGTCATTAGTCATTTATTCATCACTACATAGTATAAAACAAAGTCGCTATCCGCCGTCTGTCCCTATGTATGCTTAGATCTTTAAAACTACGCAACGGATTTTGATGCGGTTTTTTTAATAGATAGATTGTTAAGGAAGGTTTATATTTATAATACATACTTATTATAGTAGAGAAAAGCCGGGATTTTTTAAGATTTGTTACACCCGAGCGAAGCTGGGGCGGGTCGCTAGTTAACAATAAATTGTATCTGAATTTATAAACACATTACATTAACAACATGCAAATACATAAAAATTTACATAACACTTAATTTACTTAAAAGAATAACCCCGGATAATGCCCGGATTCGAACCTACAACATCTTACACGAGAGGCGGGAGTCTTATCCTTTGGGCCATCACGACATCCCATATTTGTTTATTCTTGCTAATATAAATATTTGTAAAGATAAGCTTTTAATAGGAAATTAAGCATGAAGTGTCCTACAATTGAATTTATACTGTATTTTCAAGGTAATAGAAAAGATTATTGAACGAACAAACAATTTAATGTTTATTAATGGATACAATTTTATTGAATAGAATTCAAGATAAGTTTTCAGTGTCATTGAAACAGCAATGAAAACGGTACTTTTAATTTTATTAGGTACGTTACTAACATACATAATATTTTTATTAAATTAATTTCATTAGACGGAAAAAGAAGAAGAAAGCTGTTTTTAACAAAACAAATAACCATCGTCTAAAACTAAAAACACAAAAATTTCGGAAGTCGGCGTCTTCCATTCTGTCTGTAGTTTTACACAGGCACCGTCTTCCGTTTTAGTGTCTTTTTTAGTTTTTGAAGGCTGTTTTAAAATCGATTAAAACGCCGACTCCCTTCTGATGTTAAATGATCACTGTCAGTACATTTGTAACATTTAAAAACAGACTAAAATCTAATATCACCTATCTATTTAATAAAATGCCATAACACCTTGAGCGCGCGTATTGATCAACCCTCTACCTTCTCTGTATGAGAAGAGGCCTTGGAAGAGGTCCTGCAAAATTCCAGGGTCCATTCATCTATAGAAAGTTGAATAATGTGATGAATATTTTACCAATGACGAGATATACTTGTAAATCACGAATCAAAACCTACCTTAAAGGTCTAGATTACGATTACGTGTTACCTAATTCTTTTTACTTTTCTATTTTAACTTTTTTTTATGTATATTTTTGTATAAAGTTTTCTAAATTGTAATTTAACAAAATGAAAGAGACTGGACTCCACGACACAGGGAATCCTAGTGTGGAGTCCAGAGATTAATTTAATGTATTGTAATGGAAAATCTTTGGAACAATAAACAATTTTGTATTTGTAAAACAAAGAACTACTATTTATTTTTATTTATCATTTTTAGGTATCCTTCTGTCTTCAGCAACAGCTGCCCCAAGTCTTGGTTTCGGCGTGGACACTGATAAAAAACAAGTCATATTAAAGTATAATTTTCTGACTAGAATACCGCCGCAATTGCCTGATTTGCCTAGTGTTACAATACATTCTTAGCGACCCATTTTATTTTATGGATGGAAAATCATCAAATGAGTATCAGACTTTTAGTGTCTACTACCACTCATGTTCATTCGGTTGCCCTTTATGTTCTGGGGTCACGGTAACTATTAGAACTAGTTATTCCGCAAGGGCCCGTCACGTGCTGACTGTTCTTTGAAGCGCGCATTGAACAAACCCTTGTCGACCTGCGCCTACGGTGGCCGGCAGTCGTCCTGAGACTCTCGTATGTTTTGGTATTTCTAGCTTGCTAGCTCTCGACGATGCAACCAAATTGAGCTACTGTTGCCCTAACGAAATACGGCGGTTAGGGTTGGGGGCAATAACATATGATGACCGATTAATGGGGCCGAAACGAAGGACTGGACTACAAATATATAATAACATAAATTCAAGGTCACTCAACAAGCGTTGGAAAGAGCAATGCTTAGAGTATCTCTGATAGCCAGAATTCGCAATGAAGTCTTTCTCCAGAGAACCATTGCTCGCAGAATCAGTCTCTGAAGTGGAAGTGAGCTGGATATACAGACGAACAGACAGACAGTTGGTGGACTAGACATGTTCTATGGTTGGACTGCACATGCGAATTTGGCAAAATATTTTCGTTACTTGAAAGAACAAAGAAAGAAAAACAGTTTATTCGAGCTAGTGGGAAGACTTGGGTGATGCAAACTGTACTCCGGTCTGAAATAGAATAAAATAAAAATGCCACAAATTACAATTTTAAAAAACACTTATTTAGTAGTTAGGAAAACCATTTCAAAATATACAAATGTATTGCTCTTCCTCTCAATCTATTTCCGTAAACTCGTTCCTTCATTGGTTTGTCTTCGCTATACATACTCTATGCTACATATTATGTTTACTCGAATCATTTATTACTTACCGTTATGTTATGTTTTTATTTAGTTTTAAGAAATAATTAAATATTTTTTTTTTATAATAATAATAATTTGTAAGAAAGTAAAATAACCATTAACTTTGTTTTATTTAAAAACACTCGTTTTCTTTTTTTCGCTCAAGGAGAAATTTCTTTACACAAGGAATTTCCCATGGGTCCGTTTACATACAAGTATATACTCACTCGATACAAAAGATATTATAGTTATTTATTGCTTAACTTGTTGGTCTAAATTTTTGGTCCTGATAGCTAAGCCGAAATTCGTGGGTTCGATTCTCACCCAGGACAAATCCTAGTGTGATTATTATATTATTGAAGTAGCATGATTGTTTGTTTTACGGCTGGGGTTCATCTATCTATATATATAAAACGCTTCCGTTACTGAGTGACTGACTGACTGATGGACAACGCACAGCCGAAACTACTGGTCGTAGAGAGCTGAAATTTGGTATGTGTGTTTGTTGGGGGATGTAGGCGCCCACTAAGAGAGGATTTTTGAAAATTCCCCCCCACGGGGGAGAAAAGGGGGAAAAATAGCATTTTTTTATTTCTTTATGGATTCACCTAAAACTTTGTATGTAGGTTCCACCAGTGATGCGGCTGAGTAATGAGAGAGGATTTTTGGAATTTCCCCCCCATGGGAGAAAAAAGGGGTTAAATAGATTTTTTTTATTTCTTTATGGATTCACTTAAAACTTTGTATCTAGGTTACACCTGTGATGCATCTGAGCATTGAGAGAGGATTTTTGGAATTTCCCCCCCATGGGGGAGAAGAGGCTGGTAAATTGAATGTTTTTATTTCTTTATTGATTCACTTAAAACTTTGTATCTAGGTTCCATCAGTGATGTAACTGAGCACTGAGAGAAGATTTTTGGAAATCCCCCCATGGGGGGAATTTGATTTTTTTTATTTCTTTATGGATTCACTTAAAACTTTGTATGTTTTTATTTAAGCAAGTGAGCAGAGAGGATTTTTGTGTTCTGTCACAAGACTATATCATGCACCAGGATAGTCGGATACTTATCTGTTGCCGCTATAACGACATCCTCAGCCCACAAACTGTAGACAGGTCCTTTCTACAGTTCTAAAATTAATATTGAAGGATGATTGGTGATCGATACTGATGCCAAAAATGCAATCAGTAAATTTTTTGTCTCTCTGTCTGTCTGTATGTGCACGCATGGGTGTGAAAAACTACTGAAGGAATTTTAATTAAACTTGGTACGATTATAATCAGGTTATAGGCTATATAACATATCACTAAGACACATAGGAGCCGAGCAGTAATGAAAAGTGTGACAAAATGGTTGAAGTTACGCAAAAATTATGTACTAAAGAATTGTTTCTTAAAACGTTCTAAGAAAAAGTCCGCGAAAGCATATGTCTAATATCAATAATTCACTCACTATAACCATTTTTATGGCAATGAAATTAGTGTTACAATAATGCATGATTTGTCAGGGGATTTTCATGAATATAGTAAATCCATATAAATACGTTATGCAATACAAGTTTTAAATTTTGTACAAAATTGCCGTTTACTTCATTTAATTACAATAAATATAATTAGAATTATCAAAGAGTTTTAAAATGACTCCGCAGCAATATAATGATGATACATACGAGCAGTAAGTAGCAAGGCTGGCCGATGGCTTTGCAAGATATTCGTAGCTTATATATCAGAATAACACATAATATTGTGCTACATAACATTGCTCCATGAGCCACGTGAGCCGATCAGTAACTAAAAATAACTGCGCTGCCGCGGTTAATTGCAGCGCAATGCACCTCAGCTCCGGCGGGATCTTATGGCGGAATGGAGACTGCGACTGTCGCAATCCAGTGGTGGGCACGTCTCTTTGAGGAGTGGCTGGCGAGGCGCCACAGCGCTCTTACGTATACCCGAAAACAGATCCTTACCAGACCGGACATTTCGGAAGGTTCCTGTGTCGGATTCGGGCGGAGGCGACGCCGGGTGTCACCACTGCAGCAAGGGTTGCCTGGAGGACACGGTGGAGCATACGGTAGTGGTATGCCCCACTCGGGTGGGCCACCGCCGTGTTCTTGCAGAGGATATCGGCGGTGACTGAATGGGAAGCTGTCGCCTTCTTCTGCCAAGCAGTCATGCTGGTGGAGGAGGCCGCGGCGCACGTGTGACACCGTCACGCCTCACGCCTCGGACAGTAACCCAGGCGTAAAGAGTCGCAAGACGACTACCGGCCACCGTAGGCGCGGGACTGCGGACGGCGAGCGATGCGTAGCTCGCCGCCCGATAAGAACTAGGTTCGTGTGCATTGGTTGCGGATTAATTCTCATAGTTACCGCTGCCCCGGAACATAAAGGGCCTTCAGTCTGACACTCCCTTCCGCCCCGCCCAGGGTGGGAAAAGTCGTTTGATATACATATAATAGTATACTCACAGACTGATACCAAAAAAGTACATATTAATAAAAAAAATCACATTGCACTGTCTGGTTACTATAGAATAAGCTCTGCCTGATTTGTGGTTCATGTTGACCTTAGATATTTATTTATCAACAGAGTTATCTACTATATAAAAATAAGTCGGGTTTTCCTTCCTGACGCTATAACTCCAGAACGCACGAACCGATTTCCACGGTTTTGCATTCGTTGGAAAGGTCTCGGGCTCCGTGAGGTTTATAGCAAAGAAAATTTAGGAAAAATCCACGCGGACGAAGTCGCGGGCAGAAGCTAGGTATTATAATAAGTAAAAAGGTGTAGATAGGTTACTTAAACGACATTCTATCTTCAAAAGCGGCACACTAACGCACACATACACATAGACGTCAAAGTAGGATGACATGATTCAAGTATTGTAAGAGAAAAAGAAAGGAATATAAGCGACAATGATAATTTGGTGAAATAGCTACATTTTAAAGTGCCACATGCTGACTGTTAAAAACGTATCTACATCTTTTTACTTATAATACCTACCATAGTTTATCAACCAACATCTTAACTATAAGTAAATATGTGTCCAAACAATGATAATATCATTGTGTCCAAACCAATATCTATTAATAACATCACGTCAGGCTGAGAGACGTCAGACGTCAGATGGCAAGATTTACCGCCACGTCAGAGCCATGACGCGTCGCGTTTGCCGACGTTCGTTGTCTATAGTTACCATGACATTTGTGTGTTTGCTATAGTGCGTTTCACGAAAGAATTCCCTTCGCCGTAATGTTGGTAGCACCGAAAATCAGTGCTGCAATTTTTTTTATGAAACTAGCTTTTGCCCGCGAAAATGACAACGTTAATAATAACGTATCGAGACTAACTGCTGTCAGTGCGCTCGACAATCTGTGAATTCATACTAAGAGTAGGCTCCTTTCTTGCATCACAATAAAGCTAGGAATTGTTGTGAATATTCCTAATAATCAAGACTATAAGGTAAATTGTTAACGTAACAAAATGTATAAATCTCCCTAATAATGGGTACTTAATCCGTACTAATATTATAAATGCGAAAGTAACTCTGTCTGTCTGTCTTTCTGTCGGTCTCTTCTTCACGCCTAAACTACTGAACCGATTTGAATGAAATTTGGTACAGATATAGTCTGGGACCCGAGAAAGAACATAGGACATCACACATTATTTTCATTGTTTGAGGAATGTAGTTTAATTGTGAACATGTGAACACTTTGCTCGCGAACATTATAAAGCTTCCATTTCCTAATTTATATAAAAAGTAAAGTTTTTTTTTTATTATATACATGTAATTTTTGACGGAAATGGTTTTTGGATTATATTCATTTTAAAACACGCCTAACCATGTAAAAAAAAACTTTGTAATACAACTATTTTTTAAAAGAGTAAGTATGGAGTTTCTTGCCCATTCTTCTCCATACGTAACAATATTTCCGAATGGGCGGTAGATTCACTTTTGTTTTATAAGTATGACGTTTCAAAGTGCCTTTTTTTGGTCTAATGAAAATAAATGATTTGACTTTGACTTTGAGGATAGTTTTCATCCCGGAAATCCCGCGGGAACGGGAATTCCACGCGGACGAGTCGCGGGCAGCAGCTAGTAATATTATAGATCCGAACGTAACAGTCTGTGTCGCCAAAACGAATGAACTAATTAAATGAAATTTGGAACAGAAATAGTCCACAGCCTAAGAAAAGGCTTTATAATAGGTAAATCCGCGGGGGACAGCTAGTCCGTAGTCCACAGTATATACGTATTACAAATGCGAAAGTAACTCTGTCTGTTTGTCTGTCTTTCCTTCACGCCTAAACCACTAAACCGATTTGAATGAAATTTGGTACAGATATAGTCTGGAACCCGAGAAAGGACATAAGTAGGATAGTTTTCATCCCAGAAATCCCCTGGGAACGGGAACTATTAATCCACGCGGACGAAATCGCGGGCAAAAGCTAGTATGTTATATAAATATTTACACATAATTTTATTACGTTTAATTAAATTAAAAAGTAATATATAAACATCAAATCAACTATAAAAAGTTTAACATTAAATTTTTGATTCTAAATCAAATGAATCGATTTGTAATAAAATAAACAGCAACACGTTTTCAATTATGAACTCTAATTGTTTACGATACGGTGTAATTTCGTTTGTGACAGTAAATGATATAGAAATTATATAAATTGAATTAAAACATTAATTGTAGTTATATTTTATTAAGAATTGTAGACTGTGGTGAGGGTGTGAAAAATGGTTCCTTTTATTGTATTTGTTTTATTAATTTGTTTTGGTGAGTAAAACTATTATAAAATTTAAAATAAAATAATTATTCATTGCAAACAATCCGGTATTTGACACCATCATCAATATTATTGACGTACTTTTTATGAGCTGTCAAAACGCAATTCTCCTATAGACTTTGTATGCCAATACCAGCTTGTGACGTCACAAGCTAGCAACCCTATTGACTAACTATATATTGATTTTAAAGCAATTAATAATCCAATCTTACAGTAAATTAAAAACAAATCCGATGCTTAGGACTAATAAAAAGATAAGTTTTATAAAAAATATGTCTTAGATTTATCGGTTAATAGTGTCAAATACCGTATTGGTGCCGATTCTCTCATTCACAAACTAACGTAAATTTACGTTAACGTGAGTTAAGTGCCTCTTTTTCTTTCTATTTAATTAAGAAAAGGACAGAAGATAAAATATTAGTTAAGTCCTGTTAAAAGACACTCCATAGATAATTTAGACGCGATTTAAAAACATGGCGTCTAAATATACGTCTAATTTTCATCAGGCGCTGTCTAATTTGACAAGATTAAACTAAAATGTATCTTCTCTTCTGTCCTTTTCTTTAGGAAATGGAAAGAGAAAGATGCATAAAACTAAATTTAGTTAAGGTTGTGAACAAGAGAATCAGCACCATTGGAATACATTTAAAACTTAAAAAATCAAAGCATTTATTATTTCACATAGTCTTTTCACAGGGTTCATGTGAAATAAAGGGCTCCTAAATAAGAATCTCATTGTAAAAGTAAATTTTTGGTTGGATAAACAAATATATCCTGGGGCAACTCACACACGGTCAACTGATCCCAAACTAAGCAGACCTTGTACTATGATAACCAGAACTGATAAACATACTTATATAATCTATAAATACATATTATGTTATACATAAATTACATCCAGACACAGAACAAACAATAATCTCATCACACAAAGTTTGTCCTGGGTGGGAATCGAACCCCCGAACTTCAGTCTATAGCAACCAGGGTCACTAACCACTATACCAACATGCCCGTCAATTTTTTTTTATATTCTGTTATCTTAGGTTAATATCGTAGGTTAATAAAAAAAAATACCAGCCTATAACTGTCCCACTGCAGGGCAAAGGCCTCTTCTCATACAGAGAAGGCACGAGCATTGATCACCACGCGCGCTCAAGGCGGATTGGAGATTTCGGACTCTTATTAACTCTAAGTCCAAGTTTCCTCACGATGTTTTCCTTCACCGCTAATAATAAAAAAATATTCCACTAAATCCCCAGAATCGTCAAGCGTGTTCGGCAGAGCATTCGACACTTACTGCTGTCTACCCTGCCCGTTTATGGGACCTCCGGAGCCCCCTAGTTACTGTGGGGGCATTCAACTTCAGCCGAGGAGACCTTCGCTGTTGATTGCTACTGAAGGTAATTTTTTAACTACAATAAGATAAGTACGGCAAGTATGTGTACTGCAGTATGTCAACTAATTATAAATGGAAAAGGAACGGTGCTATAATTTTTTGCAAAAAAAAAACAACTTCCCTCGATTTTGGCATGATACCATCATCAGTTCCTAGACCTGATGACAATGAGACCATTTGGAAAGTCTACCCTTTCAAACAAAAAAAGAATTGTTCAAATCGGTTGGTAAACGACGGAGATATGTGCGAACAAACATAAAAAAAAATACAAACATCCGAATTGAGAACCTCCTCCTTTTTTTAAAAGTCGGTTTAAAAGAGGGGTGTTATGATTGGAGAGATATGTATGTGTGTGTGTGTGTATATATATGTATTTCCGTGATTATCTTGCGTTAGGCTGAACTGATTGCAAGACGACTACCGGCCACCGTAGGCGTGGGTCTGCGGACGGCGAGTGATGGGTAGCTCGCCGCCCGGCTAGGACCAGGCCCGCGTCGACGGCGCGGTAGTGTTCCACGCGCGCCTCAAAGAGCAGTCAGCACGGAAAGGGCCCAATAGGGCTAATACCTGCCGGGGTTGCGGAATAGTTATAATAGTTACTGTGACCCCGGAACATAAAGGGCAACCGAAGGAACATGAGTGGGTTTTAGTCAGTAAAAGTTTGACACGCCCTCCCGCCGCACCCAGGACGGGAGAAGTCATTTGAAGATTTCTCACAAAAAAAGGCTGAACCGATTCATACCCCTTCACTTGGCGTATTTTGGTAATATACATTCGCTTTACCGAAATAGTACAATTTAAAATGATCACAATAAAGTTCAAATCTCGCGTGGCATCGTATACACAAATATTTTGAAAAATATGCTAACATTTAGGAGAAGATTTTATTATTTTAATCTACCTCAAAAAGGAAGTTGGAAGGAAGTAAAAAACAAGCACAAGACAGCAAAAAAATAAAAAGCTTTTCTTCAAAATTGAAATTTTAAGGAACATTCTTTTTTTGTTTTTGTTTCTTTATTTTTGAAGCCGGATATTTTTTTATAATGCTTATCTCAACCAAAAATGTTTCTTCACAGAACTCATTCAAGAAGACTATGATAAGCCAGATAAATCCAAAGAGAAGAAACAACCCGACAAGCCAGACCCTCCAACACCGCCACCACCGCCAAAACCCAAAGACCAGCCAGAAGACAATGACTTAGACAAGAAGAAGAAGAAGAAGAACCCTGAACCTCCCCAGCCTTCTAGAAGATTCTTCACGTCTCTTTTTTCTATTCCAGGCGCGGTTATTGATACTTTGACCAGTGGTGAAGTTATTTTATGATGATATTTAAAAATAGTGCTTTTTTCAAAGAGATTTTTATTTAATCATCATCTCCCTAGCCTTTTCCCAACTATATTGGTCGGCTTCCAGCCTAACGCGATTCAGCTGCATACCAGTGTTTTACGTGAAGCGACTGCCTATCAGACCTACACAACCCAGTAACTGGGCGACACGATACCTCTTGGTTAGACTGGTCAGACTTTCTAGCTTCTGACTGCCCATGACGACTGTCAAAGTTCTACGAATGACAACCGGGACCAACGGCTTTACGTGCGCACCGAGGCACGGGATGTCAGTGACGTCCAAGATAAACTTAAGAAAGATGTTTAACGAGATTTTTATTTAATAAGTATACTATAAAATAAAATACTGTATATTGTTGATTACGAACGATTTTTGTGAAAATTATGAAATTTTAGGAAAAATCGAACATCCACTTCGCATCACGCGGGTAACATGGTTACCAGTGATGCGAGTTGTAGACTAAGAGCTAAGCTATGTTAGCTATCGCTTAGCTCACATGGCTGACGCAGTTTTCCATACTTGTGTGCAGACCGATAGCTATGTAAGCTAAGTTATTTTCTATGAAAAACAACGTCAGCCATGCGAGCTAAGCTATACTAAGTTAGCTAAGTTTGCAGTCTGCAACCCGCTTTCTGTTATATCTTTGTTTAGAAATCTTATATTTCTTTGAAAATCCCGGCTTTTCTCTACTATAATAATCATGGATTATACTTAAAAACCTACCTCTTGTATCACTCTATCTGTAATTTTAAAGATTTAAGCATAGATAGAGACAGAGAAAGCGGCTTTGTTTTATACTATGTAGTGATAAATACACACATCTCTTATATACAGGGTGGAAAGTTTTAATGGGCCCTGGAAGAAAACTACCTTTTAAATCGTTGAGATAGATTATTTAATTTAAAGGAAACTTTCCTTTTTTTTTCAAAAAGAAACAAAACTGCTTTCAAAGTTTTTTGAAAATTCGCTTACCACTCCCGGGAATCGAACTGGCTACTGGCTATAGATAAATTACGGTGTTGCGGAATAGTTGTAATAGTTACCGTCCGTAAAAGCCTGTCACTCTCCCGCCATCCTCAAAAAAAAGCACTAAAGTTCTGTCGAGTCAGCTATTAAATAAATTTTCTGATTCGTTTGAAATCGTCATCTCTCTAGCCTTTTCCCAACTGTGTTGGGGTCGGCTTCCAGCCTCATCGGATTCAGCTGTATACCAGTGTGTTACGTGAAGCGACTGCCTATCAGACCTGCACAACCCAGTTTCATTTTCATTTCATTTATTCATTCAATAACAATTTCATATTGTGTCTGAATTTCTACAACTAAATATAAGAAATGCTAAAAATTATACATGCAATTCACTTTTAAATCAGCATAATATTATCTAAATGCTTGGCTTATCTCAGTGCTTGGGATAAGGCCAAAAAGATGATGATAAAGGTTCCCCTATTTGCACAGTACAGAACCCACAACCCAGTAACAAGATCCTGACGCGTTTTCCGCTGGATGTTCACGCCACATAGTATATTATTTGATAAGAAATTATGATACCTAGTTCACCTTATCATCCATCTTGAAATACGTTAAAAGTAAACATTTACAACCCGAATCAATCACCTATCTACCCAATCAATCATATTGACAATTCGATGTGTCAATATAATTTACAAATTATCATGTTTATGGTCAATTAAAACTAAAAACAAGAAAGTCGGCGGCTTCGATTCTGTTTAGTGTTTTATTTTGCCACTGACTTCTGAAATTGAAGTTATTTTTCTGTTTTTAGCTTTATCATAATACTAGCTTCTGCCCGCGGCTTCGCTCGCGTTAGAAAGAGACAAAAAATAGCCTATGTTACTCTCCATCCCTTGAACTATCGCCACATAAAAAATCACGTCAATTCGTCGCTCCGTTTTGCCGTGAAAGAAAGACAAACAGACAGACAGACAGACAGACACACTTTCCCATTTATAATATTACTAGCTTCTGCCCGCGGCTTCGCTCGCGTTAGAAAGAGACAAAAAGTAGCCTATGTTACTCTCCATCCCTTCAGCTATCTCCACTTAAAAAATCACGTCAATCCGTCGCTCCGTTTTGCCGTGAAAGAAAGACAAACAGACAGACAGACAGACAGACAGCCAGACAGACAGACAGACAGACACACTTTCCCATTTATAATATATTATTATTATCTAGTATAGATTTCATTCGTATACCATAGCTCCACGCCGAGCTATGCTCAAATATTTACGAAAGTTTATATGAATGAGCGTTACCCATATCAAAAGTTTCGTACCCTAAGGGTAAAAAGGACCCTCTAACTAAGACACCGCTGTCCGTCCGTCTGTCATCACGCTACATTTCATGAACCGCGTTAGGTATATAGTTAATATAGTTAAATTTTTTATTGCCGCTAAATAAATTAAAACCAGCCAAGAACGTGTCGGGCCACGCTCAATGTAGGGTTCCGTAGTTTCCCGTCCGTCACAATAAGTGTTGCCACTTATAAGTTAAAATAAAAGGCCATTTGTTACGTTGACATACTAAGTACGCAGAAATTATTTTGTACAACCTTTTTGTCTTTTTTGTATAAAAACTGTTCTTTCTATCAAGTTCAAAATTATTTTCTTAGAAAGTCCTTATAAAGTTCTAAATTTCAGATTTTTTTCATATTTTTTAAACCTACGGGTCAAAAGTTAGAGGGGGGGGGGACGCTTTGATTTTTCCGTTTGGAGCGATTATTTCCGAAATTATTGACATTATCAAAAAATGATTTTAGTAAACCCCTATTCATTTTTAAATACCTATCCAACAATGTATCACACGGTAGGGTTGAAATTAAAAAAATAAACACTTCCCACTTTACATATAGGGGGCTTAATATTAAAACCTTCGAACACACTTGATTCGAGACTCAATAGAAAGACAAAAGTAGCGCGATAGCCGGCTGTCGGTTGGTTGACAAAAGGTTAGAGTACCCGCACCCCTTGCCCTGTCAAATGTGACAGCTGTCATTAATGTCAAGGGCAAGTTATGATCAAATATGGTTTTGTTGTTTTATCTGTAGTCTTTAGTGTGTGGTTTTATTTGGTTTGTGGTCGAGATTGTCGACCACCGAAAAGTCTATAGTCTATAAGTCGGCTATATTTTAAAATACTAAACATACACGACCATCTAATAGGCGAGACGACAAAAAAAAAGTAATTAGTCCGTCAGTTAGATAATCAAAAAATTTGGGACACGTACTTTTTCTTTTTTTTTTTCGGAAATAGAAAATGACGACCATACAGCGCGTTGAAGTTTCGTGAAACGTCACACCTTTGTATAATTTTTACTGAGGAGTGACGTCACAAGCCCCCTCTCCGGAACTTTGATGCTCTTTATCTTTGTAATTTGTTATTAATTTGATCAAGCAAAAAATATGTGTCCAGTATTTTTGGACTGTCTAAAAGACGGACTAAACAGAATGTCATTCTTTTGATGTAGTCAACATCCCTATTATTTAATGTATTTCTGAATTGCGTAGTGGTAAAAACCCCAAATACGCGTCCAAACAATCGATTCGCTCTTGACCAGTTTTTGCGATGCGAATACCCACAGGACACCTCCTTGTAAATAATAAATATCTTGATTTACTCGAAATATACTTAGACAGACCCAGGGGCTCCCACGATCGCGTGAAATACCCTTATCTTAGATAGAGTTTACCATGGAAATATAAAAAAAGGCCTTCAAATATAAATTAATTGAGGCACCAAAATGGCGGCGGCGTAACTATGTGTGCGTGTATAAAGGGTTGGCAGATCAAAGAAAATTACCCATTTTTTAAACAATATTTCAATAAGATCTCCCTTTAACTTTATTAAGTTTTAGTGACAAATATTGTTATTGTTAAAATAAAGGTAAAATTAATAAAATAAAGGTAAAATACATATATTAAAAATATTTGCAACTCATTTAATATTAACAGAGTTTTACAAACCTTTTTGTTGGTTTAATTTTTTTGTAGATTTGTCTTTTGCTATCGACACATCTAGAAATCTCTTCTAATTTACGTAGTATGTGGTGAAAACAAAAGTTTAGGTATTTTTCGGTTATGTATTTAATTAAAGCTATTTTATGTTCTATTCCTATAATATTATGTCATTTGCTATAATTTTAACTACTTAGATTTTTTTCAGCAAGTACTGATATTATCTTTTATTATATATTGTTATTTTATCTTTAAAAATACTTCGGACCACCATGTCGCATGTGCAACAAATATCGTACAAATATTTTGATAGAAATTTAAGCCTCTCTCACAAATTTATCAACTTGAAAACGAGGGGAGACTTTGAAATTCATCTCTTATTATTTTTAACCAATCATTTTTCCACACGTCATTTGTTATGCTAAATAGTTACAAAAATATATAAACCTCCCACTTTTAAAATAAATCGTAACTTGAAATAGTAGCAACACTGATTGATTTCATGATTTAAATTTACTTACGTAAAATCGAGAAATAAGCTTAAAAATGACATGCATACTGATGAAAAGTAATCCCGTGGCTTTTATTGATTGAACCACTATAGTTTCAACAACTTTTTAATTACAATACATGAAGGCATAGTATTATTTATATTAGCAAAAATAACAGCGAATATCACTCGAGCGCAGTTCAAAGAGTAATGGCCGACGGCCGACATACTATTGGTGTAGATGTGTGCGTGAAGCTTGTCCATATAGGAGCACTGACATACTATGGGTGCTTCATTTGTAGTTTAAGCAGTCGGCGTCCGCCTTTTTTTCTAGGTCCATGGAGTTTACAATTTGACTAGTGAGCCATCCCAGCTTCGCACGGGTGTTAATCTTTTTTCAAATCTTGCTTTTTCTTTACTGTAATATGCATGTATTATACACATAAGCCTTCCTCTTAACGCTCTATGCAGGAAAAAAAACCGCATCAAAATCCGTTGCGTAGTTCTAAACATTTGAGCATACATAGGTACAAACAGCGGAAAGCAATGTTTTATAATATGTTATGAAGAGCTGTTGCCAGTGATTTTGCTCACGATTATAAAATTACTAGCTTTTGCCCGCGGCTTCGCTCGCGTTAGAAAGAGACAAAAAGTAGCCTATGTTACTCTCCATACGTTTTGCCGTGAAAGAAACACAAACATACAGACAGACAGGCAGACAGACAGACAGACACACTTTTCCATTTATAATATTAGTATGGATATTAATTGGTTTATCTATAGAAATAAAACGGGAAACTGAATGACTAATCGACTGACTGTTGATATATCAAGGCACAGCCCAAACCACTGCTCCTAGAGACATGAAACTTGCAGGGTGTGTTCTTTGTGAAGAGTAGGTAGTCACCAAGAAATAGTTTTTTGATAATACCAAACCTACAGGGGTAAAATATAGGACGAAAGTATCGAAACTCACGCGAGCGAAGCAGTGGGCGAAAGCTAGTTTACAACTTACACACGGCCATGATCCCAAGCTAAGCAGAGCTTGTGTTATGGTAATCAGACAACTGATATACATACTTATATAATTTTTAAATACATACACATTATAGATAAATAACACCCAGACACAGAACAAACAATCATGCTCATCACACAAAGTTTGTCCTGGGCGGGAATCGAACCCACGACCTCTAGCTTAGCAGTCAGGGTCACTAGACCAACAGGCCCGTCGTAAAATATAACACTTTTCATCATTTCTCAGGTCTTTTCACCCGCGAAGTAAAAAAAAATTATAATGTCTGTATGTCTGTATAACTGTAGCTCCTAAAATTTTGTACCGATTTGGATGCAGCTTTTTTATTTGAAAGTAAGTTTAGAAACTTACGCAAAATCGGTTAAGCCATTTCAAAATTATTAACGCTTTTGTTAGCTGCATTCACGATAATAATAATTCTAGAGCTGCGTTTTTTTTTAATTTTTAATTTTCACTGGTTTATTATATAATTTAAATTCTAAAGTGCCTTCTTAATCCTTCAAACACACGTAATTCGAAACACAATAGAAATACAGCAGCGCGGCAGCCAACTGTCGCTTGGTCGTCGAAAGCTTATTGATCTAATAAATAGAAGTAGCCCTTTAATGAGTGACACCCCAAATGAGAAGTAGCCCAAACGAGAAATAGCCCAAATGAGAAGTAGCCCAAACGAGAAATAGCCCAAATGAGAAGTAGCCCAAACGAGAAATAGCCCAAATGAGAAGTAGCCCAAACGAGAAATAGCCCAAATGAGAAGTAGCCCAAACGAGAAATAGCCCAAATGAGAAGTAGCCCAAACGAGGAATAGCCCAAATGAGAAGTAGCCCAAACGAGAAATAGCCCAAATGAGAAGTAGCCATAATGAGAAGTAATCATTTGGGAGTCGGTTGCCAAAACGAGCCCTAATGCGCCTAAACCAAAACAAACAATTTGACTATGATTTTGCCTTTGACTATCTAGCAACAGAACAGTAAACGGCCAAAAAAGTTGAAACCTGCAAATCAATACAAAATAATTTGCTCAGAAATTTTTAATTACTTTTTTCGCAGAGAGATGGAAAAACCGTAAAAATCAAACTCATTTAAAAGTTGTAATCACCAAACTTTTTGCGAAATAATTGCTGCAATGTTATTTCAATTTAAATTCTGAGTTTTTTCATCTAAAATGAGCATGGTTTACAAATGAGCGAATAAATAACGTTATAACCTGATTCATTAAAGAAAGGAATCTAAAATGGCGGTGCTTATCATGTTCTCGCGCTCGCACACTAGTGCCGTCTATACTCACTCGCGCGCGTACCATTAACATAAAAAAAATGTCTTGATTTGCTTCCACGCGGTCTTGACACGCTCAGTGCTCCTTTTTACAAATATCTTGTTATAGTTTTCTGTTATTTTTTCGTTGTTAGCTGTTTGTTATTGTGGTAAAAGTAGGCACTGTTTCCGATGAAAACAATAAAAAATCTTAATAATATTTTCGATTTGAAAAAAAAACTTCAAATTTAAATTTTATATGCAGACTGTACTATCTGTCAACGCAAGTACATGCCGCCATTTAAGATTTCTTTCTTTATTGAACCGGCTTATACGATATTTTTTATTTTGAAATCGCCACACCACCTTGAGGGCGTTGTGATCAATGCTCGTGCCTTCTCTGTATGAGAAGAGGCCTTTGTCCTGCAGAGGGACAGTCATAGGCTAGTCTTCATGTTCCTAACATTTTCCCAACTATGTTGGGGTCGAGCGGTAGTCTAACCAAAACAACTGACTGCCTACCAGCGGGCCTAGACAAGTGGCATTGTAGAATAGACAGCGAAAACGAATAGATTGTCAAATGTATGGAATTGCCACCTCCATGGTTCTCGCACATTTTTGACCAATACGATTGTATGGACTTTAAAAGAGTCTTTGACCTCTGAGATTGTTTCGGATGTTTCTGACTGAAAGTCGTCAATTCGATTCCCACCTAGGACAATTTTTTTGTGATGACCATTTTTATTTTTACCTGTGACCAGCCACAGTTAATCAAAAATGTGTAGTGATCTATACTAATATTATAAATGTGAAAGTAGCTCTGTCTGTCTGTCTCGCTTTCACGTCAATACTACTGTACCCATGTACCGATTTAAATAAAAATTTGTACAGATATAGTCCATAACCTGAAAAAAGATATATGATAGTTTTATCCCAAAAATTCTACTAGAATGAGAATGATTAAGTAATAAATAAGTAAATTACACCCAAGTGTAATTCCTGCCTTGTTTTTGTAACAGTGTTGATGCCAGTTAAACAATAAAAAAACCGGCCAAGAGCGTGTCGGGCCACGCTCAATGTAGGGTTCCGTAGTTTCCCGTCCGTCACAATAAGTGTTCCCACTTATAAGTTTAAAAAAAGGCTTTTGTTACGTTGACATACTAAGTACGCAGAAATTATTTTGTACAAACTTTTTTGTCTTTTTTGTACCAAAACTGTTCTTTCTATCAAGTTCAAAATAATTTTCCTAAAAAGTCCTTATAAAGTTCTACTTTCCAGTTTTTTTTCATATTTTTTAAACCTACGGGTCAAAAGTTAGAGGGGGGGGGGACGCTTTGATTTTTCCTTTTGGAGCAATTATTTCCGAAATTACTGACATTATCAAAAAATGACTTTAGTAAACCCCTATTCAATTTTCAATACCTATCTAACAATATATCACACGACAGGGTTGAAATTAAAAAAAAACACTTCCCTCTTTACATATAGGGGGACTACCCTAATAAAACATTTTTTTCCAATTTTTATTTTACCACTTTGTCGGCGTGATTGATATACATATTGGTACCAAATTTCAGCTTTCTAGTGCTAACGGTCACAGAGATTAAGCGAGGACGGACGGACAGACAGACAGACATGGCGAAACTATAAGGGTTCCTAGTTGACTACGGAACCCTAAAAACCGGCTAAGTGCGAGTCGGACTCGCGCACGAAAGGTTCCGTACTATCATCTCAAAAAAAAAAAAAAAAAACACGTTTATTGTATGGGAACCCCCCTATTTTATTTATGTTAATTTTTAGTATTTATTGTTATAGCGGCAACGGAAATACATCATTTGTGAACATTGCAGCTTTCTAGCTATCACGGCTTATGAGATACAGATCACACTAATAGGGATGACGACAACATTAAAAAAATGTCATTCTGTTTAGTCCGTCTGCTAGACCGGCCAAAAATACGGGACTCATATTTTTTGCTTGATCAAATTAATAAAAAAATACAAAGATAAAGAGCAACAAAGTTCCGAAGTGGGGGCTTTTGACGTCACCGTCATACGAAATATGTATCTCATCGTGACGTCATGCGCAACTTTAACGCACTGTATCTTCGTCATTCTTCGTTTACGAGAAAAAATACGTGTCTCAAATTTTTTGATAATCTATCTGACGGACTAATTACTTTTTTTTGTCGTCTCGCCTATTACACCCAGGTGTAATTTCTGCCTTGTTTTTGTAACAGTGTTGGTGCCAGTTAAACATTTAAAAATGCACTTCAAGCACCATAACCAATTTAGAATTAACCGTTACTTTGTTTTCAATTCCTCTACTCTAAATTCAAAAACAAGTTTCATATTTACAAAAGCAATCGATAAAAGACCGTAACTGAATTATTTTAACAGTTTTTTTAAAGAAAATTAAACATTATTGTTTTTTTTTTTAGTTTAATTAGACGTATTATATTTTATGATTTTTACTTAATGTCGTTTAGTAGTATTGAAGTAGTGTATAAAAATTGGTAAAAATATAAAGTTTATTTTTTACGCGATCGGTAAATAATACATGTGCGGGTAAATAACAAGAACATAAATAAATAAACAAGTAAAATATTTTAACTTTATTTACATTATGTTATTGTTTCAAGTTAAAAAAAAACTTTATAATATTTTTATCCGGAAATCACATTTTTTATCCTGTTAAAACTTCGAGCACACGTGATACAAGACACAATAGAAAGACAATAGCAGTGCGACAGCCGGCTGTCGCTTAGTCGTTGAAAGTCTATTCAAAAGTAACTTTGGAACATTTACAAGTAAAATAATAGAATTAAGTGGCTCATTTCATAGGGCGTTAGTTTCATTGCCCGTAATTTTACCAGCATCCTTTAATAATGTTTTTATCGATTGAGTAAGTACCTAGTTGTCAAATTAAGTAGTAAAAAGTTTACTTAGCATTTATTTATTTATACTTATTAAGTAATCAAGTGAACTGTCCACGAGAATACTGCCGACAAACTGTGCTGCAATTTGCAGAAAATTTTTGTTAAACACTTGTACTTTTTTTATAAAAAAAAACAGAACACAGCAATGTTGTTTTGCGGCAGAAGTATAGGTTAGGTACGTAGGTACATTAGTCAATTATTTAGAAGAATGTAAAATGTTAAAAAAGGAAGTTTTTAATAAGACAAAGGTGCCGATTCTCTTGTGCACAAACTAGCGTAAATTTAAGTTAAGTGCATCTTTCTCTTTCCGTTTAATTAAGAAAATCAAAGAAGATCAAATATTAGTTAAGTCCTGTCAAATTTAGACACTCCACAGATAATTTAGACGCAATTTAAAAACATGGCGTCTAAATAAGTATACGTCAATTGTCATCAGGCGCTGTCTAATTTGACAGGATTAAACTAAAATGTATCTTCTGTCCTCTTCTTAAGGAAATGGAAAGAGAAAGATGCACTTAACTTAAATTTACGTTAGTTTGTGCACAAGAGAATCGGCACCATTGTCACAATAAACAATATATTTTACACCAGAAGTAAAAAACGTTGTTGCTGGGAAACCTCAGTAATCATGTTAGCTCCATTTTTTCCCTTACCATGTATTTTTCATATCACAAATGAATTTATTTCTTTTCAGATGAGTGGTTCCGTTGTTTGTAATGACTTAATTTTGATGGTGTTATGTATTTTGTAAACAGTGTTTAGTAAGCGATTGCTGAAATCTAATTGTGAAGTAAATAATACTTGTGGTAAGTAACAGAATCATTGTGTAACTTTTTAAACGGCTTGTGTTTAAACACCGCCCAAAAAAGTACCAATTTTACTACCAAAAAAGTTCTAAACGGTTACCAAAATGGATAAATGGTCACCAAATAACGTTTTTTATATGAATTTGACTGAAAACTGAAACTTTATATGAATCACTAGTAGATCTGGCGTTGTGTGGTCACAGTTCTAACCTAACCTAACCTAACACAATTTGGTGACCATTAATCCATTTTGGTTAGCAATAAGATTTTCTTGGTGATCATTTAAATTGTATCCTTTTTAAACTAAATTGAATATGAACTTTAATAATAAAGAATTGTCAGTTGAACTGAACCCTTTTGAATAAAAAGACAGTAGCGGTAATTCTCTTGTACACAAACTTCACTAAATTTAAGTTAAATGCATCTCTCTCTTTCCATTTCTTAAAGAAAAGGACAGAAGATACATTTTAGTTTAATCCTGTCAAGTTAGACAGCGCCTGAAGTAAATCGACGTATTTTTAGTCGCCATGTTTTTAATCCCGATTATCTATGGAGTGTCTTAATTTGACAGGGCTTAAATAATATTTTATCTTCTGTCCTTTTCTTAATAAAATAGAAAGAGAAAGATGCACTTAACTTAAATTTAGTCTAGTTTGTGAATAAGAGAAACGGCGCCAGATCTTCGAGCAGACGTGATTCCAGACACAATAAAAAGACAATAGCAGCGCGACAGCCGGCTGTCGCTTGGTCGTTAAAAGGGATAATAAAAGAAAAGCTATCCATTTTAATTGCGACTTTAAAAAACATTGAATTAGATTCGATTAAAGTTTCTTAAACAATTTTTTAATTACTTTAGTGTTGGCTCTCTTGTAAGTAAGAAGTGTTATTTAAAAATTCAATAATGATTTTATGAATGTATTAGTGAATTGTTCTTAAAGGTAAGATTTATAATTCTACTTATATTATAAATGTGAAAGTTTGTATATGTGAGTATGTGTGAATCTCTGGCGCGGGTCTGCAGACGGCTCACGATGGGTAGCTCGCCGCCCGGCTAGGACCAGGCCCGCGTCGACGGCGCGTTTTGTTCCACGCGCGCCTCAAAGAGCAGTCAGGACGAGAAGGGGCCCAACAGGGCCAACGCCTACCGGGGTCGCGGAATGTTTATAATAGTTACCGTGACCCCGGAACATAAAGGGCAACCGAAGGAACATGAGTAGGTTTTAGTCAGTAAAAGTCTGACACACCCTCCCGCCGCACCCAGGACGGGAGAAGTCATTTGATGATTTCCCACTCCCCAAAAAAAAGGCGGTTTTTTTTTGTTTTTATTTCATTTTTTTTTCTGAGAACCTGCTTTTTAACCGACTTCAAAAAAGGAGGAGGTTCTCAATTCGTCTGTATGTTCTTTTTTTTTTTTTTTTTTTTATGACGCGATATCTCCGTCAATTGTAAACGGATTTTGATGGTTCTTTTTTTGTTTGATAAGTCATGATTCAGGGGTGGTCCCATATAAATTTTGTGGCGATCGGTTCAGTGGTTCTCGAAAAATTCACCAAGAACAAAAAAAAATTACGAAATATTCATAGACGATGTGTGTTTTTTCTTCAAGTTTCTATATCTACATTGGGAGTCGACACTAAAAAGTAATAAATAAAAACTTTTTTCAAAAAAATAATAACCGCCTTCAAAAACTAAAAACCCAAAAATAACTAAAATTTCGGAAGTCGGTGGCTTCTGTTCTGCCAGTCAATTTGTGTTGCCACCGACTTCCGAAATTTTAGTTATTTTTGGGTTTTTAGTTTTTGAAGGCGGTTATTATTTTTTTGAAAAAAGTTTTTTTGAAATCGATTCAAATAATGAAACCTTCTCCGAAATGTAACAAATATTTTTCTGAAAGCCGAATCAACATCAGTTCACGCTAACGCGAGTTAATAGCCGCGTACCCACCTAGCGCACACGCTCGCGCGGCAGCCTCGCGAGCCAAATGCCTCGGCTGGTGTGGACGTGCCTCGGCCTGCCTCGGGCGCGCGTTTGCTCGATCGAGCACGGCTCGGCCCCGAGGCATTTAGCTCGCGAGGCTGCCGCGCGAGCCTGTGCGCTAGGTGGGTACGCGGCTAATCGCAAACTAATATAATATAGGTCACACTGAAAACCTCCTTTTATGAGGTCGGTTAAAAATAAACACGAATTTCGCTGTCAGTACGGTGGGCTACACATCAAGCTATACAAAACCAGTATAAGCTGACTTCTGATTGTACGAAAAACATACACAATGCGAGGTCAGCTAAAACTGGTTTTGTACAGCTTGATGTGTACCTATGTATGCTCAAATCTTTTAACCTTTCAACGACCAACCGACAGCCGGCTGTCGCGCTGCTATTGTCTTTCTATTGTGTCTCGAATCACGTGTGTTCGAAGATTTAAACTACGCAACGAATTTAAAAGCGGTTTTTCTATTCGATATGGTTTCAAGACGAAATAAAATGTAAATATCAACGTGCATTAGAGAAAACTCGTAATTTCCAAAGATTTGTAACGCCCGTTCTAAGCTCGAGCGTTTGTGGAGCAACTTTTTAATTTTTAATCATACTATGTTATGGTTTTGGCGCCCCCTAAAGCCTCCTAATTCCGGGGCTGTAATCAGTATTTCAGCAGCTTCATGAAGGAAAAATTAGCACCACTTTTTAGGAAAATTGCGGAAACCGAGGAATCCATACTAATCCATACTAATATTAAAAATGGGAAAGTGTGTCTGTCTGTCTGTCTGTTTGTCTTTCTTTCACGGCTAAACGGAGCGACGGATTGACGTGATTTTTTAAGTGGAGATAGTTGAAGGGATGGAGAGTAACATAGGCTACTTTTTGTCTCTTTCTAACGCGAGCGAAGCCGCGGGCAGAAGCTAGTATTATAATAAAACCTTTATTTTAAACTAGCTTTCGATCAAGCTTCACCCGCGTGGATGTCAAACTTCCATCCCCTATTTTAGCCCTCTAGGCCAACCCTAAAGGGCTTTCCAAAAATTCTTTCTTAGTGGTAACTTATTCTTTACAAAAAACATACCCTCCAAGTTTCACGACCCTAAGACCAGCGGTTTGGGCTGTGCTATGATTCTATGATATATCAGCAGAAAGACATGAGCCTGTCAGTTAACTATGCTTATATACTTGCTTTTGCCCGCGGCTTCGCTCGCGTTAGAAAGAGACAAAAAGTAGCCTATGTTACTCTCCATCCCTTCAACTATCTCCACTTAAAAAAACACGTCAATCCGTCGCTCCGTTTTGCCGTGAAAGAAAGACAAACAGACAGACAGACCGACAGACACACTTTCCCATTTATAATAGATAATATTAGTATGGATGTATACAGAAGAGTAAAGTATGGTGTTTGTTGTTGGTTTAGAGAAAATATAGTAGGCCTGAAGCTGACAGATAAAACCCGATTAATGCACTATTATTGTAGCAAAATGCCTCTTTTAATACGAAGGCAATAAGTTACCCTCCACTTATTCAGATTTTTTTGTTTCAGATAAACTTTACTCAAAAACTTAACAATGAAATAAAGACAATTAATATCTGCCAAATAATATTGACATAAATTCGTGACAAAGTTTTAAATTAAATGTTAAATAAATGCAGCATCCGACATGAGAACGCTAAGGGCGACCAGAGCGTGGATTTTGATATGTAAGTAATAAGTATTGATATTTTTTTTATTTTGTATTGCAACTTTCATGATCATGCTTGCTTCAGCATGAACAAATATTCATGCTCATCACGCAAGATATGTCCTGGGTGGAAATCGAACCCATTACCTGCGGCTTAGCAGTCAGGGCCACTAAACACTAGACGATAAAGTAGCAATTAAATATCACCTTTAACAAAAAAAACTTAACTTTGCTCTTAAAAACCATACTAAATACGAAACCACCAAACGAAAAATGCATATTTTAGTTAACTGATTGCTCCACAGAGGCAGCACTATCGCTAGATTGCTATTTGACTTGACGTATTTTGAATTGACGTTTATATTGCTTAGATTATCGCGAATTGACGTTTATATTGCTAAATTATCGCGATCGCTCGGCTTCTGCAAGATACGTAATCCCAGTGCCGTGCCTCTGTGCGCACGTAAAGCCGTTGGTCGCGGTTGTCATTCGTAGAACTTTGACAGTCGTTACGGGTAGTCAGAAGCCAGAAAGTCAGACCAGTCTAACCAAGAGGTATCGTGTCACCCAGTTACTGGGTTGTAGAGGTCTGATAGGCAGTGGCTTCACGTAAAACATCAGCCGAAACCGGTTATGTTAAAGCCGACCCCAACATAGATGAGAAAAAGGCTAAAGAGTTGATATCACAGAATAATTTTTACACAAAATCTATGGTTAAATGTCACTTTGACAGCTGTCAATTTCTACACCACTACACCGTATTATGGAGAACATAATAGGACGTCCATAATTTCTTAAGCCCCTCCAAGAATTTAACCGTCAAGGGTAAACAAAATTAATGCAAATCCCCAAATTGGCTGCGATTTATTTAAACCATTCTACAATGCTCAGGTGTTTTGCAAAACGGTGATTTGTTTTTGCTGAATAATCTATTTTCTAAGGGCAGTAGAGCTTTTTGTGGAACTTTGAGGAAGAATATGTTCTCATTCTCACAATTATCTGCCCTCAGTAAGGGGCCCGCCTATCAAGGAAGAGGTTGTGACTATAGATGCTGGCGGGAAAAATTCCGAAACATTCCCGTCGAATACTTCGGAAGTATTCCGAAATATTCTGAAACTTTGGGAATATTTCAACTGCCAAAAAAAAACCCCGGTGAAATTGTATTAATCCATTAAAAGCCACTGTACTCGATTGAGTACAGCGTAATGAAGTAAAATAATAAGGTTTATCACCTAAAATTTACAAGATCTGTCATTTACACTTCGGAATAATGCTGCAGTTACCTGTAATGGGTTCATAGGGAATATAGCCTACTAGCTGTCCCCCGCGGTTTTATCCGCGTTTAATTTCCTTTGGTTACTTCTTAGCCCCCCGTAAACCGTTTATGCACCGCACGCAACAAAAGTCCTCAAATGTGAATAATTTTCCCCGTTTTTGCAACATTTCTCACTGACGCTTCGCTCCTAATGGTCGCAGCCGCAGCGTAATGTTATATAGCCATACCTTCCTCTATAAATGGACTTTAAAAACAAAGAATTTCTCCAATCGGATCAGTAGTTCCTGAGATTAGCGCGTTTAAACAAACAAACTCCTCCGCATTATAATATTAGTAGTAGCTTTCCAATAGTGAAAGAATTTCTAAAAGCGACACAATAGTTTTTGAGTTTATTTATTAGGTTTTCCTTTATTTAGTAATACCTATCTATGTGACTCGCGAATACTTAGCGATGCGAACAGCAGAGCTATATACAAACTAACCAAAAACATAGGTAACCCTTTTTCAAAAAACAAATCAAATATGCTCGGCCTGGTTTTTTATTCCACAACTAACATTTTGATAAATAGCATTCGACTTCGATATGAGTTATTCCGGTCGGATACCCCGTATTTGATACCCTGGGGGATCAGTATTATTTTATAATATTTTCTATTCCGGTCTGATTCACCGTGATAACCTACATAAAAACAAAAAAATAAAAATCCTGTTGTAAAAGGGATTTTTATTTTTTTATAAAAATATTAACAAATATACTTAATCGATCAGATTTATAATAAAATAAACATTTATATTTTACTAACTTATGCGCCACTGAAAAATAATTAATTCACCCACCACACAAAAAATAAACACGTTTATTCTTATTGAATAATTCGGGCGAAACATTCCGCGGAAACTTTCGATTGCGGGGTATGAATCTTTCTGAAAACTTCTCCGGGGGGGGAGCATCTCCCCTCTTACCGCACCCCGCACCGCCATCGCCTTCGTGCACACAGTCAGGCGGCGGTGATCGACGGTCGATGCAAAATTCCATTCGATATTTAAAAAAATATAAAAATATTATGCAAAAAAATACAAATTCTAAATTTAAATTCATTTTGAATAATTCTGATTTAAAGAAACTTTCCCAGAAGTATCCCGGAATTATTTCGAATTTTTCAGAAGTTTTGCAACTATAGTTGTGACCAATGTGTCTTTTTCAATTCGTATGTACTTTCTAAAGTTTATCTTAGACGGTTGTCATTTATAAAACTCTGTCAGTCGTTACGGGTTAGTCAGAAGCCAGAAAGTCTGACCAAGAGGTACCGTGTCGTCCAGTTACTGGGTTGTGTAAGTCTAATAGGCAGTTGCTTCACGTAAAACAGTGGTATCCAGCTGAATCCGGTTAGGCTGGAAGCCCTGGCAACCGACCACAAGATAGTTGGGAAAAGGCTAGGAAGATGACTATAAAATATTATTACGGAACGAAAAATTAGAGAAATGGAAAACTTAAAGACTGTTTTAACTCCATAAGACGTGGGTGAAACCGCGAAGGAATACTAGTTTTCTAATAACTTCCATTAATCGGTGAAGTAATGTCATATTTTACCTTTTACATCAATAACTTGTGACATTTCTTATCGAAACAAATGAACATACAGCTGTCAATGTCAAAATGCCATTCGTTTAATTGACTTATATCTATAGATTGGGCTCTTACTACGAAAAAATTGTTGCCTAACAGGCAGCAATTATTTTACGCAGTTACCCTATGTCTGTCAGCTTTCTTAATTCTTTTGATGACAGTGGGTAAGTTTCATCAAGAAGATGATAATATCGAGATTCACGGGCGAATGCTCCAGTGAAACTCCACTTGTTTGTTCCTAAGTGAGAATCGAACCTACGAATCACAGCGCCACAACCAATCACCTAATCATTTTGCCTACACCACTTTCTGGCACTTTCGATGCATCTCCGTAAATCATAATCATCATTATCCCAACTGTATCAGCGTTGTTTTAGTGACAAAGGTAACCTCACAAAAAAATAAACGTCATGTGGCGTTGTTTTAGTGATAAGAGAAACTTCACTAAAACAACGCTGACGTAATTAAATGTTTTTTTTTTTTTGAAAATAGGAAATCATTTAATGACTTCTTCCGCCCTTAGTGTCAGACTTTAACTGACTAAACCCACTTTTATTGTTCCTTCGATTTATGTTCTGGGCCCACGGTAACTATAAGAACTATTCCGCAACCCCGGCAGGCATTGGCCCTAGAGGGCCCCGTCACGTGCTGACTGCTCGCTGAGGCGCGCGTGGAACAAAACCCGCCGTCGAAACGGGCCTAGTCCAGATCGGGCGACGAGCTACCCATCGCGCGCCGTCTGCAGGCCCGGGCACATAGTTGGGCTTAGAAAAGGCTTGAAAATTGCTGAAATGTTTGGTTACTCATTACTCTTTAATCTTTTTCTTCCTTCGAATCGGCTTCCAGTCTAACCGTAATCATCTAAACACCAGTATTTTAAGAGCGACTGCCTATCAGACCTCCACAATCGGGTGACACGAAAAGGCATCTCATGCAGATATAGCTCAATATCCAAAGCTTAAGCGGCCATCTTGAAATTCCATTCTCAATTTGTATTCAGCGCGCATCTTTTTTATTCCGAGAAGATTTCAAAAGAATGTTTTTATGAAGATGGCGTTAATGCCAGCTTTATTTAATTGTTGAAAGTTTACAACAGTTCCTGTCCTGGTTTTTTTATTAAGTGACTTCAAAAGATGGCTCTGCATTCGATGGTTTTTGTCTGTTCAATGAATTGTCTAGGCTTTTTGTGAATATTCTTTTTTGCCAATTTGATAAATGTTATTCGTCGTGATTTGGTTAAGGGCCTGCCTACGCACATATTCAGAAGATTCCTACGTACATGTTCCTGTTCATTTGAATGAACAGAAACAAAATCATTATTTCCTTAATATCCTACTAATATTATAAATGTGAAAGTTTGTATGTGTATGTGAGAGTGTGTGTATGTGTGTGTGTGTGTGTGCGTGTGGTTATGTGTGTGAGTGTGTGTATGTGTGTGAGTGTGTGCGTGTGTGTTTTTGATAAAACTTTACAGTAATTTAGCTTATACAGCAGAATAAGTTATAGGCTATACAATGTGTTAATGAAATAACCCAAAACCTCGGACACCCCAGCCGACTTTAATACTAATAAATTGATATGACGTATAATTATTTATTTTCATAAATTATAGTAATAGATATTTGAAAATGTTGTTGTCGTTACTTCTTACAGATTCGTAGCTTCTATCGTCGCGCCGCGCCGCTGTCAACGAACACGTACCTTCACTACTTATCGGGATTTAACGGCACATACCTTTTATTTGTTTTTCGCTTGACGTTTCGGCAGCTACTTCATCGACGGAGTAGTGTCGCCGGACAGTCCATGGCAGGTGTAACCCTGCCGAAACGTCAAGCGAAAAACAAATAAAAGGTATGTGCGCGTTAAATCCCGATAAGTAGTGAAGTATAAATAATATTTTTTTGGAAAAATATAACCTATAATAAAAATTATTGTATTCGATTTTGCTGCCGATTCTAAACAAACTAGTTTCAGGTTGTGTGTTATTTCATTAACACATTGTATAAGTAACATCACTCTATAACTGAAAACCTAACATAACGCGAATGAAACCGCGGGGTACAGCCAGTTAATCCATGAAGTCATTATTATTATTTTCAACTCACAATAAATCATTAGCTATCTAATTAGCATAGTGGTAGTGATGCGTGTCAAACTATCATTAGTCAACTTTTGTCAAGTAATTGTTATGAATCTTTACAGTCACTTAAATGAATGTGGCTTAGTATTTAGTAAGCCTATAAAATAGCCTTAAAAAATAGAAAATGGCCCTTCGGTCCATCGAGTTTCTTGTTTGTTCTTCTCCATTAGCCGCGTACCCACCTAGCGCACAGGCTCGCGCGGCAGCCTCGGTGTCCGGATCACGAGCGATGGCTCCCGCGGCAGCCTCAGTAGTTTTGTTCAATTTACACGAGGCCGCCTCGCGAGGCAGGCTGAGCCATCATAAGTCCGCGAGTATTCGTAATGGACAGTCGTGTATTTTCAGCTGCAGCTATTTTCCTAGCTCGTATCAAGAAAAAACCTAGACGCTTCTGGATTAGAAAAATTTATGAGCATCGCCACCAATATGATATCAAAATTACAGAAGACAAACACAGCAAGAGACAAAACTTGAAGTAGCTTCGCGCGCGAGCCAAAACATAACCGTCCCCACCTAACGGACAGCCTCACTGAGGCACCTTTGAGCGCGTCAAGTTTACCGACAACAGATGGCTCGGGGCCGAGCCGTGCTCGGTCGAGCAAACGCGCGCCCGAGGCAGGCCGAGACACGTCCACACCAGCCGAGGCATTTGGCTCGCGAGGCTGCCGCGCGAGCCTGTGCGCTAGGTGGGTACGCGGCTAATAGTTTAGGGCCCGCTCAAATCAAGCGTCAGGGCGGGGCGTGCGGCGTTCATATCAAACAGACGCATTAACACGTCGGTGTCCTGAGTGGCGACCGAGCGGCGCGAGAACAACTTGCTAGCCACGCTGCACGCTCCGCTCAACGCTCTTCGCTCAGTTCGTACACTTACACTTTTTACTTGACTACCGAAAGGACTGCTTTTCGAGCAGCATCAATCATTCTATGGCACGCTATACAGCTTAAACCGTTTAATAGATTTCAACAAGAGGTATTTTTCAACTCAGTGGCGGGAAAAGGGTATTTTATTTTTAAAATGAAAAAAATCACCTACGTTCTCACTGAGTGGCGCTAGCGTAGTTTTCATTGGGTTACAGAATCCAAACTAATATTATAAATGGGAAAGTGTGTCTGTCTGTTTGTCTTTCTTTCACGGCAAAACGGAGCGATGAATTGACGTGATTTTTTGAGTGGAGATAGTTGAAGGGATGGAACGTAACATAGGCTACTTTTTGTCTTTTTCTAACGCGAGCGAAGCCGCGGGCAAAAACTAGTGGTTTTATAATACTAGTACCTAATACAGTTTTCACCCCGGAATCAGAAGTGAGCACTAAAGTAAGATCTCACAGAATAGCATTGCTGATTCCAAACTAAGCAGAGCTTGTACTTGATAACCAGACGACTGATAATCATACTTTCATAAATATATTATTAGTAATAAACACATTTTACAAATAAATTACACCAAGACACAGAACAAACAAAAATCATGTTCATCACACATAATTTGTCCTAGATGGGAATCGAACCCAGGTCACTAACCACTAGACCAACAGGCTCGACAAATTTTGCTAGAGAACTCTAAAATAAACAATTTGAAACTTTAGACGCGAACTGTAGCAGAATTTTAATCTAATTAGAATTTCTCTTCGTTATTTCGTAATTTTTTTTGCTAATGGTTCGTCTTTGTACTTGTCACCTGGTCCTGCTCGCTGCTTTGTTTTTGTTTCAGAGTATAGATTACTTTTAAAATATGAAAGCTTAAAAAACCTTATTTTCACACTATCCATACTAATATTATAAATGGGAAAGTGTGTCTGTCTGTATGTTTGTCTTTCTTTCACGGCAAACGGAGCGACGAATTGACGTGATTTTTTAAGTGGAGATAGTTGAAGGGATGGAGAGTAACATAGGCTACTTTTTGTCTCTTTCTAACGCGAGTGAAGCCGCGGGCAAAAGCTAGTCTACTATAGATCCCAACCTCGTCGCCACTGTTGGATACGGGACAAGTGATACAACCGCTAGCTGGGTACGCACTGACTTTATTCAAAAAATATAACACAGGGAATACACTTGCACAGGGGTGCGGCGCTCTACGCACGGTCGTCCTTGAAAGCGCCGCGCATCGCGTTTATGCGTTAGGAACCCAACATGTACAGTCAGCGTCAGAGAAAAGGAACCCCCCAAGACTTAAAGAATTATCGCCCGAGCGACGGCGCGCGCGCCGCCACTCGGGCGGTCGCTTCACGTGACTCAGACCCCGAGCGGCTCCCTCCCCCGCCACGCCGCCTCACCCATCTCTGCCTGCCACCGATCCCACTCAAATAGTATTTGCACCTTTTTAATATTTTTTTGGTATTTTTTCGGCTTACAATGAATAACTTACAAAAAGCTGTTGAGGATACGAACCCGCATCACTAGGTGCCAGCCGATTATCTGGACCGTGCCTTATACCACTAGGCTATTGGCACAGTTAGCAAATATAACGAAATTTCTAATATAATTATTTCATTTACCGAACAAGGTTGATAACGCTCTAATCGTCTAGATAATAAGGTTTAAATTTCAACTTCCGTCCGGTTATATCTTCCTTACCGTTTTGTTTTACGATTAAATAAAATCAATTCAATCACCTAAAAGATAATTCAAATATCTAAAAGATAAGGTTCAAATTAGCATACATTTTTTGTTTGGTTGAATAGAATGTGCTCGATTCTGATTGTTGCACTACCGTAATTTGACTTCAGAAACTTAACTGCCGTATGAACTGCAAGATATGGTTGAAATTAGAATACTTTTTTGCCATACACAAAACTGTTATTGAGGGTATATACTTTTCAAATCGTTTCGTTTTCGAGCCGATCTGCTTGTGTGTTGTTATATCTTCGCCCAACTTAATAATTATTTTTCAATTTATTAAGTTTTTGCAAAGTTGATTCTTTTAACTGGTAGAATGGATCGATTAACAACTATTTTGAAGGCTAAAAGTGGGAACAGGAACAAAGCATAAGAAAATAGCACGAGATAATTATGGGCATAACGGTAAGATTTACATTTTACACATTATATTTATTGCTGCAATCATGATGCATAATTACTTACAAGTTGTTTTTTTAATGTTTTTCTAATATTATCATTTTCATTACAGAGAAAAACAGTTCGTCGATGGATACAAAGGTATCAAGCGACGGGTGATGTAAAATGTGATCGCCAAGACCCTCGCCCAATTGCTTACACTAATGAATCGGAGGGACACCGTAATATAGAGAAGGAGTCAGCACAGAAAGGGGCCCAACAGGGCCAACGCCTGCCGGGGTTGCGGAATGTTTATAATAGTTACCGTGACCTCGGAACATAAAGGGCAATCGAAGGAACATAAGTGGGTTTTAGTCAGTAAGAGTCTGACACGCCCTCCCGTCGCACCCAGGGCGGGAGCAGTCATTGGATGATTTCCCACTCACCAAAAAAAAAAAAAAACACCGTAATATTGTGGAAGTTTACTAGTGATTAGTGATCGATGGTGGCACCCTTTAAAACTACGCGTTCAAGTGCTTCAATATGGTTTTGGGCATGAAAAGTCGACTTCAGGAAGTGATAGACAATGACGGCCATTCTCTTTGTTATTAATAAACAATTTACTCGGAAGTGTTATTGTGTTACTCAACTGGTAAAATTACATTGGAACGTATGATCAAGTGTTAATCATTTCGAATATTTGTGGGATCATTATCTAGTAGTTAATCAAAAATAAACAACCGTTATTATTATCGATCCAGATACTCTTGTTTACGAATCTAGTTAGTCTTGTAATGTGTTAACGATGCACCACCTGACCTCACATATTTTTCTAATGTTGTGTTAAAAGGGTTATCAAAAATTTGATAAAAGAGAAAGATGTATATTGCTATACTGTCATAGTTTAGCATGTTAGTTCTTTCTCTGTAAATCATAGGAAAAATGACTACATTTGATTTTTAATCAGGCTTTTATTTATAATTTAAACAAAAATAACAAAACCCACTATTTAAAAATGTCAACTTAACCTACACGTCATCATAATACTGTTTTAGAAATATCTATAAACGAACAGTTTTTTAATGTTAAACGTTCTAAACCTCACCCAGAGTATCTATTTTGTGTTTAGTTAAGTAATATTCTAAGTAAATAAACCCAATTTAACACAGATAAAAAAATGTATATTCAACCAAGAAGTGGATTCCATGAAGTCCTACATATGTATGTGTAGAAGTATTGTGAGGTGAGAGTGATTGATGTAAATGTCGTTGACAATTTTAATTTTATTATAATTTTGTTATTTATTGTGTTATTTTGTTTAGTTACTGTAATCAGTTGTATAACCGTTTGTAATTAAAATAAATAAATTGTTTATGCAACATGACTAGCTTTTCTTATAAACCCCCTACATACTTTAAAATTTGATTTCATAAATAATAGTTAACGAAAACAACCTTATCACGTAAATGATATCCTAAAAAAAAAGAAAAAAAAATCAAACTAGACTTCCGCGGATTTGAACTCGCAACCATCGCATTGCTCAGCCGCAGTCTTAACCCCTAGACCAACATGACATCTACGTTCTACTGCAAAAAACTTAAATGGTTTGATGTCATTACCAAGGGGGGGACCTTTTCTCTGATGCTGGCTGTACATTTTTAAATAATTTGTGTATTTCTCCTTTACAGGTTCCATAGCAGTTGTATCAACTGCCACCAGGTATCCTCCATCTCACCACGATGGAGCGTCACAAAATGGAGACAGTCAAGAAAGCACCCTTCAGGACCCTAAAGGACAATCTGCAGTACAGGTCTGTGCAACTACCTAGCTAATAATGAAAGATAATAATTAAAAGAGATAATGTAGAACAGTGAGACGGAATGGGATGCCGTCGCCTCCTTCTGCGAAGCAGTTATGCTAGAGAAGGAAGCGGCGGCGCGCGAGAGGCAACGACGAGCCTCTCGCCCAGGACTGAGACCCAGGCGAAGACGTCGAGAGTCGCAAGACGACTACCGGCAACCGTAGGCGCGGTTCTGCGGACGGCGAGCGATGGGTAGCTCGCCGCCCGGCTAGGACCAGGCCCGCGTCGACGGCGCGTTAGTGTTCCACGCGCGCCTCAAAGAGAAGTCAGCACGGGAAGGGACCCAACAGGGCCAACGCCTGCTGGGGTTGCGGAATGTTTATAATAGTTACCGTGACCCTGGAACATAAAAGGCAACCGAAAGAACATGAGTGGGTTTTAGGCAGTAAAAGTCTGACACGCCCACCCGCCGCGCTCAGGACAGGAGCAGTCATTTGATGATTTCCCACTCCCCAAAAAAAATATGTAGGACAGGAAAACTGAAAGATTGTAAAAGATTTTTTTTTCAACTTTTGAAGGACTTTTTATTTTTTTGCACTTTTTAGTGCCTGCTAAAAATTTTTTGATACATCATATTTGATAGTGTCGTGATGGCTTGGCATTGGTTAAGGCGCCCACCTCTCGTGTCCGGGCAATTAGTATCAATGTGACTTTTTCAATTCATAATGTATTTCCTAAAGTTTCAAAACTCAAACTCAAGTTTATCTTGGATATCAATGACATCCCGTGCCTCGAAAAGCACGTGAACTGTGATAGTCGTTACGGGTAGTAAAAGTAGAAAATCTGACCAGTCTAACCAAGGAGTATCGTAGCGCCCAGTTACTGGGTTGTGGAGGTCTGATAGGCAGTCGCTTCACGTAAAACACTGGTATCCAGCTGAATCCGATTAGGCTGGCAGCTGACTCCAACATAGTTGGGAAAAGGCTTAAATGATAATGACATCAGATTTAAGACTATATTCATCACTGTCTTCCTCCGAAGGTAGCTGAAAAAAAATGTATGTCAGATTTTAACAATTTTTTAAAAAACTTTTGTATTCACAAACACATACATACAGACGAATGGATAAACTTTTTATCTCCTAACACCATTAACCAAATAGTATTTTTTTTTTCAGATACCAGAACACATCTGGGCAACCCAAGATGTGGCCCTCACCTCACCAGATACCAATATCTTTGACATTATGAACAAAGCTAAAAAATCCTGCAAAGGTAATGATTTAAAATGCACATTCTACCATTTTATCAACCATAGATATGAAAATATTGGCACAGTTGACGTCGATAAAGAGTTATTTGATGATTTATTAACGAAATTTGATGATTGGCACCTAACTGCTGAAAATATTAAAAAATATGAAGAGCAAGATGTTAAAACAGAAGAAGAAACTTATAGTGAAGATGCAACAACCGCTGGTGTAAGGGAAAAAGATAGACGTAGAAATAAGGTTAGACATGTTAATAATTCACATGATGAAAAAGTACATCCTCATCATGTAAGAAATGGACATGAAAGTCATCATAACAAAGATGGAAATAGCATCAAAACAGATCCAGTAGATAAGCGTAAATACTTCGAGATTGTTCTACCAAAAAACAATGAAACGGGCAAACAAAAAACAATTTACGTTGAAGTTGATGAAGACAATAACGAGTTTATTCTTCTCGATGAAGATATTAATAAAGATCTAATTGATGGTAAAACGATTAAAATTGAGTTAGACGAGCTATCAGAAATCGCGGATAAGGTTTTCAATGATAGTGATAAGACTTCCAATCATAAGAAACATAATGACGACTATTTGAATGATGATGACATGGTTGTGCACGATAGAGAACATGAGCCAAATGATCTTTCGGGATTATTAGAAAATGACAATGACACAGATATTCACCAAACTGATGATAATGAAGAGAGTTCTGTTGATGCTGACGAATCTACTATTCCACTAGAAGAAAACAATGATATTTATGAATATGATGATATCAATGATACGTCATATTCCGATACAAATTTTAATGAAGCTCTCAATATTGAGAGTCCTGTTACAGATGATAATTTAACTTTAACTCCTATAACATCAATCATAAATACTAGAAAATCTGACTATACAGGTTTAACAATCAACCAAGTTCCCTGTCCAACAGAAACGGTTCTAGATGATCTTCTTCCAGTGTCATCACTACCCGTAGGAAAAGATTTTGCTACAACATTAGAAACTCATGCTCTTCTACAATCGTCTTTTCCAGTGTACGCTACTTTACAATCTCCACCTGATTCTGACTTACATCCAACTATAACATCATCGTATTCTCCTTGTGATTCTGCTTCAGAATTTCCTTTAAACACTTTTTCACCTTCTTCTATATTCCCATGTCCACCTATTGAATACGTTATGCGACTTAAAGAATCTCAGCAATCACCTTTCAATGTTGGTTTTACCTGGCTACCGTCCTATTCACGAATTGAAGAATTACGATCACCATGTTTGAAATCATCTTTATTCATAGATGAAGGTTTATTACCTGAAAAACCTCTTTTACCACTATCGAGTCTGCCTTGTAACCTAAAGTCACTTGATAATTCTATTCCAGTAGAAATACCATGTGTTTCTCTGGTTAAAGAAATACCCATAAGTACAGTACCATGTCATTTAGATGCTGATACAGAGTCACAAATATCGAACACTATTGGCAGTGTACCAATAACTCCTGAATATAATGAAATTCCTTTATCTGTAATGCCTTGTGCTCCAAAAGGAGTAAAAACACCTAGTGTAATTCCACAAGCACCACAATCAGTTCCTTGTTTTCCAGCTAAAAATAACGTGAAATTCATAAAGCAATTACCATTTGATTCTAGCTCTACTAGATTATCACCAATGTTAGATAGGAAAGAACCTATATTTCCATGTTCACCGTATGTGAATAAACAGCCCTGCTCCACCATTTCTTACACAGCAAACCCACACTTAAAACCATCGTATTTAGAATCACTATCGCCTACACTTCCTTTAACTCCAAACTCTAAAATTCCAGCCCGAAATTTGCCAAAAACCTTAGACCGGATTTGCCCATGTGCTAACGGAGATTATGTACAACAAACCAAACCAAATTCACCACAGCTTTTAACACCCACCTCTCAATTATCACCTTTTAACACACAGGCACAAGCACCGATTGGTTTTCCAAATAATTTTCCCTATCGTTGGAATAATATTCCATATCGCGCTTTACCATCTTCATCATATAACAGTGTTTTTGGTCTAAATACAAAAAATTACCCACTTCTTATGGTTGATAACTCTTCAGATGATCTAATAGAAAACATAGTTAAACCATGTCTTTCAAAATCCGTTTCTTTACCAAGTAATGGACGGCCATGTTCAGCCAAAAATATTTTAGAAATACCTCCATCAAAAAAAGCCCTTTGGCCATTATATACACCATTGAAATATGGCACGCCACCGTCAAAAATACATAACAACTTGAAAAGTTCTCCTTTCAAATATCCATGTTCAAAAGAATTAGATTCGTTTCTAATAGGTCCTCATTTGAATATACAAAGCCCAACGTCGAGTCTAGATTTAAGTAATTTCCAAATTCCAAATATTTCGCCACCCACATCTCCACTTATAATCTATGATAATTCTCTGATCGGCCAAAATCTATCAACTTCCTCAAACATACAACAATTAGAATCAGATTCCTCTTACGCGAACTATTTAGATTCGTCTTTGGTAGGTCCTAATTTACAAAGAGGCAGTCCACCAGTGATTCAAGATAAGAAGCAATTAAGTCAACCTGTTTTTATACAACCCGATGTATCATTAACGACTGCAACAAAGCATAAAAACAACCCGTTCGTCTCAATACTTGACAGTTCATTAATAGATGCACAAATGACAACCGTATCGGGGTTAAATCCTTTGCCTAATGATGAAATAAAAACCATTTATGAAACGTTACCACAAGAATCAGAATTTACGGAATATACTCCATTAGATTATTTATCTCTGGTAAAAAAACCTATTAAAATAATGCCTCTGATTAAAAATACAGAGACCCAAGGAATAACAGAAAATATGTTTTCAAATTTTGTAGGTTCAGAAGGAGAATCTTCTAATTTCATTCCTTTAGATTCAACTCTATTTGGCCCTAATTTGGACACGGACTTTTTAAATATGATAGATATAAAAAGGTCACAACTTAACAAACCGCTTTCAGACATACCACTGATTCCTATTGAAGGAACATATTTTGAAGACTTAGAACAATCTTCTAATAAAATAATATCACCAATTGATAGGAACGAAAGAGTTATAAATCTACCGTTAAAGGAATCAGTAAACACACAACACAAAACAATGTCACTTGAAACATCTGGTTTAGATTCTCAAATTCATTTAGACAACTCGTTGACGGGCCCGAGTCTTATGGACGAAATTCCATCAGAAATTTCAACTCTAGATACTTCTTTAACAGAACTAGGTATAGACTCACAAGAATTCACAACCGCCTCAGAGTTTGAAAGCTCTTTGTTAGCCCCAACTCTTCCAAATGCAAAGGAACCATTTAAAAAGTTGTCTTTATTAAAACCTGACAGTTATCTTGACAGTTCTTTAAAAGGTCCAAGTTTTAATATGCCACTGGAGTTACTAGACCCGTGCCCTGCCGCAGAAGTTGAATATCAACCAGACAACTCATTAATAGGACCAAATTTATCACCTATGTCTGCGTTAAATGGAGAATTACAACCAAAATCTGTTGAGCCCTTAGATGCATCTCTGTTAGGGTCACCATTAGACATTGCAACAACTATTGCTCAGTCAATATGTCCGTCTGATTTACTAAAATTACTATCAAATCCTATTATTCCTATGTCACAACTGTCGCATTCCTATATCAAATCTGACTACAGACCAACTCCTAAAACTTTTTCAGAATTACTTTCTAACCTTCAAAGAGCGCCTTGTACGTCAGTATCTCCTTATGCTCCATATATTCAATTGTTAACACAGCCTTCCAATACTAATCAATTTCTAAAGACTACGTCTGGATTAAAACCATCAAATATTTTACCACTTGATACAGTATTAACAGGTGATGAAAAAATCAAGTCACTAATAGCTTCTACTCCATTATGCAAATACATTTCTTCATTAACAAAAAACCCATGTTTTACTTGTCCAAAAGAAAGTTCAATTTATGATTCAGAACTTGCTTCATCTAAAGAAATTCCAATTTGTAACTCAGAGCAGAGTCCGATTATAAACGATGACATAATGTCTATGCTAGATGAAAACAGCTTAAAATTGCTGGAAGACGCGTCTGCTTTACCTATTAGACCTTATTTGACATCTACTGTAGCAGGAATTGATTCACCATCAGTAATAGGTACTACACCAATATTGAATACAAACTTTTTTAATACGCGTCCAATCTTGCCAGGTCCTATGTTGCCATCATTACTATACGGCCCTGATTTAGACTTCTACAATCCTCAGAAAATACCCTACAAACAAACACCAAATATTCCATCAAGCAATTTTGAGTCTTATGTCAATTTACCATTAGAAGCGCAATTCTCTAAATCAATTGGACCTGCTCCAAAATTCGTAACATTACCTACAGGATCTTTGAAAGAGCCAAAAACACCTAGAGCTTCACTAAACAGTATTTCTACTGAATACTCCCCAGTCCCCTTCAGACCAACGAGTTCAAATACACAATCTTATACCCGACCATTACCTGTGTCTTATGTTAACCCAATATCAAAAATTACTGCAACTTCACCGTCATATGTGCCAAGCGTCTTATCTTCACCATTATCTCTCCACTCTTCCACTGATTTACCTATATCAGAGTTTATCAGTCAGCCTATAATATCAACACTGCCTGTTTATTCTTATCGCACAAATACAGCTCTAAAAAGACCTTTAACATCAGCAGTTCCTTCCAAGCCCATTGTACCATATCCTAATCCATCTTTATTGCCTTGTAAACCGTTATTAGCTGAAACAGGACCTTGTTTCTCAAAGGCAATGAGTGATTTAACACCAACTGAGTCAAATCTGTATTCTCCAATACACAGCCAGTCTAAGTCAACACCAATGAGTTCAGCACCAATGTCACTAAGTTTAGGATCACTAGATTATTCTAGCCCTTTGGATCGAGTTCCTACAAATAATTTGAGACCAACTCCATATGATAGTACTGCACCTTTAAGTTCACTGACACAACCACTTAATCATCTTCCATCAGCTTTCTTAAATTTGATATCACCACAAAGTCTAAATAAAAGAAAAGTGCCATCAAGTCCAGCATTAAACCCATCTCTTCAACTAACACCCCGAGAATTACAACTGCTTAAACTCATTAATACACTACCAATTTCTAATATAAACTCATTCTCAAATTCCTATCAAAGACCACCGAAACAAACAGGAATACCAATACAAAGTAATTCACTGACAAATCAAATTGTACCTTGGGCCAATGCAATAGAATCTAACTTAGAATCACCTTTGACAGAAGAACTGTTATTTAATAATCCAGATGCTCTTATTTGTGGTTATGATAGAGGTGACAATTATGAAAGATTGAATCCTAAATATCCTTTAGAATCTCTTTCATATACTTTAGCGCCAGAAGAGATAGCTGAACCTTTAAAAGTTAATTTGTTAAAACCACACGAGAGTATCCCTTCATCAACTGTTAATGATTTTGCTACGAAACCTATAGCACCATTATACTCTAAAGCATTACTGAAACCATGCTTGAAATCATTACATTCTCCAAATTTGATTGGTAATATTCCACCGATATTCTTTAATAATATATGCCCTTTGCAAAACGCAGTCGGGCCACCACCAACAATCTCATACAGGCCGTTTCTAAAACCAGCATTACCGTCATCTCCTGCAACTATTCTTCCTAGATTGCCTCTCACAACACCAGATATATCTGCAAGTTCAAATAACATATCACCTGTGAACAAAAAGTCATTATTTTCTCCATATTATACACCTACCCATGAAAGACCACTGGCTATTGACCCAAGACTTCTCAGAAATATAATTTCTCCACAAGTAACATCTGATTTGTCAGTCCCGATTCAGGCACCGTCTTGGATAGATAGTACTCCAGTCAGGAAACCAAAAATGGCATCTGAATCGTACAGTCCCAGTTCATATACTAAAATGCCACCTAGATTTAGTGCACCTAAATCAAACATTTCTCCCTGTCAGACCAGTGTAATGCCTTCAACGACACCATTATACTATCCTTTAGTTACACCAATAACATCACACTTTTCACCTTATAAAATTCCATTTACTAGTTCAAATTTGAAAAATATAAAACCGCCGATTACACCAAAATATATTTCTTCAATTCTAACCCTTCCACCTGAAAGCTTATTGAATGAAGCCACTTGTCAATATCACACTCCATTGTCAACTGCAGTCACTAGTCCAGCAAAAAATCTCCATCCTTCTCTTGTTACTACACCATACACTGTTTCACCAACCTTTAGCAATATAGTTGAACCTATAAGAGATCTCAATAGCCCATTGTCATCGGTTACTCCACTATTGCCTTTACCAACATTAACTTTTCCTAGTACATTATCAAGACCTACAATTCGTTTTTCTAATGTAGTGACAACTCCATACATTTCCAAGCCGGTCATATCGAATAATATTATACCTTCTTCATTATTTACTACCTCTGATTTAGAACAATTATCCACTAACGGTATTCGAAAACATAGATTACTATCATTTTCTTTAGCTTCTCCTTTAGAAACGATTACAGCAAGCACGATTTCTAGACCAACTCTGACTCCAATATTAAAACCAAAATCACAGTCTTTGAACAGTTACTCGGCTCCATTGCCATATTCCACACAACCGTTAGAGCCTATAGCTTCATACCCAATTCAACCCGTTTCCAGCGTCCCATATACATCTCAATCTGCATTAAAACTATCACCAATTCCAATAGAATATACTGCTCTACCTTCAACAAGTTATCCTACTTCACCACTACAAAAATTACCATTAGGACCTAATCCTGTACTTCAATATAGTCTTCCAAGTAATCCTTTATACAATACTCCAGTACATCCATTATCTTCAGTTAGAAACCCATTTATAAAACCAGATTTAAAACTTTATTCAGAAGTACCATCGGATCCTGTTCCAAATAATCTTCTCTCATCACCTGTTGAGAATGTTATTTTATCAAATATTATAAAGCCTATAAATATCCCTTCGAAATCCTTAGATTCATATATTTCTCCGATATATTCTTCAGTTAAATCACCATCACCGTCTTTAACAACTTTAGCGTTGACACAAAAAACTCGCCAACCTCAGTTATTTCCATCCTCTAAGATTTTATTAGAAAGACCACTACTAAAACCATTACATACTGCCTCTAAAAATAGTCCGATTACTTCAATGCATTTTTCTAATCTTAAGCCGGTTGTTCCGGAACCATACCTTAGTTCTAATTTAATTAATAACAAAAATATTGGTCCTAATCCACTAGTCTCAGAATTACCTAGCATTCTAAAATCAGTATACCCACCAAAATCACCTATATGCAGACCACAAAAAACACCAATTACGACTCTTGCAAAAACACCTTTTGATATTCTAAAATCTTTTCCAAAACTCCCAATAATCCCTCTTGAAGTTACAGCAATGTCTACTCCAGATTCATCACTATTAACTCCTAAATATGTAGAAGCAAAAACGATGCCTTATATTGCATCAAAACTTACATCGAATCCAATGAAATATACTGTTCCAACGTCAGCAACTAGCTATACTACTTCACCGCTACAAAAATTTGCATTAGAACCGGATGAACTTCAATATAGTCTACCAAGTACTTTTAGAATAAAACCTCACACACATTATGGCCAGCGAAGACCAGTATGCAAATATTCACCGACACCACCTTTGTTAAACAAAATTTCTCAATATCCACAGTATTCTACTGAAACAGTTCCATTATTAAACACTCCAGCGATTTTATCTAGTAAAGAAGCTGAACTTACAGACAGTTCAAATTATATTTCCATACATCCTCAGCCACTTTCCAGTTCGCTTTTTACGTATCCAAAAACGCCATCATTAAAACCAACTCTTTTACCTCCGACCCCTTACACTACTTTAAAGAAAACAGATTTCTCTCCTCCCATATCTAAGATATTAACTACACCACATCTACCATGTTCACCAGCCTATGTTAAGCCATTAAAATATACCGAACTTCAAAGTCCATCAAGACCTGATACATCAATATATCCTAAAGTCGATCCTCAACCGATAATCAAACCGTTTGTAAGTCCACATATACCTTTACAGAACATATTCTCTATAACAGAACTGCCTTTGAAACTGGCTTCTGCAAAACCAATTTCACCTGTCAATCCTTTGTTTCAGATTCAATCTTATACAGAAAACAATCAAGGTTCAAATTCAAATAAAGATTACGACGTTTTCGAATCTGAAATGTTTACCGATATTCCACCAGAATTTAAAGGTTTCAATATTCCTTACAGTAACAAACATCTCCCCAGACCTCAGAGACTATCAAACCAGGACCATTTTTACGAAAATAACCAAATAACCCGAAGTTTTCACGATGCCTGATACATTACTTATAGATCCAACTGATATTATGAACGATGCTTCAGATTTAAAAGAGATTGATAAACCTAAACAAGATACTGTCAATCTTAAACTGAATGAGTACCCCACAATACTAGACTCTGTACTTGAAAATCCTGCAATCACTATTTCTGCTCCCCAAAATTATTTGAAACCTTGCTTAGAATCTGATTCACAATACAAATATAACCCTGATAATATGGAAATTCCTGAAAGGCCTCTCACTGTCTACCCATATAACGATAATAAGGATTATTTGAAGTACTCAGGATACAAAACTTATCAAATTCCTGTTTTAAAACCTCCACAGACAACTTTAAATGAAGGACCTTCCCCAGAGATAAATACTTTAGTAGAACCCAAGGCTTATGTGCCATCTCCAACAACTAACCAAAACCCGAGTTATGATACTCCTTTAAAACTGCTTGATCTTCTAACTCCTAAATTTCAATCTCCAATACAGACTCATCAAACAAAATCATTCCTTAACACTTTACCAGAAAATTCTAAATTCAGTGAATATAATACTATAGTTAATAAACCAATTGATGAAGAAGATGATGAACTTAAAATGACCCTAATTAACTATATTAATAATAAAGAAGGCTTAAAGAATGATGTAGATGTGAATAAAGAATTGACGATACCTTTTGGCAATATAGCTATAATTAAGAAAGAACCAACGAATGTTGATACAATTGTCACAAATAATCCAGGTGTAGGTCTAAAAGTATGGAATTCAATGGTTTTAATAGCAAATGCTGAATTGACACTTAAATTGAAAGATTTTTCAGTCAATAACTTTATGCCAATAGTCAATAATTTAAACAAATATGATGTTGATGAAATTAAGAACATAGTTAAGAATTATATTGACGAAAAATATGGGAATCATATAGAGATTAATGAGCCTTATAATGTTGATAATAAGTTTACGGTTATAGAAGATTTTGATTATAATTCTAGTGATAATAAATATAATTTGTTGTGGCCTACAAATTATGTATGAAAGTGACAGTATTTCAACGTCTTTTGATACGAAATTCATGAAAGAATAACAAGAATGTGAATAACTCTTTGGCTGCATCAATTTTGATAAATTAGAACCTGGAAAAGGATTGCAAATTATGTTTTTCGAGCGTATGTATGTCTGATTGTATGGCACGCTCTACAGCCTAAACCGTTTAACGGATTTCGACATAATGAGGTGTCATTGAATTCGTCTTAGTTGTGGAAGTGACATAGGGTATATTATTTTGAAAAAAAAATTGAGTAATATAAAAATAATAATAAATAATAAAAAAAACAACAGCAATTTCAGGAGATGATGGCAATTACATGAAACAGTAAAAAGGTACAGACTTTGGGAATGGCAGTTGAGTTTTTTGTTTTTTTTTATTACTCCTTTTTTTTCATTTATGATGTCATGATAGGTTTTTTAAAGATTTGTAACAGCCGAAGCAGGGACAGTTCGCTAATTCCTTATAATTTTATTATTACTCTATAAGTTTTCTCTGAATTACAATAAATAAATAATAGTAACTAGACTATTTGCTAAATTTAATTTAATTGATAGCTACTTGTAAAATAAATTATATTTCTGGCGAAATATTATAAAAATAGGATACTTATCAATTTTATTTTGTTTAAAAATTGATTGTGGTGCCGATTCTCTTACTCACAAACTAACGAAATTTTAGTTAAGTGCATCTTTCTCTTTTCATTTCATTAAGAAAAGGACAGAAGATAAAATATTAGTTAAGTCCTGTCAAATTTAGACACCCCATAGATAATTTAGACGCGATTCAAAAACATGGCGACTAAATATACGTCAATTTTCTTCTGGCGCTGCCTAATTAAACAGGAATAAACTATAAATCTTCTGTCCTTTTCTTTAAGAAATGGAAAGAGAAAGATGCATTTAATCCTTCGAACACACGTGATTTGAAACACAACAGAAAGACAATAGCAGCCCGTCAGCCGGCTGTCGGTTGGTCGTTGAAAGTTTAACTTAATTTAGTTAAGTTTGTAAACAAGCGTCAAGTACTGTCAAAACAGAAACTAAAATATACTTCTGAAATCTGCACATTTCAGTAAGTCTAAAATCTCCGCACCGCATTGAGCGCGCGTTGTGATCAATGCTCGTGCCTTCTCTGTATGAGAAGGCGCCTTACCTTTGGTTTGTTTAAAACAAATATAATTATGTGAAATATTGTTAAGTAGATTTTAAAATACCTATCTATAATATTTAGTTTAGTTATGTATCTAATATAAGTTGATTTGTGCTTGTAAAGACTGAATGATAAATTAATTAATATATTCGATATGAATGAAAATGTGTGTTCTTTTTATTGTGTCCGACTTCAAAAGGAAAAAACAGAACCCTCGTAGGATAACTTTGTTGTCCGTCCGTCTGTCTGTCCCTTTGTTACGATTGGGTACGGAGAAATTGTGTTGAAATTAAAACTCAGGTCTAGCTGTGGTCCTTAAAACAGTAACGGATACGGATTGGATACGGATATAGGAATGATAATTAATTATACTGGATACGGATATTAAAATTTTAAGGATTTTTACAGTAAAATACACATAACGTGTCTCAATTAGGCTCCGGCCCTTTCCGATATTATACGAAACTTTTATTTGGGATTCGGTTACGGTTACGGATATTTTTTTATATCGGATATCCGATAGTTTTGGTTACGGTTACGGAGCTCCCTGACATCCCTGGTGGAGATATGTACTTACAAAAAAACATACACTCTTCTCGAATCTTCTCCTTTTTGAAGTCGGTGGAAAACATTAACATTTACAATATTAGTTAGTTTCTATACCAAAGCGGCCAGTGTGAATTAAGCCCAGGGTTTCTTAAAAGGGTCGCTAAAAACTTTTTACTTACTCATTCGTAAAATTGAAACATTCCTGCGGGAACCCTTTGGGTACCGCCCGTTTAGTGACGTTCCTGTTTTGTACATCACTACATAATATGTAGTGAACATATATGCCCTTACTAATAATCACTGCGTAAAGTTATGCAATGAATAAAGCCTGTGTAACCATACATTTTTTGACGTATAAACCTGTCATAACTTTATGCAGCGATTATTAGTAAGGCGCATAGTATGGAGTTTCTTGCCCATTCTTCTCCATACGTAACAACATTTTGGAATGGGCAGTAGATTCACTTTAGTTTTATATAATGACGTTTCAAAGTGTCTTTTTTGGTCTAATGAAGATAAATGATTTGACTATTGACTATACGTCAGTGCATCTAGACATTTTTTTAAGAATGTAAATGGGTGGATATCCTGGAGGTGAATTTTACGAGTCCACGTTGAGAATCAAGGTGTTAAATTGTAGGATTTTTCTTATGTTTTTTTATAGTGAACTACGGAACTTGGTTCAATTAGGGCCACATATATTTTTTTATATATGTCTATATATAAGCAGAGAAAAAAAAATATCCTCTAAAATTTAAGTTTGGCGGCCTGTCCCATTTCCATTTTTTTAAACAATTGCATTCATTTAAGTAGCAATTTAAGCAAAGATCAAAAATAATCGATTTTGTTAGTATGTGCATTAGATATATAATTAAAAAACATATAATCCATGTTAAAAAACCAAATTTAAAAGCACAGGACAATCGATTAAAGTTTGTCCAAGAAAATATGTAAATTTTGGTAGCATTTGTTCAACTTACAAAATTATGAAGTTTCGTGCATATGCGATCAATTTAATTTTATTATTTCACTTACTCGCTATTGTGTGCCGGCGCTTGCGATGAACAGTGTGTGATTAGTGCTGAGATCTCCCGACAAAAACGTAATCATCATGATGGGCGGCGCGGGGGACAAGAATTGTTCAATTTTGGTGGATCGATTTACTACTGAATTTTAAGTGTTTTAGATAATAAGCTGCACGTTATATGTAGTGATTTGGGTTACGCATTAGTTAATTATATCATTTGAATTGTAACTCTAAACCCCCATTTTTAAAGATTTTATTTATGCCTGGTTTCTATTTTGGTGGTTCAAGTTTGGTGGTTTTGGTGGCATTTTTACGTCACCAAAATTGAAAACGACCCACCAAGTTTGAAATATGTATTTTTTGTACGTGGTTTGTAACTTTTAAGCCAGTTTTAACGTTGCAAGATAGTTTAATTAGTAAACTGATGAATGTTATGTAATTAGCAGTTAGTAAGACCTATTTTAAAGGTAGCATTCTAATTATATTTATATTTTGTTGCTGTTTAGAATGTCAAACAGCCTAGCGACGAAAGGCTACTTAAAAAAAGATTAGGCTTCCGTCCTGGGTGCGGCGGGTAGGGCGTGTCAGACTTTTACTGACTAAAACCCACTCATGATCCTTCGGTTGCCCTAGTTTATGTTCCGGGGCCTCGGTAACAATTATAACTATTCCGCAACCTCGGCAGGCATTGGCCCTAGAGGGCCCCTTCACGTGCTGACTGCTCTTAGAGGCGCGCGTGGAACAAAACGCGCCCCATTCAGTCTCGCTCTGGAGCATGGCCTGAGCGGGCGCCGTAAGCTAGAGGTTTCCCCCACCGATCGCCTCTGCGAGAACACGGCGATGGTTCGCCCAAGCTAGGCACACCTCCATTGCATGCTCGACCGTGTCTACCAGGTGACTACTGCAGTGGTGACACCCAGGCGTCGCTCCACCCGAATCCGAACCTCCCAAACTGACTGTGTCCGGTGAGGACCTGTGTGTGCAGGCGATACATAAGAGCACCGTGCGCTTCTCCAGGCTTTCCTTAAAGAGGAGTCTTACCGCCGCTATTACGGCATGCCCAGCCAGGGCTGGGCATGCCGTAATAGCGGCGGTTGCGAATTTGCGATAGTTGCTGTCTCCATTCCGCCATGAGATCTCGCCGGAGCTCTGTGCGCCGCGTTACAATTAGTTGCGGCAGCGGGAGTTCGTCCCGACGATGCACTTGCATGCACCACTGGTGTATGCAAGGACTATTGCCTCCAGATTCCACAGCGGGATCCCACGGGCAAAGAGGCTCGCGCCTCGCAAGAAATCGTGCGGTATCCCTGCACCACCTGCGCCGTCAGAAGCCGGGCCGGAGCCAAAGCTAGATTGGGCGCCCACACCGAAGCCCCGAAGAGGGTGATGGAACGCACGACCCCCGCGTAGAGCCTCCGGCAGGAGGCGTTTAGACCACCCAGATTGGGCAGGAGCCGCTTTGGGGGCCAAACGTCTAGAATGCTCCGTGTAGTTCCATCAGTTGTCGAGGACAAGTCCCAGGCACTTCATTGTCGACTCGACACCGATGTGAACCCCTCCCACTGTTATCTGAGAACCTGGAGGTGGTCGGTGCCGACGGCCATGAAAACATATGGCCTCGGGTTTGTGCAGGACCACCTCGAGTCCCAGATGATGATCCTATTCACGACTAGGACAAGCGTGTCGTCAGCGTAACACACTACGCTGACACCATTGACCCATTATTGGTTCTCCAAAATTGCTCTGTGCAAATGAACCTTAATGTGACTACATTAAGGTTCATTTGCTCAACGCAATTCAATTTTGGTGTACTGATTTTAAATTTTGGTGGGCACTTCTAATTTTGGTGGGCGGTTTTCAATTTTGGTGGCGACACTAAACTTTAAACTAAGATATCTCGAAAACTTATCGAGTTATCTTAGTCCCTCTTAAAGATCCTTTTAGCTTTGACTTACTACTTTAATACCAGGGACTTATTTTTCACGAAAACTGAAGAAAAAACTTCGCCACCAAAATTGACAGAAAATACACTTTGTTGATATTGACCCAAATATTAATTTGAATTGAAATTAGTCCATACTTACTTACTTATTACTTACTTTTCTTAATACTTAGTAACTCTGTCTGTCCCTTCTTCACGCCTAAACCACTGAACCGATTTGAATGAAATTTGGTACAGGTATAGTGTGGGACCTGAGAAAGGATATAGGATAGTTTTCATCTCGGAAATCTCCCGGGAACAGGAAGTATTATTCCACGCGGACAAAGTCGCCGGCAAAAGCTAGTAATTTATGTTTGTAGAGCATTTTTTTCAAGTACTGGGTTTTGCCCGCGGCTTCGCTCGCGTTAGAAAGAGACAAAAAGTATTCAAAATTCAAGGTATTTATTTCACTTAGACCATTTACAGGTACTTATGAATTGTCAAAAAGTCGGTCGGTTAGTCAGAAAAGTGACGCTAATTGCCTGTTCCAAAACGTAGATCTCTATGGAGAAGAACAGACAAGAAACTCCACGGACACTCTTTTTAAAATAATCATGGTTTACAAAATCTTGGTTACAGTCTTTTTGGTGCTTCTATATGTGAAAACAATGTAGGTAAATAACAAAAAAAAATGAATAAAAAATATAAGAATAATAATATAAAGTCATTTTTTGCCACTCTTCATCCCTTCAACTATCTCCACTTAATAAATGACGTCAATATGTCGCTCCGTTTTGCCGTGAAACACGGACAGACAGGCAGACAGACACACACTTTCCCATTTATAATATTAGAATGGATTTAGAAGTTTTATGCCAACCTCCTAAAATGGGTTTGCAGTTCCTAAAATGCACCTCGTATCAAGCGTTACAAAACGGGAAAATTACTAAACAGGCGCTACCTAACCCTTTTTGTAACAGAGATGTTCTGCTGTATCGTTTACGGAATTCTACCCTTCACATACCTTTTAGGGAACCGAAAAGTGTTGGGGAAAGCTTTATAAACAAACGTATATACGGTGATAAATAAATAAATATACCATTAGATTCCAAACAAGGTACTATCGACAAAATAGAATCATGACCCATTTCGACGACAAATCGTTTGAAGCTGTCAAAATAATAAGACTAGACGTGTGACATTTTTATACATGTTTACGCGATTGTCAACCTAACTATATTTGAATGTCTGTAGGAAAATAAGCTTATGGTGGGTCATGATTCCATTTTGTCGATTGTAGGTAGTGTGGTAACCGGACAATTGATTAAGTTTATACCTAGAAGTGTAAGTAACCACTAAGAAGGGATGAGCAAATTCTAAAATAAGGTAAAAATAGGGGATCGAAGTATCAAGTAAAAAAAACTTGTTCCAAAAAAAAGATAACCGACTTCAAAAACTAAAAGCTCAAAAATAACTATTTCGGAAGTCGATGGCAACAAAAATCGACCGGCAGAAGAGAAGCCACCGACTTCCGAAATAGTTATTTTTCATAATAAACAACTTTTATTATAGAACCAACTCCGAAATCGCGAAAAAAATATCAGCTGTTTTATACATTATGGTCGGGAAGGCATTGAACTTTTGTAAAAGTTGTTTGTTTTCATGGGTAGAATTATCTCCTAGCAGGTTGTGCAAGGCCAAAAATACACCTAGTATAATTTAAATAAATAAAAAAAAAACATTGTTGTTTATCAAAAAATATAAGAAATGCCACTATAATGTGACAACCACTATTATGTAAATAAATTCAGTGTGCAGATGACCCACGGGATCAGAACAGTAACCAAAAACTTAACGCGGGTGAAACCGCGGGACATAGGTAAGTAGTAGATAGATAAGCAAAGTCACGAACTAAAGCCAGTATAATAAAGTCGGTAGAAAATAAGAGGGTGTTCTTAAAAACAGGAAAAGAAAATTACAGCCATTATTTAAAAGTGTAAACTTCTTTGGCAACAAAAGAATTATTTACCTTAAACAGTAAGAACTCAAAGTTTTGTTTTATTAGACCATTTATTAAAAAACAACCACAACAATAAATATTCAAATTACTCAACAATTTTTGAAATAGCTAGAATTCATTAACCGTTGAACGAACGAACGAACGGAAATACATAATTTGTGAAAATTTCAGCTTTCTAGCTATCACGGTTTATGAGATACAGCCTGGAGACAGACAGACAGCGGAGGCTTAGTATTAGGGTTCCGTTTTACCCTTTGGATACGGAACCCTAAAAACAAAGATATTTATAAAAACCACACCAAGAAAATCATGTTTACAAAGTCCTGACCTGTGATTGATTAATATTTTACAATTTTCATTTCTGCCAAAAGGTCACAGCATTCAAAAGATCAACTCGACAAGATCATGCATACTTATAAATTTCATTGAATATTTAAATCGAGGGTTCCCAATCTGTGTTTCCCCCGAGGGGTCGACTTATAAGCAATAAATTATATTTGAAAATAGGATAATCTTTATTTCAGGCTGCATAGGCCGACATATAAATACCTTAACCTTAAATACATACAGAAATAATCACATTTGTGTTAGTAAATAAATAATTTAAAAATAAAAAAAGTGAGCCGTCACGGGACGCCTGGCAGATGTGAAACATCGACATTACATCATCGCCACACAATACACATGACTGTGACTGTATATATACACCATCATATAGCGTGGCGACGCGTCGCCACGCCAGAAATTTGTTTTACGTGCGGCTATAGATGTTTCACATCAATAAATATATCCTTGGACAACTCACACACGGTCATCTGATCCCGAACTAAGCAGACCTTGTACTATGGTAACCAGACAACTGATTTTTAAAGATTTGTAACACCCGTGCGAAGCCGGGGCGGATCGCTAGGTATAGATAAATCACACCCAGACACAGAACAAACAATCATTCATGCTCATCCCACAAATTATGTCCTGGGTGGGAAGGGAACCGACGACCTACGGCCCATCAAGTAAGCTTAAATCTATGTGTAGCACTTTACTGAATTTACTACAAAATAATGTGTTGTTATTTTTTATGGATTAACTAGTAAACTTATTCCGATGAAATTTTGAATAGGGAAAAGTAAGACACCAAGTAACGACTAATACCAGCCAATTAAAAGCTCAAAAATAACTATTTCGGAAGTCGATGGCAACAAAAATCGACCGGCAGAAGAGAAGCCACCGACTTCCGAAATAGTTATTTTTCATAATAAACAACTTTTATTATAGAACCAACTCCGAAATCGCGAAAAAAATATCAGCTGTTTTATACATTATGGTCGGGAAGGCATTGAACTTTTGTAAAAGTTGTTTGTTTTCATGGGTAGAATTATCTCCTAGCAGGTTGTGCAAGGCCAAAAATACACCTAGTATAATTTAAATAAATAAAAAAAAAACATTGTTGTTTATCAAAAAATATAAGAAATGCCACTATAATGTGACAACCACTATTATGTAAATAAATTCAGTGTGCAGATGACCCACGGGATCAGAACAGTAACCAAAAACTTAACGCGGGTGAAACCGCGGGACATAGGTAAGTAGTAGATAGATAAGCAAAGTCACGAACTAAAGCCAGTATAATAAAGTCGGTAGAAAATAAGAGGGTGTTCTTAAAAACAGGAAAAGAAAATTACAGCCATTATTTAAAAGTGTAAACTTCTTTGGCAACAAAAGAATTATTTACCTTAAACAGTAAGAACTCAAAGTTTTGTTTTATTAGACCATTTATTAAAAAACAACCACAACAATAAATATTCAAATTACTCAACAATTTTTGAAATAGCTAGAATTCATTAACCGTTGAACGAACGAACGAACGGAAATACATAATTTGTGAAAATTTCAGCTTTCTAGCTATCACGGTTTATGAGATACAGCCTGGAGACAGACAGACAGCGGAGGCTTAGTATTAGGGTTCCGTTTTACCCTTTGGATACGGAACCCTAAAAACAAAGATATTTATAAAAACCACACCAAGAAAATCATGTTTACAAAGTCCTGACCTGTGATTGATTAATATTTCACAATTTTCATTGCTGCCAAAAGGTCACAGCATTCAAAAGATCAACTCGGCAAGATCATGCATACTTATAAATTTCATAGAATATTTAAATCGAGGGTTCCCAATCTGTGTTTCCCCGAGGGGTCGAGGACTTATAAGCAATAAATTATATTTGAAAATAGGATAATCTTTATTTCAGGCTGCATAGGCCGACATATAAATACCTTAACTTTAAATACATACAGAAATAATCACGATTGTGTTAGGAAATAAATAAAATAAATATATAATTATATCCTTGGGCAACTCACACACGGTCATCTGATCCCAAACTAAGCAGAGCTTGTACTATGGTAACCAGACAACTGATAAACATACTTATATAATTAATAAATACATACGTATCTACACTAATATTATAAAGAGGAAAACTTATGTTTGTTTGATTGTAATGAATATGCTCAAAAATTAATGGACCGATTTTAAAAATTCTTTCACCATTAGAAAGCTACATTGTCCACGAGTAACATAGGCTATATAATATCACGCTATGTCTCACGGGAGCGAAGCAGTAACCAAAAACCTAATGTAACGTGGGTGGAACCGCGAGGAACAGCTAGTTATAGATAAATTACACCCAGACACAGAACAAACAATCATGCTCATCACACAAAGTTTGTTCTGGGTCAAGGTCACTAACCACTAGTTAACAAGCCCGCCAAGTAAGCTAAAATCTATCTAAGTAGCACTTTACTACAAAAAATGTGTTTTTATTATTTTATGGCTTAACCAGTAAACTTATTCCAATAATATTTTGAAAAGAGAAAAGTGGGACACCAAGAATAGACAAATACCAAAAGATTAAAAGACAAATTCAAATTGTTATTTGGTAAAAAAAACAAATAACTTAAATTTCGGAATTCGGCGGTTTCTGTTCTGTCTGTTATTTTAAGTTGCCACTGACTTCCGTTTTTTTTTTGTTTTTAGTTTTTTTAAGGAGATTCAATGTTAATATATTATTAACTAGCTTTTGCCCGCGATTTCGTCCGCGTGGATTAATAGTTCCCGTTCCCGGAGGATTTCCGAGATCAAAACTATCCTATGTCCTTTCTTGGGTCCCAGACTATATCTGTACCAAATATCATTCAAATCGGTTCAGTGGTTTAGGCGTGAAGAAGAGACAGACAGACAGAGTTACTTTCGCATTTATATGACTGATGTAATTCAAGATACAATAAAAGACAATCAACAGAGAGCGCGACAGCCGACTGTCTGTTCATCATCAATACTCAAGAGGTTATAAACCTTTGCCTAAATTTTACAAATATATTTCTGAAATCCGCATCAAAAACGGTTCAGCCTAACGTGAGGTAATCACGAACAAACATACATACAGGTCAAACTGAAGAACCTCCTTTTTGAAGTTGCTGTATTACCTGGAAGGTAGCCGTATTAAAAAGTTTGAGAAACACTGACTTAAAACAAAACTTAAGACAGATCCGATCCATTTCGAAGTCTGTTTAATTATTTAAAGGTTTTTCTTCAGAAGACACAACTTTGATGATACCACTCTGTTGTTGCTAGGAACGGGTTTTTATTAGGAAAAAAACTGCCTAAAGCGCGAATGTGACTCTATAATTTTTCTCTATACAATAAATATCTTATACCGTACAATACCGAGTATACAGTGCGAAAAGTTTTTACGGGCCCTGAAAGAAAATTACTGAAAATCGTTAATATAGATTATTATGTTTTACTCAAAGGAAACGTGTGTGGGTTGTGAAAATGTGTCATACCCAGGAATCGATCTAGCTTAAAATGAGAAAAACATTCTGTTTTTTATGATATCAATCTATTGGGTCACTCATAAGGATCAAATCTTTCAAATAAACATAGTAAATTAAATTAGGATAAAGCTATGAAATTTTAATTTTTGAAATCAAAGGGCGTTTTTACTGTCGATAGTTTTTGTTAATTGAAACAATATTCTTAAATTTTTAGGTTTTTCTTTAGTTTTATGAACCATGTTTGTTAGAGAGATTTGGTCCTTATAAATGACCCTAACTTCTGATGGCATAAAAATACAGAGTGTTACTATTTTTGGAATAGGGATGACGAAAACATAAAAAAAATGGCATTCTGTTTAGTCCGTCTTGTAGATCGGCCAAAAACACGAGACACGTATTTTTCGCTTCATCAAAATAATAAAAAAAAATACAAAGATAAAAAGCAACAAAGTTCTGTTCTGCTTTTGACGTCACCGTAATGCAAAAATTGTATCTGATCGTGACGTCACGCACAACTTCAACGCACTGTATCGTCATTTTTCGTTTACGAGAAAAAAGAAAAAATACGTGTCCAAAATTTTTTATAGTCTGAATGACGGACTAATTGCTTTTTTTCGTCGTCTCGCCTATTTAGCATGTGCGATTCCCGAGTGTGTTTTGCGAAATTTTTAAAACTCTTTAAATGACATTTTGTTTCTTTTAATAATAAAAGAATGTTTTCTTTGAATAAAATTATTGAAACTTTCCACACTGTATACCGTAGGCCTCTGCTTACCCCTTTATACTTAAACCTTAGTTAGACCCTCTAACATATAACAGGTGAGAATCGATACGATCTTTGCATGTCCAGTACGGTAACCACAGTGTCAACACGGGAATAATATTCAATGTAAAATAAATCGCGTGCAGTACTTCATAATGCACTATTATATTGATTGTAGGAGCGACTGGGGTGACTTTGGACTTCGCAATTTCTATACAAGGTATATTTTTCAATATACAAAACCTTTCATGTTAGTGATTCTTGATCCGAATCAACAATCAAATTAGTAAGATTTTTTTTACTTTTATTGACGCATACCGGTAAGTGAGAAACTACCTTTCTTATAATGAGGCCAGTCTGTAACCATTCTGTAAAGGCGCGCTCGCACACCGAACAAACGCAATCGATAATTTTATAGATCCAAAGATGAGGTTTATTATAAAAGATATTCTGAAAAACAGTCAAAAAGAAAATAATGGGAACGTTGACCAGGGTATCGAACATGGAGAATTTGAAGGTAGTCGTCGATTTGTTATTGAAAACAGTAGGTAATTAGTTTTCGTTTTATTTAAAGTGAGAAGTTTAGAGGAAAGCCAGTGGATTAAATCCATTTTGGGCAAAGTTCAAAAGTTTTTCGGTAGAACCTGCGTAAAAGGTTAAGGCAGTGTCATCAGCATATGTAAAGATGCGACAATTATTGATGTTAAGATTACACAAATCATTGATGTAGCAGAGAAACAGGCTGGGACCCAAAATACTGCCTTGAGGCACACCAAAAACGACTGGCAGTTCGTTACTAATGTGATCACATTAGTAACGAATATCCCAACTCCAAAGCCACAGTACACGCCATTAAAATAGCATGTACACCGATGTTATCGTGATTGCGAACACTGCACTTTATCATTATATAGACCTACCTATTATAACTTTCTGACATTTTGTGATTGACAGCCGCGTTTAAATGTATAATTTATGTGTTGGTACACAAATACGACTATATTGTTTTAATTTATATCTTAATCCTCCACACACACGTGATCCAAGACACAATAGAAAGACAATAGCAGCCTGACAGCCGGCTGTCGGTTAAATAACTTTCGTCCCCAGCTTCGCAAGAGTTGGCTTCCATCCACTAGTTTACTTTTAAGGTGTCGAATTTCCAAAAATCCTATCTTAGTGGCTACCTACTCTTCACAAAGAACACACCCTGCAAGTTTCATGTCTCTAGGAGCAGCGGTTTGGACTGTGCGTTGATATATCAACAATCAGTCACTTCGCAATTTTTCATACTTAGGTCTCTTTTGAATTTTCAAAAGTCAGTTCTTAAATCTATAGTGACACATTTGTCACTGTAAAGCACTTTCTTGAATCATCAAAACGACTTAAAGCGACTTTATTTTTGTAAATACATAGTTAAAAAATTTCACTTTTACACGTCATTTTTTCATATTTTTATCGAACGATGGGGCCGGTGTTTCCTAGCTGGACTATTCTGAGAAGAAACATCCGAAACAAACTCAGAGGTCAAAGTCTCTTTTGAAGTCCATACAATATTGTATTGGTCAAATTATGCGAGGACCATGGAAGTAAACCGAAGTGATATCTTGATGAGAGAATCACACATATTTGAGTGGACCTGTCCAACTCCAAACAGTGCAAGCATTTGTCAAAAGTCGTTAAGCTCAACTAAAAAACGTAAGGAGCTCAACGTCTTGACGAACAATACCAAAGTAAGGACAGAAATCATAATTATGATATTGTCATAAATGGTAAGGCAGGAACCTTAGAATTGCTAGTTGAAAAAAAAAGACGGGTTGCACTCCGGGAGTGCCGGCAGAAGTGAAAACTTGATTATTAACAGCGTGCCACGCGCATCCATGGATGGTGACAGCTGTCTACTATCCATCCGTCCTACGCTTTTTCGATCAGGTCACGTGTCCTGACGCGAGTTTAAGATTTTATACCCATTACAGAAAAAGTGCTCAACGCCGCTAAAGAAGTTTTCACTTCAAAAAAATAGTACGTCAGTTATTTTATAAAAACAATTGGGACACGTATTTTTTTTCGTTTGTCTTGTAAACAAAAAATGACGACGATACAGTGCGTTGAAGTTTTGTCAAATGTCATGCCTTGGTACAATCAAGTGGCGTCACAAGACCCTACTTCGGAACTTTGAGGCTCTTTATCTTTACATTTCGTTATTAATTCGATCAAGCAAAAAACATGTGTCCAGTGTTTTTGGACGGCCTAACAGACTGGATCACATCTCTATTCTACAAATACTAGTTACTAACTAGCTGTTGCCCATGACTCCGTCCGCGTGGATTAATAGTTCCCGTTCCCGGGGGATTTCCGGGATGGAAACTATCCTAAGTCCTTTCTTGGGTCCCAAACTATATCTGTACCAAATTACATTCAAATCGGTTTAGTAGTTTAGGCGAGAGAGACAGAGTTACTTATTAGTGTGGTTAAAGTGACGATATTATATTTAGTTTTCCCATTGAAACTTTCCACTCTGTATTACGTACACCCCTGCTTACCCCACTTTGTACTTAAACCTTAGTTAGACCCTCTAACATATAACAGGTGAGAATCGATACAATCTTTGCATGTCCAGTACGGTAACCACAGTGTCAACACAGAAATAATATTCAATGTAAAATAAATCGCGTGCAGTACTTCATAATGCACTATTATATTGATTTTAGGAGCGACTGGGGTAATTTTGGACTTTGCAATCCGTACTAATATTATAAATTCAAAAGTAACTCTGTCTGTCTGTCTGTCTCTTCTTCACGCCTAAACCACTAAACTGATTTGAGTGAAATTTGGTACAGATGTAGTCTGGGACCCGAGAAAGGACATAGTATAGTTTTCATCCCGGAAATCCCCCGGGAACGCGAACTATTCCACGCGAACGAAGTCGCGGGCAAAAGCTAGTTTTTATATAAAATGGTAAAGTGACTCACTGACTGACTGTTGATATATCAACGCACACAAACCGCTGCTCCTAGAGACATGAAACTTGCAGGGTGTGTTCTTTGTGAAGAGTAAGTATCATAAGGCTATTGCATTAAAACGTCCCCCCCACCCACATAATCATCGTCGAATCATTCGACTCGTCTAGTGGAATAGATTTTTTTATCATGGCGACATATCTCGAGTATGGGGTTTAGATTTTATAAGTTACTAGCTACCCGACCCAGCATAGCACGGGTGTTACACATCTTATCTCAACTATGTTAAATTTTTCGTTTGTTCGTATACTAGGTGTATTTTTGGTCTTGCACAACCCGCTAGGAGATGATTCTACTCATAAAAACAAACAACTTTTATTATGGAACCAACTCTGAAATCTCGAAAAAAAATATCAGCTGTTTCGTACATTATGGTCGGGAGGGCATTGAACTTTTGTTAGAAACAGCTGATATTTTTTAAAGTAGTTTGTTTTAATAGTAATCGCTCCATAAAGTTATGACAGGTTTATACGTCAAAAAATGTATTGTTACACAGGCTTTATTCATTGCATAACTTTACACAGTGATTATTAGTAAGGGCAATAGTATGAATGTATTGATAACCAATGCCTTCTCCCGCCAAGGGCGGAATAGTTATTTTATGATTTACCATCCCCATCGCACAACACAACAATCGCAACTCCAAAGCCACAGTACACGCCATTAAAATAGCATGTACACCGATGTTATCGTGATCGCGAACACTGCACTTTATCATTATATAGACCTACCTATTATAACTTTCTGACATTTTGTGATTGACAGCCACAATTATATGTATAACTAGCTTTTCCGCGTGGATTAATAGTTCCCGTTCCCGAGGGATTTCCGGGATGAAAATCATCCTATGTCCTTTCTCGAGTCCCAAACTATATCTGTACCAAATTTCATTCAAATCGGTTCAGGGGTTTAGGCGTGAAGAAAAGACAGACAGACAGACAGTCAGACAGACAGACAGAGTTACTTTCGCATTTATAATATTAGTACGGATTAGTACGGATTATTGTGTTGGTACACAAATACGACTATATTGTTTTAATTTATATCTTAATCCTCCGCACACACGTGATCCGAGACACAATAGAAAGTCAATAGCAGCGCGACAGCCGGCTGTCGGTTAAATAGCTTTCGTCCCCAGCTTCGCAAGAGTGGACTTCCATTGACTAGTTTACTTTTAAGGGTCGAATTTCCAAAAATCCTTTTTTATTAGTTACCCTCACTTCACAAAGAACACACCCTGCAAGTTTCATGTCTCTAGGAGCAGCGGCTTGGGCTGTGCGTTTATATAGGGCGTCCCACTGCTATTTATTTATTTATTTATTTATTTACACTTTATGCACAAAATTCATGTACAGAGGCGGACCTAATACCTTAGGCATTCTCTACCAGTCAACCATCGGGTCGGTGCTATGCCACATAGAGGGAAATCGATCAGTATGATAAAACAACAGGATGATTATTTTTTCTCGTGGAACAAGCACGATTCCCGGCCTAACCATTTAATTATTAAAATATCTATAAATGCAGTTTAAATTGTTTTTAAAATTCAAATAATGTCTTCTTTCAGTAAAATGTTCTATCTGCAATATTTAAGGTACTTTCCCTCCATGTGGCATAGCCGTGGGACACCCTGTATATCATCACCATCAGTGAGTTCACTATTTTTACCCGACTGCTGAAAGTAGGGTTATGTTTTTCAAGCGTATGTATGTATGTTTCATTCTATGGCACGCTCTACAGACTAATCCATTTAACGGGTTTGAGATGTCATTGAGTTCGTCTAAGTCGTGGGAGTGACATAGGCTATCTTGATTTAAAAAAAAAGGAGAAATTAAAAAAATATAATTAAATAATCATAAAACCCAACTGCAGTCGGTGGCTTTGTTTTTTTTAAGGTTCCGTAGCTCCACAGGTAAAACGGAACCCTTATAGGATCACTTTGTTGTCCGTCCGTTCGTCCGACCATCCGTCTGTCAAGACCCTTTTTCTCAGAAACCGGTCGAGATATCAAGCTGAAATTAATATCACATACTCAGGTCTGCTATCAAAAAATTCAAATTTCTAAATCAACGCAATAAAAAGATACGGTTGTTTTTAACCGACTTCAAAAAAAAGTAGGTTCTCTGTTTGACCTGTATGTATGTATGTTTGTCCACGAATACCTTGTGTTTGGCTGAACCGATTTTGATGCGGTTTTCAGAAAAGTGTTCGTTACATTCTGGGGAAGGTTTTAGTATATAACACTATTGGATATCCTGTGACGTTGCTTGCATAGATCCTGTTTTGCTTTCTTGGGTTGTAGATTTTCAAAGACGATTGTATGTTGGACTCTAACTAAAAAGTAATAAAAATAAAAAAATAAAAAAAACAAAAATCTTTTTTAAAAAAAGTTAACCGACTTCAAAAACTAAAAGCTCAAAAATAACTATTTCCGAAGTCGGTGGCTTCTTTTCTGCCGGTTGATTTGTGTTGCCACCGACTTCGGAAATAGTTATTTTTGAGCTTTTAGTTTTTGAAGTCGGTTATCTTTTTTTTTAAAAGCTTTTTGTTCCATTCATTTAGAAATTTATAAGTGAATCTAAACCTATAGGGTACTTCCCATTGACCAACAATAATGAAATTTGGCAAGAAGCAATGTCATGTAGCACAAGTAAAGGAAAAACTCCTAAAACCGCAAAGCAGTTATTTCACAAAAAAAAAAACAATTTACGAAACCCTCGTTGGCGAGTCCGACTCGCACTTGACCGGTTTTCTTTTCAAGTAATTGCCACCAACTTCCGAATATTCCAGTTGGGTTTTTTATACTCAAGTCTCTTTAGAATGTTCAATGACCCCAGCTCATATCACCGACTTCGACTTACTACAAACCCGATAATGCTTTTAATTTCCATCCGCCGTCCACCACAACCCGACAAGGTCCTAACTACAGTACGATATATTATTACAGGTCACGCAAGCGAGGCAAGACGCTAGGGTTGTATATGTTTGGTGCGATGCGTTTCCGCGCGGAAAAGCGTTGTCTTTTGTAAAAATACGCGCGGAAATGCGTTGTTGGTGTTGTACTGCATGTATTTTTTATGATAATTGAGTTGTAGTGGTATAGATCAGTTATAAATGAACAAGTAGTTGAAATAGTCGTCTGGATATTGACTAAGACATGGTCCTAACTACAGTACGATATATTATTACAGGTCACGCAAGCGAAGCAAGACGCTAGGGTTGTATAACGTAGGGTGCAATAAGTTTCCGCGCGTAAAAGCGTTGTGTTGTGCAAAAATACGCGCGGAAATGTGTTGTTGGTGTTGTACTGCATGTATTTTTTATGATAATTGAGTTATAGTGGTGTATGTAGATAAATGAACAAGTAGGTGAATAGTCCACTGATTATTGCCTAGATGTTTTGATTATGAGAATGGTTTACCTTTAGTTCAACTTCGGTCATCACTTAAACTTTAGCGCGATACCGAAATTCGTTATAACTGAACTATAGTCAGAGTTGAACCAAAACCAATCTTTAGACATTTGTTCATTTTACAAAATAGCGCGATCGCCCCAAAGTTGTCACTACTATACCGATACGACATATTATTACAGGTCGTGCAAGCAAAGCAAGACGCTAGGGTTGTATAGTGCGTGGTGCATTGTGTTTCCGCGCGGAAAAGCATTGGGTTGGGTTTGTTGTGTCACGCGTGTACTCTAAATTGATCTATGATATGAATGTATATATAAATCATACAAGTTAATATGTATATCAGTTGTCTGTTTAACATATTGCAAGCTCTGCTTAGTTTGGGATCTGATGTTTGTGTGTGAGTTGGATAATTCTATTTATTCGATACGATTCCTAGGATATTTATTTTATTTATTAATAAATATATTAATTAATTAAATATCCTGTAGGTATAGTGTTTTATATTGTAACAAATGTTGAAGTAAATAGAATTGTCAACTGATTATTGCCTAGGGCAAGGACCAAACTACTGTAGAATATATTATTATAGGTCACGCAACCAAGAGGAATAATCTAGGGTTGTTCAACGTAATGCAATAAGTTTCCGCGCGGAAAGGCATTGTGGTGTGTGTAAATACGCGCGGAAAGGCGTTGTTGTGATTGTACCGGGTTGTTCTTTAAAAAAATTGAGATATGTTTAAATAGTAATAAATGTTGATGTAAATGTAGATACTTGCCGTAATGGCCTTGTAGTTATCTCAAGTAAGAGGTTGTGTGAAAACCGCATCAAAACCGGCTCAGCCTAATGCGAGATAATCGCGAACAAATATACATACATATATACAGGTCAAACTTAGAACTTTTATTTTTTTAAGTAAAATAAAAAAATAAATTGAAGCAACAACCCTATCTTACCCCTAGTTGAACGCCAACAATCAAGCTAATTGTAAACAGCGCCATCTGTATTACTGTTATCGCAACTATAAATAGAAATCTCTAAATAGAATGAAATTTTTAAATAAACCTATTTTCATTTTGTTTTAGAACTAGCTGACCTAACAGACTTCTGTACTTAAATAAAATAATAATTAAATAAACAAAACCGGACTGCATAAAAATAGTTTTAAAATCTTTTGAGTTTACTTTTTATTTTTGTGCAGTCGGGATTTCTTAAATTAATAAATAAGCCGGTTCATTAAAGAAAGAATCTTAAATGTTGCGTTGACATACAGTACAGTCTGCACATAAAATTTAAAGTTGAAGTTTTTTTTTTCAAATCGAAAATATTAAGTATTAAGAATTTTTATTGTTTTCATCGGAAACAGTGCCTACTTTTACCACAATAACAAACAGGTAACAACGGAAAAATAACAGAAAACTATAACAAGATTTTCGTAAAAAGGCTTGAGCGCGTCAAGGCTGCGTGGAAGCAAATCAAGACCATTTTATTTATGTTGATAGTACGCGCGCGAGTGAGTATAGACGGCACTAGTGTGCGAGTGAGAGAATATGATAAGCGCCGCCATTTAAGGTTCTTTTCTTTAATGAACCAGGTTATGCCCTATGTCACTCCCACAACCGAAATACGTTAAACGGTTGCTGTTGAGCGTGCCATAGAATGTGACATACATATATACACTCGATATATACATGCAAACAAAGTCGTGTTGAAAGTTTTCCATCCCAAGACATAAAAAAAAACAATATTGTAAATGTTGTGCTCGAGTAAGCAATGATATTATGGAAATGTCAATGAACTAATAATTTCAAATATCACCACTAGAGGGCGTTAAATGTCAACACAATGAAAAGTTTTAAATGTCAAGAAATTTTCCTTGATTTAAGTTTTATTTAGAGTTTCGAACATAAATAGGCGACTACTTCTGAGTGTAATGACACTACAAGGCTTATGTAGTAATAAATTCGACTGTATGGAGCTCTCTAATCAATTATGTTATAGGGTCCCTAGAACTGTAATACAACGTGGGGTGCGCGTGCCTCAGTTGTTCCACACAGGCATGTGCAAGACTAATGCGGGTGTGCGCGCACCTCTTCGTCGCCTTGTAGATATATACAACACCCACTTTATGGAGCTGGACATATTTACTCTATCTAATCAGTTATTTAAAAAAAAGGCTAAAGATATTTTATCTGATAAGTAGAAATACACACATCAAAAGTGTCTAGGGATATTTTAATTAAACCTAAATAACTAAAATTCTATTAACTTTTTGTTAAGACATCTACACATTAAAATAAACCTTGTTTAATAGCCTATCTAATCTGATATTAGACTTTTAGATAAAGTTAAATTTAAAAAAAAACTTAGAAGAAGAGGAAAAACTCAGACAAAATTTCAATCTTAACTTTATTTTTGAAACATCAATACTTAAACAAAACAACAATTTTTTTTTATAAAATTTTTTGAAAACTTAAAATTAATATTCCGTGGATCCACCTAAGACTCTCCTGGCACATCTGCAGCGGTTCTGCATGCTCAAAACAAGGGTGTCAATATCCTATTGTGGAATACTGTCCCATAATTGCGGTTTCTGAAGCCATGAAGACCAGTCAGTAGTTATATCCAGGCTTTGGTCATGTTATCGTGTCACGGGGGAAGTGGTGGAACGGCACCGAGGACCTCAACGCATTACAACACATGTACAGGACCGATTCATAGTAAATGCTGCACGAAGTCAACCAAATGTAACGGCAATGCAATTGGTTCAAAGGCTACAGAGAGAGTATGGTTTGCTGGTAAGCGGTCAAACTTTGAGATGGCGACTGCATGAAGTCAATCTACGTGCTCGTAGGCCATTTCGGGTACCAGCACTAAGGAGAGGCAATCGAGGAAAAAGATTACAATGGGCTATTGCACACGAAAACTGGAACCATTCTCAATGGCCACTTGTGCTTTTCACTGATGAATCCAGGTATGGATTTCATCCTGATTTGCGAAGAATACGCGTTTGGAGAGAACCTGGACGTTGGAATCGACTGCAGCACCCACAACAAGTTCATGCATATCAAGGTGGCATGATTATGGTTTGGGCAGGAATTCGTCTTGGCGGTAGAACGGACCTCGTTTGGATACAAGGCAATATGACTGCTCTAAAATACCGAGATGAGTTTCTAGAGCCTGTAATCTTGCCCCACAGATAGCAAATGGGACAAAATTTCCAGCTAATGCACGACAATGCCCGTCCACATTCGGCGCGTATCGATACAAGTTGGTTACAGCAGCATGTTATCCAAGCTTTAGACTGGCCTGCACAATCCCCTGACTTAAATCCTATTGAGCATGCCTGGGATATGCTTCAGAGAAGAGCTCTTAGGAATTTCCCTGAAGATATTGTGCATGAAAACCAGCTTTTCTTGCATCTTAGCAGGACTTGGGACAGTATTCCACAACAGGATATTGCCACCCTTGTTTTGAGTATGCAGAACCGCTGCAGATGTGTCAGGCGAGTCTGAGGTGGATCCACGGAATATTAACTTTAAGTTTTCAACAATTTTTATAAAAAAAAATTGTTGTAGTGTTTAGGTTTTGATGTTTCAAAAATAAAGTTAAATTGAAATTATGTTAAGTTTTTCCTCTTCCTCTAAGTTTTTTTTTTAAATTTAATTTTATCTAAAAGTCTATTATCAGATTAGATAGGCAATTAAACAAGGTTTATTTTAAAGTGTAGGTGTCTTAACAAAAAGTTAATTGAATTTTAGTTATGTAGGTTTAATTAAAATATCCCTAGACACTTTTGATGTGTGTAATAATGAGTAGTAATGAATATTATAAATAGTTAATAACAGTATTTTAAAGAGAGAAAAGAAAATAACAAAAAGTAAAAAGTACTAAATCTAATCATAGTACATAATTCTGCCACAGGATAACCACTGTAATCTGTACTTTTACCGCCGGCCTTCACTTTTGTCACTTATATATATTTGTTTTTGTTTGTTACACGTATATTTGTTTTGTTAACCCGTGGATAATGTTGTGGGTTACATGTTTGAGAATTTTAGTTTTAAGTTTTTTTTTGTGTTATTTTTAGCATGTAACTGTTTATTGTCCTTAATAAATAAAATAAAATAAAATGAAACTTAGTTTTTCCGACCTAGTAATTTAAATATCGCGGGATGGAGCTATTAGAATAGTTTCTCCGGGACTCGTCGAGCTTCATTGCTCGGAGCTTTTCTGGTGGACTCCACTGTTGATTTTGGCTATCAGGAGGCGTACCACAAGCCCTTATAGCAGTATTACTTTGATATTACTTTCAGTGGACTTTAAAAGAGACTTTGACCTCTGAGTTTGTTTCGGATGTTTCTTCTCAGAGTAGTCCAGCTAGGAAACACCGGCCCCATCGTTCGATTAAAAAAAAAAAAGGAAAAAAAATGACGTGTAAAAGTGTAATTTATTACCTATTTACAAAAATAAATCATATTTTATTCATATTTTATATTTTAGTGGGAAAGAGACGGCGCTAGACAACGTGTCTAACGCTGTCACTAGCACACTCCTGCAACAGGACTAAAACAATCTTACTTTAAACGTCATGGTAAGGGGGCAGGAGTTCACAGGAGCTGTAGTGGGTGGGAATAGTGTAGCGGTATTATCATCAGTGAATTTATCGACCAGTAGCTTTTCCAGGTGCTTTTTATATCGCAATCGATTTACTTTATCCTGCTTACCGATTAGAGATATTTTAAGAAAATTATATGGTATCTTTGACTTACCTCTCAAACGTGATTTGCTGTTAAGAGAGATGCAGTAAGTACCTGTAATAAATAAATATAATGAGTATATAATAACTAAGTTATTAAATGGGGTGCCCTCTATCTGGCAGAAACTTGTTTCTCCGAAACCTATTTGGCATAACTCACTTGGCAGAAACTTTTTTAAACGAACATTGTTAAGGTATAAAAAATATTTAACATAATTGTTTTTTGGCCTAATGTTTTTATGTCCGAATTTTAAATGGGATACTTTTAAGATGACAGAATTGTATTGGGAATAATTACCTTTGTCAGAGTTACAATTTTGCATAATTTCGTTTAGCATAACGTTTATTTAGAGCGCCGATTATTTGGCATAATTTGACTTAGCATACTACGAAGATCACAGAATTTCATTAGAAATAATTATTAGTCATATTGAAAAAATATATAGTTATACTGTTTAAAAAAATCACTATGGTGTGCTACAAAAGTGAGTGACAGAAATGAATCGCTGCAAAACCGACTTCATGTAGTCTTGTCTGCCCTACCCCTAGAGTGTAATTTAAACCCGCGAAGGCGCGGAGGGGCGAGGCGGCCCGCGAGCGGAGGAGCAGGTGGTTTAACGCACACCGCCGCGGCTGAGGCTGAAGCTGCGGTGGTGGACGTAAAACCATCTGCGACGATTAGCTCGCGTGGGACCGCCGGAGCCCCGCAGCGCCGGAGCCGTGACAGAAGCCATGCCTGCTGCATGTTGCATACTTGCTGCATGTTGCATGCCTGCTGCATGTTGCATGCTTGCTGCATGTTGCATGCCTGCTGCATGTTGCATGCTTGCATGCTGCATGCCTGCTGCATGATGTATGCTTGTTACATGCTTGCTGCATGCTTGCTGCATGCTTGCATGCTTGCTGCATGCTTGCATGCTTGCTGCATGTTTGCATGCTTGCTGCATGCCAAAATAAGATATGAAATGCATGCCAAAAAATGATTCTGGCTGTAAATTTTCTGCGATATGATGGTTCTACTTTTGATTATTATGGATACAAAATATATGCCAAAAGATGATTCTGGTTTTGAACTTTCTGCGATGTGATGGTTATACTTATTGATTATTATGGATATGAAATTTATGCCTAAAGATGATTCTGACTTACAAAATTATGGGTGTCGGTGTATGGTAAATGAGTGTATGCCAAACGATTTTCTGCGAAAAGAGGTTTATGCTATCCGTTGCTATGCAAAATGAAATTATGACGTAAAAAGTTCTGCTATAAAGGGTGGACCCTATTAAATGTCGTGATAGCCTAATGGCTAAGGGGGCATCTCATGTAAGTGGTTGAGGGCACGTACCAATGTGATTTTTTCAGTTCAATGTACTTTTTGAAGTTTATCTTGAACATCCCTAACCTCAGGCACGTAAAGACGTGTGTCCCGGTAGTCATTAACAGAATGACGACCGACAAATTTGCCGGGTAGTCAGAAGCCAGAAAGTCTGACCAGTCCAAACAAGGGGAATCGTGTCGCTTAGTTACTGTGTAGTGGAGGTCTGATATAGGCAGTCGCTCCACGTAAAGCACTGATATCCAGCTAAATCCGGTTAAGCTGGAACTGGTTAAGCACAACATATATTTGGGGAAAGGCTAGGGAGATGATAATGATATCAATTGTCTGGTTACCACAGCCCAGACTCTGCCTAGTGAGTTAACCACAAAATAGGTCTACAGTAAATGATCAAGTGATTACTAAATTCATCATCTCCCTAGCCTTTCCCAATTATGTTAGGTCGGCTACCAGTCTAAATAGATCCAGATGAATTCCAGTGTTTGCCATGAAGCGACTGTCGATCAGACCTCGATATTAAGACCAACGAAGCACTTATTCAGATATATTCATAATATTTTGATAGATACTTACGGAAAAGGTCATTATGTGGGAAGATGGGTGAACGATCAGAGGTCAAATAGGTATATTTTGTTTTTGTTGGGACAATCCCGCCACACTATTCCCAACCACTGCAACTCCCGAAAGCCAGAATCAACAGTGGAGTCCGCCAGAAAAGCGCCGAGCAATGAAGCTCGACGAGTCCCGGAGAAACGATTCAACTGTCTTGGATCCCGGAACGAAATTAATCAGAAAAGAACTGCGGAGGAGTAAGAAAAAAATATTTCTACTTCCCTCCATAACAAGCAGGAGACAGAACAGAACTAGGCCAATAAGCACAAAGGGGCGATTACATCTGGGAGAAGCTCAGATTGCCTTGCACCACGGAACACAATTTGTAATAACATCAAATAGGTATGAGGATCAGAGTGTAAAGCTCCTCATTTTCCCTTGAAAAGGAGAATCCTCCGAGCAGACAGGTGTTTTGTCTGGTGGACTACTGCCCAAGGTTGTTGTTGGGATTTCGTAAACCTACACTAATATTATAAAGAGGAACGATTTGTTGTTTGTTTGTTTGAATTCAACAGGCTCCGTAACCACTTCCGATTTGTAAAATCCTTTGATCGTACGTTATCAACGAGTAACATGGGCTATATAACATACACTATGTCACTGTCCCTTAAACAAGCACCTATTCACAATAGGAGTAACAGCAGGACGTCCTCATGGAGTGTGCCAGTGTGGCCGAACAACGGGCAGAACTACTCCAACACCCCGAGTCACTTCCAGAAATCTTTAGCAGACTGAAAAGCCTGCTACGATTCTGGGAAAGTGTGGAATGGTTGGAATAGACGACAAGTCACTCACGCACAATGGCCCAATTATGAGGCTAAGTGCGGACAAGCCCAGCGAAACTAAAACTAAAACTAAACATACGCTATGACCGATCGGACCGGAACATCAATGAGGAATGTGGCAAAAACGGAAAAAAATAACCATAGGCATATCAGTTAACCAAAAACCTATCATTATATTTAGGCGGTAGGTCGAGGACGGACTACCTTTCGTACCATTTTGGTACAGAACCCTAAAAGCAGGGGTAACCACGAACCATCACTAGCAAATCAAAACGCAAAACGACTTCGACAAAAACCCCATAATTAAAAAACTATTTTCACTTCCAAACTACAACCACAACCTAATACCATCCTTATACCTTTACACATAAGACTAAAATTTATTTAAAACAATATGTACCACCAGCCATGTACACTAAACCTTACACAAATGATTTTCAACTGAATGTTCTAAATATTAAAGTGCAAATTCGATTGCAGTTGCTATCAGAAGGGGGAATAGTTTGGTAATAAAATCATAGAAGACCTTTTTTGCAATAATTTGCTTCAATCATAATATGTCAGGGGGTCGTTGGGGGGTCTATCAAATGTTATTAGGGGGTGTGCTTGTCAATTTTAAAGCTTTTAACTAAAATTGGATCAGCGGAAATAGTGGTTTAAAACCGGGCAAGTACGAATGGACTTTTTACTATACAATTTACTTTCTAAAGTTCATCTTGGACATCACAGACATGGGTGAAGGAAAACATCGTAAGGAAACCTGGGACTTGTAGTGATTAAAAGTCCGAAATCGCCGCACCGCCTTGACCGCGAGTGGTGATCAATGCTCGTGCCTTCTCTTCTCTGTATGAGAAGAGGCCTTTTCCTTGCAGTGGAAGAGTTACAGGCTGGTTTTAATATTATATTATAAGTACTAATGTGACTTTAAAAAAAAACTAATGTTGATGTGTAAATAAGGCAACTTAAGAACTTTTCTAGAGGAACTTATTGGCAGGGAATTACCTATGAACTATAAATTATTTTTCATCCCACCTATTCGAAAAAGACGACTTTGTTCCCCTTTAAGTACGCCCAAAGTTGGTGTTTTCTATAAGAAACTTTCAGCGGGCAATAATGACGCTCCAAATTCAAAAAGTGCGCCTAAAAGTAACTTTTAATCGCACTTTTTGAATTTGGAGCGTCTTTGCATGTTTTACGCCCTGTTATAAGTGCGCCTAAAAACTCTTTGAATTTGGAACGTCTTAATGCTCAGCGCCAAATAATCGACGACGGCCAATACCATAGTCACGCCGCGGCTGGATAAAAAAAAAACCCGAGTTTACGTAAAAAATTTCTGCAGCAAATTAAAGGATTGTTTTGCAGCAAATTATTAATGTAGCTGCTATTATTATCAAGCTATGATAATAATAGCAGCTACAATAATAATTTTACAATAAAGTATGAAGCGCCTTTAATTTTCTCATAGGGGGTGATGAAAAGTAGAGTGTATCACTCGGGCGCAAAATATATTTTTGGCTCGGGCGACGTACTTTGAATCCCTCGCTACGTTCGGGATTCTATTTAAGAATCCCTCGCAAAGCTCGGGATTCTACTCTAGAATCCCTCACTTCGCTCTGGATTCAAAAAACGCCCTCGCCGTAAAAATATAACTTTGCGCCCTTGTAATACAATCTACTATTCTTTGAATATGGAAACACCAATATTTACTCAACAACACGCTAATATAATTTGTTTTTTTAAGCGTGTGATAAAAACATTGTATAAAACATGTGTTTTTACCCGACTGCCGAGAGGAGGTTATGTTTTTCGAGCGTATCTACATACATATGTATACCACTCTCTACAGCCTAAGCCATTTAACGGATTTCGATATATATGAGGCATCATTGAATTCGTCTCATTTGGGAGTGACAGTGTATATTATTTTGAAAAAAAAAGGAAAATTAAATAAATATTTAGTTATAATTTTTTTTACTTTCACTTTTACTTACTTGACATAAGACAACAATCTCAATGTTTTGGTATGCCACAACATCAAAAGAGTGCACCCCCACGCAAGGGTGAAAACAAGTCGCGTTCATACTATGAAAGGTTTGGACCCCTAGGGCTGGTGTTCTTAACAAATTGCATTTGAGATCCCTTAAATCAAAATAGGGATTCATAAAAAGCTTTTTTGTATATTAAAGATTTTTTCTTATAACTTTTAAAGTTTTAAGTTTAAATTTTCGAACGTTTTTGCAATTTGCAGTTCAGTGTCTGGGTTTGTGTTGATATAGAATGATTTGTGACTGTAATATGCCATTAGTTACAGAGTTATAATCATTTAAATCACTGATGATTGAATATCTTTTTCATAAATACGTAAGAAAATTTGATTTTCGCGGGCTTACTTTGAACATCCACCTAAGATGTTGGGATGGCGAAGCAGTTGGCCTCTCGGTTTTAAGCCTGAAGTTGTTAATAAATTTAGATCGAAGATCTATCTATCTATATCATAATATTATAAAGCTGAAGAGCTTGTTTGTTTGAACGCGCTAATCTCAGAAACGGGGTACGGCTGCAAGGAGCGAAGTAGCAATGAAAAGTATGACAAAAACAGGAAAAAAATATGTTCCTTATTTAATTTCACTGAACACCTTCGGAGCTATCACAGTTTTAAAATTACTCCGCAGCAAAATTATGATTGTACGTACGGGCAGCAACACCGTACGGCTTTGCGGAATATTCGTAGCTTATACATTAGAATAACTCATAATTATACCAGGCGTCCGTCACTCGCTCAAGGCCACGCGTTTTATGCCTACCGCTTCGCGTATCGTCGACGATACAACGAACACCGGGCTGTCGCGCGCCCGCCTGAGTGCTCGCGCGTCACGGGTACAGCGCTGACTAGCAAAATGCCGAAACCACGTAATTATTGCGTGATTATTGTGCAATTCCCCTGTTTCCCAATTCTACTGTTTTCCATTTTGATTATTTATTAAAATTATTCACGCAGTTTTGGATATTTTCGACACTAAATATAATAGTCGGGAATTCAAGGAACGAAAAATATGCATCAGTCATTTTATCCAACTAAAAAATATTTGATCAAGAAATAAAAAAATAATTGTTTTTCTAAAACATTCGTTTTATTACCAATATCATCATACGTATAACCCTAGCAGATTTGCTGGACGACACGCACACACGTTAGTCGCGCGGCGGGCAAAAGAATCACAACTCTCTTTGTGCGTACTTATGGTACATTTTTCCTCGCTGCAAACAACTGGTATTATTATTTTGATTTTGTAGGCTATTATAGCGTAGGTATTTTGGTTTTTGTATTGGAGTGAAGTATCTGTTACGTAGTAACTATTTATTAATCTGTGATTATACTACGTGTATTTTTGGTCTAAAAATATCATCTGTTTAATACATTTTATACATTATGGTTGGGAGGGCATTGAACTTTTCTTAGAAAGGGACTCATAAAAAAGACCCTAATAAGCCAGTATTATAACTCCAAAAACTCTTGATAGGCGATTGCCAATTCACAACATAAGGAATCATTCATTATTGCCAAAAATATTCGTCGTTCAAAGGAGTCGGGAATATCTTGTCATTAAAAAGCGATTAAATAATCATTTCGGACCTATAATACCTTGAGTACAAATTAATGAGAATCCTTTATAATGGATCAGGTATTTTTAAAGAAATATAACGTTTGTACCCGTGACCAACTCTGAAATCGCGAAAAAATTATCAGCTTTTTCCATAATGTGTAAAACAGCCGATATTCTTTCGAGATTTCAGAGTTGGTTCCATAACAAAACTTGTTCGTTTTTATGAGTAGAATCATCTCCTAGCGGGTTGAGCAACACCAAAAATACACCTTGTATAGATTATCTATGTTAAATTAAATCGATTTCCATATGTGTGTGCTAAGTTTCAGCTAAGTTTCTTCCTTCAGCCGTTAATGCGTGAAGCAGAAACATACATCCATACATCATAGACATCCATTCATTCATACATCCTTACTATTATTTGCCTTTAGTTATTTATTTCCGAAACGGATAGAATCTTATTTTCCTTAAGGAAATAAAATTACAAGTAAACACATTGGTGCTGATTCTCTTGTTCACAAACTTAACTAAATTTAAGTTAAATGCATCTTCCTCTTTCCATTACTTAAAGAAAAGGACAGAAGATACATTTTAGTTTAGTCCTGTCAAATTTTTAATGCCATATTTTTAATCGCGTCTAAATTATCTATGGAGTGTCTTAATTTGACAGGACTTAACTAAAATTTGATCTTCTGTTCTTTTCTTAATGAAATGTAAAGAGAAAGATGCACTTACCTAATTAAATTTAGGTTAGTTTGTCAATAAGAGAATCGCGATCGGCACCAATGATGTTATAAGTAAAAAACCGGCCAAGAGCGTATCGGGCCACGCTCAGGGTTCCGTAGTTTCCCGTCCGCATTATATGCAGTCAAAAAGTGGCACTTTAAAAGTTTTCTACTTGACCAACATGATACTGAGTATCGCGTTGACGTTTGACGTTTATTTCTTTTTCACTCGCACTACTTCAATCATCCTACTTTGACGTGTAATGTATGTGTGCGTTAGTGTGCCGTTTTTGGAGATAGAATTTCGTTTGGGTAACCTATCTACAACTTTTTACTTATACTTAATATCATTGCATGGCACAATGCCGTCGATACAGTGAGGTGGTGTTTTCTGTAATTTGTTGTATTCTTCAGATGTTTTGTCCCATAGTATTGGACGCTGCTCGACTAAGGGCCGATTTTTCAAGCGCCAGATAACTTTTATCTAAAGAGTATGTTTGACGTTTTGACAGCTTTTGTATACAAAATATGTCAAACCGTCATATATTTATTCCTCAGATAGAAGTTAACTGATGATTGAAAAATTGGCCCTAAGGTAATTAGATGATCAACTTCAATACAATACCATCCGTCATTTTTGAATTTTGAATAACAACTGCGCAAGATTGCATCGTCAGTTTCTAACGTCACGACGTCGTATCGTGCATCGACACGTTACGACGTCGTGTCGTATTGTCAAACGACGCCGCATCGTTGTACGACGCTACGTCGTATCGCGTTTATGTGTGGGAGCCCTTAGATAGATAAATTTTTTTAACGCTTCGCAGTTTATGAGCTCTCATAACGCGATTCCCCATAGAATTTGGGCTCATAATAATACCCAGAAATGTCTACCCTTATGAACCTTTCGACGACCAAGCGACAGCCGGCTGTCGCGCTCCTATTGTCTTTCTATTGCGTCCCGAATCACGTGTGTTCGAAGATTTAAGGTATCAGCCACTAATTGTTGTTATTTTGATGTTCCAAAAGGTTTTTCACAACAATTCTTTGGTCACTTCATTTCCATGTGACATAACGTAACGGTATGTATCATTTAGATAAACGAGCTAAATAACTCAAAATTTGCTCACACCGGGTCAGTAATTCAAAAATTTGCGCGTTTAACTTTTCGACGACCAAGCGACAGCCGGCTGTCGCGCTCCTATTGTGTCTCGAATCACGTGTATTCGGAGGTTTAAACAAACAAAAAAATTAAAATTCCCAACTCCAATATCGGAAGTCGGTGGCTTAGTTTCTCATTCATGTAATTGCCACCAACTCCCGAAATTGCAGTTGTGTTAATTATCTGATTATTTTTCTTTTCTTCTCCAACAACTAAAACAAATTCAATGACACCTCACTTGTCAAAATCCGTTAAACGGATTAGACATACATGCATACACTCGAATATCATAACCCATTCTTTCGACAATTCGGTAAAAAACGTCAACTCTTCATCCTATTATAATACTAGCTGATTGCCACAGCTTCACCTGCCCAGTTTATACATCCTTCCATGCCCTATTTTACCCCCTGAGAGGTTAAATAGCCAAAATTCGCTTCTACATTATATAAAGAAGTTAATGTTCAAAATTTCAGATTTCTACAGCTAATATTGTACTCTTTCTGCGTATTTACCACCAAAATGTATGTGTCTTTATATAAATAAATAAATATCCTGGGACAACTCACACACGGCCATCTGATCCCAAACTAAGCAGTACTTGTGCTGTTGTAGCCAGACAACTGACAAACATACTTTTATAAGTTATAAATACATACGTATTCGTACTAATATTAAAAATGGGAAAGTGTGTCTGTCTGTCTGTCTGTTTGTCTTACTTTCACGGCAAAACGGAGCGACGAATTGACGTGATTTTTTGAGTGGAGATAGATGAAGGGATAGAGCGAAGCCGCGGGCAAAAGCTAGTAATATTATAAATGCGAAAGTAACTCTGTCTGTCTCTTCTTTACGCCTAAACCACTGAACCGATTTGAATGAAATTTGGTACAGATATAGTCTGGGACCCGAAAAAGGACATAGGATAGTTTTCATCCCGGAAATCCCCGGAAACGGCAACAAAAATTCCACGCGGACGAAGTCGCGGGCAGAAGCTAGTTGTACATAAATTACACCCATATATCAAGACTATAGATCTGTTAAGGTCAAAATTTTAACCCTTTTAAAGTTTTAGAGGCATAACTTATAAGAAATACGTTTCTATATCATCAAATCTGATTTCAGAAACAAATTCAAAGTACCTAAGTTAAATATTTCATGAGTAATCACTCGGTAACCTTTTCATTCATTCAGACATGCGTTCAGTCAAAGAAATTTCGATCCTGCATTGTCGATTCAACATAACACAGTTTTAGTGACTTTTAATGGCAAAATTACACTGTTTTATATCCTAATTATTATAAAAACAATAAATTCACAAACCTCACACGTTATTCCAAAAGACAACACCCAGAATTTAACAGAAAATACGTTTCTTCAGCACAGGATTTCCACAGCCATCTTGGCGAACAATAATCGTATATTTCACTCAAAATTCACATTAAAACACATTGAAAAACACTGTAAAACACTCGAAGGTTATTCCAATTTGTTTTTTGGTAGGTTTTAAGTGTTATTTTAGTTTTTTTGTGAAGGTTTTTAAAGGTTTTTCGCGGAGGGAGCGCGCGTACGGTCGCTTTCGTTTTCCGGGGAGCACTGTTGGGTAGTTCGATATTTTCAGTCGTGGAGGGATGAAGCTTTGTTCGGTTTGGATGTGACACTTTATAGGATTGTGCGTAGTTGGTTTTGAGGGTTGATTAATAAATATACATGTGTCGCTTTATTTCGTCACTCACTACCTCTACTAATAATGCCGTGATGGCCCGAGGCTTCTCATTCATATGGGTTTGTATCGGGGCTAGAACCAATATATTTTTTTCAATTCATAATTCATATAATTTTTTACTTTTTTACTTTATCTAGGATAATGTGACTGATAGCGGTGGACTGTGGGTGGACTTACAAATGATAGTTTTGGCTACAGATCTTCCACAAATAAATTTTTGGTGCAAAGAAATAAATAGGTAATTGATAATATAAATAAATAATTTCTGAAATTATAATAATCAATGGTATAATAATTACGAAATTTTTATATCATTATTACGTGAAAGTTTAATTTAATAGTGCTATGAACGCAAAATTTCATAGTGCTATGAACGCAAGTGAAACCGCGAGGTGTGGTGTGGTGGTAGGTGGCTGGTTCTTTTCATAATCATAATATTTATTTGCCAAAAACACGGCAAATAAATATTATGATTATGAATATTTAAAACTCGAAAATCACTAATTCACCTTGAGCAAATTTGGTGACCAATGGTCATGCTTTTTAAAAGAATAGACCTTTGTTTTACAAAAAGACAGTAAAAAACTGGAATTTATATTATTATTTTACATAAAAAGTGAAGAAAATGAAGTATTTTTTTTATAAAAAATCTTTTCAAATACACACAGACGAAGTCAAGCCTACTCAAAATATGCCACATCCATTCAACCCCTCTTGCCTCTACACATCCATGTTAGAAAGAGACGCTTTACGAGTGAAAGAGACAACGAATCGGCGCGAGTTTTCCCAACAAATATATTACTTTATAGTTGTCATTGTATTTTTATATTATTAAGTTATAATAATAATACCAGCCTATGACTGTCCCACTGCAGGCCAAGGCCTCTTCTCATACAGAGAAGGCACGAGCGTTGATCACCACGCGCTCAAGGCGGTGCGGCGATGTGGGACTTATTTTCATTATTAGCCCGGGTTTTCTTACGATATTTTATAATTATAATTACTTAATTATATTCGAGCCCTGAGACGGGAAGACGGGGTCGCGGCAGACCACGAAGGAGATGGCGGGATGAACTGGACGGATTTATGCCCAATTGGATCGAAGAAGCGAAGGATCGCGAACGATGGAAGGACTGGAGGGAGGCCTTTGCCCAGGAGTGGGACAGAACAGGCTAACAAAAAAAAAATTACTTAATTATATTTAAAAGTACTTAAGTTATTTTAAATAACGTGTTTGTAATAATTTCTTTGATTTTTATTTTAAAAATAAATGACCTTTGCGGTTTTACCTGCGTAGTTACCGTTTCCGTGGATTTTTTAGGATAAAAACTATTTTATGTCCTTTTTTAAGCTGTAGACTATCTCTGTACCTCATTTAGATCGGTTCAGTAGTTTTGGCGTAAAAGCGAGACAGACAGACAGACAGAATTACTTTCGCATTTAAAACGTTGGTGCCGATTCTCTTATTCACAAACTAACGTAAATTTGGGTTAAGTGCATCTTTCTCTTTCCATTTAATTAAGAAAAGGACAGAAGATAAAATATTAGTTAAGACCTGTCAAATTTAGACACTCCATAGATAATTTAGACGCGATTTAAAAACATGGCGTCTAAATATACGTCTAAGTATACGTAGAGTCGTCGTGATGGCCCAGTGGATAAGGCGTCCGCCTCGTGTGTAAGAGGTTGTGGGTTCGAATCCGGGCAAGTACCGATGTGACTTTTTCAATTCATATGTACTTTCTAAAGTTTATCTAAGCACGTTTATGAAAGCACGTAAAGCCGTTGGTCCTGGTTGTCATTCGTAGAACTTTGACAGTCGTTACTGGTTAGCCAGAAACTCTGACCAGTCTAACCAAGAGGTATCGGAGCGCCCAGTTACTGGGTTGTGGAGGTCAGATAGGCAGTCGCTCCACGTAAAACACCGGTATCCAGCTAAATCCGGTTAGGCTGGCAGCCGACCCCAATACGGTTGGGAAAAGGCTAGGGAGATGATGATGACGTCTAAATATACGTCAATTTTCTTCAGGCGCTGTCTAATTTGACAGGATTAAACTAAAATGTATCTTCTGTCCTTTTCTTTAAGAAATGGAAAAGAGAAAGATGCACCTAACTTAAATTTACGTTAGTTTGTGAATAAGAGAATCGGTACCATTAAGGATTATTTTTAGCTAGCTTGCGCCCACGGTTTTCCCGCGTTTTGTAAGCTTTTGGTTACTACTCCGCCCCCGTTGATGATAGCGTCATGATACTCACATATAAAATAGCGACTGTTTATTTATTTTAATTTTCTTTGAGTCGATTCCCGGTTTAAGGTAGCTTTTCGAGAAATAAGCGAAAGCAGTTTTGTTTCTTCACTACATAGTATATATAGTGAAGCATAAAAACTTAAATTCGAAATTTAAAAAAACCCTCGGCCTAAAAAAAGTATGCAATTATTATGACAAAAGGTTAAAAATGCTAAACCCTATAAAAACAAACAAACTGAGCGTGTAACATTCCTATCACACCTAACAAACGACCTGATGACCTTGAAGACCTGAACCGATTTCCACCAAACATAGCTAAGAACACTCTCGACTGATATACCTTTCAAACAAAAAAAACCGCATTCAAATCGGATCACCCGTTTGGGAGCTACGATGCCACAGACAGACACATACACATTTACACACACAGACGCGTCAAACTTATAACACCCCGTCGTTTTTGCGTCGAGGGTTAAAAAAAAAGGCGTTCTCTGTCCCTATATCCTTATGTTTGCTTAAATCTTCAAAACTACGCAACGGATTTTGATGCGGTTTTTTTTAATAGGAAGAGTGATTTAAGAGGAAAACTTTTAAGTATAATCCATGCACATATTAGTAGAGAAAAGCCGGGATTTTTAAATAGTTGTAACACCCGTGCGAAGCTGAGGCGGGTCGCTAGTAAGCTATATTATAGGCCAGACATTTTCCGCCTTATTACAAAACAAGGTTTTTCTCTAAACCAGGTTTAAACCATTGAGCTAGGTTTTGTATTTCGAATCTTGATCGTATCAGAATAAGATTCAAATTACAAAAGCTGGCTCAATGGTTTAAACCTGGTTTAGAGAAAAACCTTGTTTTGTAATAAGGCTGTTTAGGTTTTATCTACGGAAAAAATCCTAAGGGTCAACTCACACCGAAAGAGCGGCGAAGGGTAGCTAAGCGGAAAGCAGTTTCCGATAATAAGTATAACTATAATACTTATTATCGCATGAGAAACTCAAACGAGTAGCTCGGATACCCGCTAAGCCGCGGAAATTCCGGCGAATTTCATAAACGGAGCGCGGGACTGCGCGATTCGCTGCCCTTCGCCGCTCTTTCGGTGTGAGTTGACCCTGATGAGCTGAATTTTGTATATGTCGCAGTCATCTGGTTAAATCAGCTATTTGATTGTATGACTAGCGCGTTCATTGAATGACGACATTTAATTGAATGACTAAACGACAACTCGTCAAGTTGTTTAAAGTAACGTTCAACGACTTGACTGAACGTCATTAAGCATTGTCGTTTAATGGGATATAGTCGACTTTGTAATGTTTGTTTAGGGTGATTATAAGTTCGCAACTTAAAAACTTAACTTCCTTTACATAACAAAAATGAGGAAATGACATGACACACTTTATTATGATTTTAATTTAAAATACTTTAAAACTAGCCGGCGGCGGCGGCGTATCAATAGGTAAATCCATGCTGTCACACTATTTTATCAAAAATAAGTCACTTTAAAGTAAATTTAATAAAAATAATATCAAAACAGTGCTATCTGTGCGAGGTATTTTACGGCATATTTGTTTTGGTGACTACTAACGCCGCAGTGGAAAAAAATGAACTAAATTACAATCACCTGACTGATATTACGTCCGCTCTGTTCAAAGGGCTATGCTTCAATCAGCTATCTAGTTGGACGTTGAGTGACGCTTGTTTAATCAGCTTTCGGCCTAGTCATTCAATTAAATGTTGCTATTCAATGAACGCGCTAGTCATACAATCAAATAGCTGATTCAACCAGATGACTGCGACATATACATCATCATATTGGTATAATGAAAATGTCGACATAGATTGTGCGAAGGAGAGAGGTCACGGAAAACAGTATTTTTGCAAATATCTTGCGACTTAAGTATGGCTCGGAGGTCAATAGAGAAGGTTTTATGAAATTGTTTGTCGTGAAATTATCTTCTAAAAAAACCCTTTATTGATTTTTATTTATGTGTAAGTGTCTAACTGATATTTGGAGATTTTGTGTAAAATAAACATATATTATAGATATTATTTACCATACTTATATTATTGAAATCCATTAAACGGTTCAGGCTGTAGAGAGTGCCGTAGTATGAAACATACATACATACAAACTTACATTCGAAAAACTTAACTTATTTGTACACCGATTCGGTAGAATGTATGAGACTACTCTTTATAAAAAACAACTATTTATACATTCTGACAAATAAATTTTTCTTTCTTTCTTTCTTTCTTTAACCCTCCGTTCGGCAATCGGGTAGAAACACACACACACCCAACCGACAGCCGGCTGTCGGTGTATCCCATTTCATTATAGTCCTTATTTTTATTACTTTTGTATGAAGTAGTTTGGTTGTTTAAGTCCTTGAATAAATTTCCTACAATTAAAAAAAATGAAATTTTATAATCTATGCTCGTACGTTTTTCGTTTTGGGGTAGTTGTGAAATTTCTGCCGCCATTTTGTTTATTGCGGCTGAGGGGTTAACATCGTTTTAAACCGAAAACATAATGTATTTCCTGTTTTGGTAACGAGGTTTCGAAAGAAGAAAAATTATTATTTTTGAATCTGGATTCCAACACTCTTTCTATTTAAAAAAAACCGCATCAAAATCCGTTGCGTAGTTTTAAAGATTTAAGCATACATAGGGATATAGGGACAGAGAAAGCGACTTTGTTTTATACTATTAATTATGAAGACACAGACTACATAATTATTGCCTATTACCATCACGCTACGATCCACGAGACCGGAGCAGTAGCAAAAAAAGCGCGCGAAACCGCAGGGAACAGTAATAAAGTACATAATTAAATAAATTATAAAGTCACAAGTCTATCATAAAAATTAAAACAACAATCAATTATCAAAAAACCATTCTGCTTTTTACAAAAACAAAACAATTAAACCATGAATTCTAACCCCTTTTCTAAATACATACAATCTATCATGTCGGACGTAAACGTCATGTTTTTCCGTGTACTGCTGTCATTGACTTGTAATTGTGGAGGCGCCCCATAGCACCACTATGGAGGGTAAAAGGAGAACTTTCTCTGTGTGTCGAAAAGTGTCTTAAAGCTATAAAGGTGCTAAATAAAGATAATAATAATTGTAGAGCGAAGTCGCACATGAATAAAATGTAAAAAAAGCGCTTTTTGCTTTTGGCTAGACACTTTTAAAACTGATTCGCCAAATTAGATAGTACTTAGTCCTTTACGTTAGGTACTTTAATTATCTTGATACACAAAAACTAGTACTTAATCCTTTACAAACACATAAAAACGCAGAAAAACAAAACATGGTTTCTTTTCATGAATATTGTTTTTTTAATAATTAAGCGTGGATTTACTGGAGTTAAAATAATCTTCATAAAAAATTAATAACAACAATTTGCCAACTCGTGAATTTAGTGTTATTTTTCTTTTGGCGTAAATATTTTCTTTATTACAAGACAGGAGCATTTTTTTGCGTATACCTCAGTGTACCGCCCTCTGACATTAGCAACGTAATAATATTACTGAGATTAAAACACAATCTCTGGTGGGGTGCAATTTGTGGCGCCCACTGTTCGTACTTTTATGAGTATTGACGCGGATAGAAGTGGAACAGTAAAAAAAGAATTAGATTTTGAATAACACTTCGTATTTTTTTTGCAGCGAGTCTCCCTACATTTTTGATGAATCTTTACAGTAATAAAGCTTAAACATCACAATAACATAATTAGGTCACACAACTTCACCCGATGGCCTACATTGGAGCAATAACTAAAAATCTAACATATCGGGGGCATTCGGGGGTGAAACCGCGGCTAGTTTCCATTATGATCCTTCGAGTTGGAAGTTCATATTTTATTTATAGATAGTACTCACTAACTGAAGGCTTTTTCACATAGTTTTAAGGTGCGGAGACTCACGGTTTACGAGATATATTTATTTGAAGTTTACATATTTCCATACAAAATGAAAAATAATACGCCATTTTTAGGTTAGATAAATTGTCAAAGTATATGTCAAATTTGACGTTTTACGTCGAGTTGTCTTTTTTAGAAATTAGAGTGAAAAATAATTAATATTACACGAAAAAATCCTAACTTAACCTTAAAATTGACGTAACATAACCTCAAACTTTGATCATCGATTTCTCCGTAACCATGCGGCCCCGCATATTGGGAGTGGTATAGGGGGGCATCCCCCACCCCCCTCCACCCCGCCCCACCCCCAGATTCGACGGATCATAATGGAAACTTTAACCACCTCCTTGATGTTAAAACAAGTGACAGTGACGCTTAAACACATCTGCAATACCAAGGGCGATTTGGGGATGATCTGGGGCTTAACTCTGCTATTGCAATCATGACCAGTCATCGACTGGTATTTGACCACTTTGACAGTTCTTTAAAAGGGAAAATTGTGTCAAAAGTTAGACGTTATACGTCAGAAATCAATCATTGAACGACCATTGTAATAGGTAGGTAGCAGACTTGAGCCCCAAATAATTTGTCTGCTCTCTTTTGACTAGTGGTTAGTGGTCCTAATTATAAGTCTGAGGTCGTGAGTCTGATTTGCACACAGAACAAATCTTTGTTAGACGAGAATGATTCCATTTTATTTAATGCGTTCATACTCAACTAAGTTCTAGATCCTACCTATTGTTAACACCTTTTAATTTCTGATTAATTAGTTCGCAATAAAGAATTTGAAACCGCAGGGAACAGCTAATACAAAATAATAAATGAATTGAATGCCTTAGAATTGAATTCACTTTTGTTAGAGATTGTACGAGGACCCCTTTGTAAACAAGAGCGTGAAGGGCCCCCTTTATTTTTAATTGAGTGACAGGGAACAGGGCTGGACTACGGAATAATAACCCAGTCCAGGGTTGCGGAATAGTTGTAAAAGTTACCGCGGCCCCGGAACATAAAGGGCAACCGAAGGAACATGAGTGGGTTTTAGTCAGTAAAAGTCTGACACTCCCCTGCCGCCAGCCCCAGAGCGTATCCATAAAAAAAATTCAGTCATTTTAACCAATATTCTGTGTAATTAAATTTTTGTATATGTACATCTTCGTTTTGTAATGAAGATGTGAAAACTCGACAGCCAAAAAAAAATAAAGGTCTAAATGTCACGAAAATCTGTTTTGACGTGACAACGTCTTAAATTAGGTTGCGGCTGGGAGTCACTTATGAAAAAGTGTAACGCTCGGTAACGTTACGATGAGTCACCGAACGAGAGAGAGGCCCGCCGAATGCCTTGCGTCTCTCTCCCACTCAACTATGATCGGTAAAAGACGTTGTCACGTAAAATCTTCGCCCGTAAAACCGACTTTACAGGCAACCATTTTTTTTTTTTTCTTGATTCTAGACACATTGAAATTCTTAAAAAAATATTTTGGATATTTCATTTATCGAGAAAGATTATAGGCTAAGTATATAACAACACGCTACGATCTACAGGAGCGGAGCAGTGGCCAAAAATCATCATCTCCCTAGCCTTTCCCCAACTGTGTTGGTGTCGGCTGCCACGCTGCCAGCCTAACCGCATTCAGCTGATACCGGTGTATTACGTGGAGCGACTGCTATCTGACCTCCATAACCCAGTAACTGGGCGACACGATACCTCTTGGTTAGACTGGTTTTTAACTAGGCTAACCAGTAACGACTGACAAAGTTCTACGAATGACAACGGGGACCAACGGCTTTACGTGCGCACCGAGGCACGGGATGTCAGTGATGTCCAAGATAAACTTTACAAAGTACGTATGAATTGAAAAAGTCACATTGTTACTTGCCCGGATTCGAACCCGCAACCTCTTACACGAGAGGCGGGCGCCTTATCCACTGGGCTATCACGACACTTCAACACTTTAGCAATGACCAAAAATGCGGTAGAAATAGCAGGGGACAGCTAATTCAGAGGTAAGCGAAAAAGGACTCTGAATATTGTTTACCAATACAGATGATACTGTCATTTATATTCAGTTTATCCTTTTTTATGGTGACTTGCCAATCGAGGCGGAATGATAGATCGGGACCACTATATACTACATATCATTCTTCACAACGACGCATTTAAGGTGGATGTTCAAGGTAGCCCAAGGTAAAATTTCTTACGTATTTTTTCAATTTGCAGCTCAGTGGTGCCAATTCTCTTGTTCACAAACTAGCGTAAATTTAAGTTAAGTGCATCTTTCTCTTTCCATTTAATTAAGAAAAGGACAGAAGATAAAATATTAGTTAAGTCCTGTCAAATTTAGACACTCCATAGATAATTTGGACGCGTTTTAAAAACATGGTGTCTAAATATACGTCAATTTTCTTCCGGCGCTGTCTAATTTGACATTTGGATTAAACTAAATTGTATCTTCTGTCCTTTTCTTTAAGAAGTGGAAAGAGAAAGATGCATTCAACTTAAAATTAGTCTAGTTTGTGACCAAGGGAATCGGCACCACTGTCTGGGTGTGTGAATATATAATGATTTGCGACTGTAATAGGTCATTAGTTACAAAACTATAATCATTTAAATCATCAAAACAGCCTTCAAAGTGCATAAAACTCGATTAATTGCCTTTTTCATGAAAAAGTCATTCAATTGAGTTGTATGCACACTCCGTAAAGCATTAGGTCGATCAGGTAAAAATAAAACAAAAAAAGTGAGCCGTCACGGGACGCCTGGCAATTGTGAAACATCGACATCCACACATCGAAACCACGGAAACGATACCCATGACCGAAATTTTGAAAAATGTTAGCCGCCATCTTGGATTCTGATATAGACCTCATTTTCGGCATCAGTGTCCCCGAAAACCACGGAAACAATACCCATGACCGAAAGTTTTAAAAATGTTAGCCGCCATCTTGGATTCTGAAATGGATCTCATTTTCGGCATCAGTGCCCCCGAAAACCACAAAACGTGAGGCCAAGGCGCATATCAAAAAGTAATATGATTGAAAAGAAACAAAAGCGTGGCGACGCGTTCGCCACGCCAGAAATTTGTTTTACGTGCGGTTATAGATGTTTCACATCGAAAACCGTCCAAGAGATAGTCGAGCTAGCAATTCAAAATAAAATTCAAGGCATTTATTTCACTTAGACCATTTACAGGCACTTATGAATTGTCTAAGCGTCAGTCGGTTTCCTCAGTAAGATGAAGCTAGTTGCTTGTTCCAAAACATAGATCGCTATGGAGAAGAACAAACAAGAAACTCCATGGACACTCTTTTCAATCATAAAGTTTTACAATATAATATACTAGCTTTTGCCCGCGGCTTCGCTCGCATTAAAAAGAGACAAAAAGTAGCCTATGTTACTCTCCATCCCTTCAACTATCTCCACTTAAAAAATCACGTCAATTCGTCGCTCCGTTTTGCCGTGAAAGAAAGACAAACATACAGACAGACAGACACACTTTCCCATTATGATATTAGTATAGATCTTGGTTACCATCAATCGTGTTGCTTCTATTATGTGAAAACAATGAAGGTAAGGAGCAATATTATAAAACAATTTCTAAAAAAAATAAAGAAATTCAACTATAGCAGTTACAAAGTGTACAAAGCATACAAAGGGTTCCGTTCCAAACCTGCCATACGATATTAGGATCAAATAATAATAAAAAAAGGATTAACCTCTTGACGACCAAGCGACAGCCGGCTGTCGCGCTGCTTTTGTCTTTCTATTGTGTCTCATATCACGTTGTTCGAAGGTTAAAATGAACAACTCTAAGTACGGCCCTGAACATCAGTTTTTTGCCATGATTCGGTACCAACGAGATCGCTAAGCCAATTATGAAGCTACGCATGGTCGCCAATCTCGGGGACACATCACCGCACTTCAAGATCATTGTTAAATGATTAACTGGCTTTTGAGACGATTAATTAATAATTCTAAGACTACTTTTACCCGACTGCCAAGGAGCTGGTTATGTTTTTCGCGCATATCTTTTATGTACGTATGTTTGTGAATTTCTTCGTACGGATCCGTTAAGCAGCTAAATGATTTTCAAAATTTAGGTATGTTGATTTGCCTCAAAATACCAAGTGTTCTTACGATGTTTGAAAAATAATCGAAATAGCGGATTTTGGCGCCAAAATTCACGTTGTAAGTTTTTTTTTTATCTTACCTTTTAAGTAATACTAGCTTTTGCCCGCGGCTTCGCTCGCGTTAGAAAGAGACAAAAAGTAGCCTATGTTACTCTCCATCCCTTCAACTATCTCCACTCAAAAAATCACGTCAATTCATCGCTCCGTTTTGCCGTGAAAGAAAGACAAACAGACAGACACATTTTCCCATTTATAATATTAGTATGGATACAGGGCCGTCATCTACAATTGAGGTTTTCTTGAAAACCAATGAATGTATTCAAATGAAATTTAACCTAATAGAAAAACTAGTCACTTTCTACTATAGTTGAAATTTTTATTAGAAAAATGTGGGTTTTTGAGAAAACTTAAACTGCATCTGACGGCCCTAAATACTTATCTACTTTGCTGACTGTACGTATGTTTGTGAATTTCTTCGTACGGATCCGTTAAGGAGCTGAATGATTTTCAAAATTTAGGTATGCTAGATTTGCTTTAAAATACCGAGTGTTCTTACGATGTTTGAAAAATAATCGAAATAGCGGATTTTGGCGCCAAAATTCAAGTTTTTTTTTATCTTACCTTTTAAGTAATATAGAGTGGGGTATAAAAATAATGGAAATATCACAAACGTAAATTTAACTAGCTGTTCCTCGCGGTTTTACCCGCGTGACGTTAGGTTTTTGGTTACTGCTTCGCTCCTGTGGGACATAGCGTGATATTATATAGCTTAAGTTACTCAGGGATAATGTAGCTTTCAAATGCATAATTTTTGAAATCGGTTCATTTGTATGTCGGTATTTTTGTAAGTATGTAACGAATAAACTCAAAAACTACATTTTTGAGTTTATTCGTTACATAAGTACAAAAATGTTAAATTCCCTCTTTATATTAAATGGATTACAAATAAAAAATTAGCAATTTATTATTTTTCCCTATGTGAACAAGGATAAGAATTTAAGCAAATTCATATGCAGTCAGATTATTTAGGTCCGGCGGGGTTATTACCTATGAAACAGCAATCAGCAATATTTGCGCAGTGATCGCGCGATCAACGCGCGATCGTCAAAAAAATCGTATTATGTATGAACCGATTGCTAATCGCTCGCTGATTGTTCTAATGCACTTATTGCTACGATGACGATAAAGTAGCAATCGCTGGAACTAATTAAATATCACCTTTAACAAAAAAAACTTAACTTTGCTCTTAAAAACCATACTAAATACGAAACCACCAAACGAAAAATGCATATTTTAGTTAACTTGATTCCTCCACAGAGGCAGCACTATCGCTAGATTGCTATTTGACATGACGTTTTTTGAATTGACGTTTATATAGCTAAATTATCGCGAATTGACGTTTATATTGCTAAATTATCGCGATCGCTCGGCTTCTGCAAGATACGTAATCCCAGTGCGTCTTTTTACCCTACTGCAGAAGGGTTATGTTTTTCGAGCGTATCTCGTGAATTCTCGTGTTTGTCTACTCGCCAAAATGACAAAAAACGATAGGCAGAATACTAGGAATTATTTAGTCTATAATTATCTTTTTTTTATGGATGGGAAAACATCAAATGACTTGAAAGAAAGAAAGAAAATACATTTATTTCACACAGCTGTGCCGGTTTGACTTGTCCCGCCCTGGGCGCGGCGGGAGGGCGTATCAGACTTTTACTGACTAAAACCCACTCATGTTCCTTCGGTTGCCCTTGATGTTCCGGGGCCGCGGTAACTAGTACCTACAACTATTTCGCAACGCTATAATTATCTTACCCTGTAATGTAATCTACGGGAGGAGAACAGTAACCAAGGACAAAATCGCAACAGACGGCCAGTAAAAAATAACATTATACCAGCGTATTACTGTCCCACTGCAGGGCAAAGGCCTCTTCTCATACAGAGAAGGCACGAGCATTGATCACCACGCGCGCTCAAGGCGGTGCGGCGATTTTTCAGACTTAAGTTCACTACAAGTCCAGGTTTCCTCACGATGTTTTCCTTCACCGATGTCTGTGATGTCCAGTAAACTTTAGAAAGTACATATGAATTGAAAAAGTCACATTGGTAATTGCCAGGATTTGAATCCACGACCTCCTACATGAGGCGCGCGCCTTAACTATAAGGCCATCACGACACACCAGGTCAGTTAACAAATAAAACAAAGTAATTATAAACTAACGCATATAATAATTATCCACCATGTAATGTGGATATAAACATTATCGTATCGTTATTCTGTAGTTCATATTCAAGTTCTCCGTAGAGTTCCCAATCTGAATCGTTGATGAGAACTAATATGCCCGGTCTGATTGATTCACCCTGAAATAGATAAAATATTTAATATACTATATTCTTCATTTGTACATTTTTTATAAAAAAATGTCTTCACTACATCCGCTATCCGCCGCGCCGTCTGTCCCTATGTATGCTTAGAACTTTAAAGCTACGCAACGGATTTTGATGCGGTTTTTTTTTAATAGATAGAGTGATTCTTAAGGAAGGTTTATATGTATAATACATGCATAATATAGTAGATTAAGTGGGGTGTTACGAATCTTTAAAAGCCGGGATTTTTAAAGATTTGTAACACCCGAGCGAAGCAGGGGCGGGTCGCTAGTTTCTTTATATAGGGTGACTGGTAAATTACTGTACGAAACTTAAACACGTGACTGTGCTCATGAAAACAAACCTTTTTTATTATGGGAACAAACCGAAAATCGCGAGAAAAAAATAATTTTTTTAAATAATAAAACCATGTGAAGACTGTTTTCTACAATAAGTTACTACTTAAACCATTGAATATAGGCAGTGCATCAATACTTCTACATTCCATTTGAGTTTAGATAAGACATTTAAAAAGCCTTTTTTTCTATCCATTCAACCAATTTTGGGGAGTCATCTCGTGTTCTTGGATATAAGAACACGTGTATGATCTCCATACTATAATTTAATAACCGTACAATTGTCATTTAAACTGAAATGTTATTTTCAAACTGGACATTGGCAGAAATCAACGAAAATTCGGTGGATTGCCATCCATACTAATATTATAAATGGGAAAGTGTGTCTGTCTGTATGTTTGTCTTTCTTTCACGGCAAAACGGAGCGACGAATTGACGTGATTTTTTAAGTGGATATAGTTGAAGGGAGGGCGAGTAACATAGGCTACTTTTTGTCTCTTTCTAACGCGGAGAAGCCGCGGGCAAAAGCTAGTATTAAATATAAAAGTTGAAGTTGAACCAATTTTGAGTTTTATTACGTTGGCCAATGACAAATGACTGCTGCAGTAAATAGTTTGTAAGCGACTTTATTGCTGCCAATGCCACCCTTATGTCTACAAAATAGAAGTTAAAATTGGTTGAACAAACCATAAAAAATGTTGTTTCAAGTGTCTAATCTTAACGCGAATGAAGTATAGGACTAAAATATTACCTGTAAAAATAATTCTTCTCTCTCTCTCAACAAATTCTCTTTTATCCACACTAATAATTCTCTAATAGTCCATTTTTCGCTCTGGCAATCTGGTCTGAACTTTTTTAACGCTGGCAACTCAACTTCTCGTTTCTTTTTTTTATCGAACAGTAATTCTGCTCCACCTCCAAAATGTATGTTTAGTTTTAGAGTATCTGTCATTTTGAATCTGGAATTTTTTAAATAATATGTTATACTGGGTGAATTTTTGGTCTTGCACAACCCGCTAGGGGATGATTCTACTCATATATACAGACAACTTTTATAGATACATTAGGTTTGTTCATACATTAGGTTTAGGGTCGGGAGGGCATTGATTTTTTGTTAGAAACAGCTGATATTTTTTTCGAGATTTCAGAGTTGGTTCCATAATAAAAGTTGTTTGTTTTCATGAGTAGAATCATCTCCTAGCAGGTTGTGCAAACCCAAAAATACACCTAGTATATTTCTTTATTTATTAACTATTTTTCAAGCATACCTATCCTATATCTGAAGATTACTATGTGAGATTGCTTAACCCAAAACTATACATCTTTAGTTACGGCTTTGCCTTCAAAATAGGTTTTGGGGTTCACGCTTTCTCCATACCACATTTAATTGACGGGCCTGTTGGTCTAGTGGTTATAGTGACCCTGACTGCTAAGCCGGAGGTTGTGGGTTCGATTCCCACCCAGGACAAACTTTGTGTGATGAGCATGATAGTTTGTTCTGTGTCTGGGTGTAATTTATCTATCTATAATATGTATTTATAAATTATATAAGTATGTATATCAGTTGTCTGGTTACCATAACACAAGCTCCGCTTAGTTTGGGATCAGATGACCGTGTGTGAGCTGTCCCAGAATATTTCTATTTATTTATATATTAATTAAAAGTACGTAAATACTTTCTGATATAAGCATGTTTACCCTAACAAACAAACTCTAACTCAAACCTATCGACGACAAAGCGACAGCCGGCTGTCGGGCTGCTATTGTCTTTCTATTGTGTCTCAAATCACGTGTGTTCTTTTGGTGGTACAAGGCACATAGCTGAATGAACCGACTGAAGCTAGATATATTTGAGCAATAATTTCTGAAGCGAAATGCGAAATTTAATCCATGACGGGTAGGGAATGGAATTTGTATGTAAGAAAGCCGGGTCAGAGAAGCCGCAAGAAACAGCTAATTATATTAATATAGAAAAACGTTACCGAACTAGATAAATAACTGCAAAAAACACCTCTCCGGCATTTAAAAATTAGTAAACACGTCTATTTCATATAAATTACAGCTAACCGGTTGTTACATAGACTTTAAATCTTACCTTAATATAAGCTTTGTGTAGTAAGATGCTTATTTACTAAGCTAATTCATTTAAAAATGTCTTTTTTTTAGTTAAAAATTACAATAACATACAAATATTGCATCCATGCAGGTTAATTCAGGTTATGTTTTGCTGTCACTGTCAAACCAGATTAGTTGTCAATGTCACCGAGTGACAATGATAACGGCTACGTTCAATGTTAAAATTAATAAAAGAAGTGAGTCTATAGTCCATTATTATTTATATTATTATTATTTCTTTAGATTTGAAGATCGTAAAATCGTCATCATCTTTTTTTCCAACTAAGTTAGGGTCATTCCTTTTTAAATTTGCCACAATTGCCACGGTTTTACGTGCTTTACGAGGCGCGAGATTTCAGTGTCCTATGGAAAAATTTACTTACTTTGCGTGGTTATACATCCGCAATCTCATGTGGGTCGTAGCTTTATGTAGTATAGCGTTCCTCGATAAATGTGTTAAGTATCCAACTCAAGGATTTTGCTAATCGGACCTGTAGTTTCAAAGATTACCCCACCTTTCAGCGCAGGCCACACCGCCAGCTAGCGGGCGGGCGGGCTAGGCGGGCGAACATCGTTTCACCTCTTTACATACTTCGGTTCACACCGCGAGCTACCGACTAACCTAAACGAAATATCCGACGATTCCAGCGAAGCTGTGCTTTTATAATAAACTACCCAGACAAATTCAAGAACTTAGCATTACTAAATTTAAATTATTTATAAAACGTAAACTTTGTCAGAAAGCTTTTTACTCTGTCAAAGATTACATTGAGGATTCAAATGCTTGGGATTGAGCTGTTTCGATTAATACATTGGCCATTATTTACTTTATTTACATTTCTTTTCTATTTGACATTATTTTGAGATTATTTTGACATATGTGTACTTTTTAAAGTATATAATCTTTTTTATGTATTTCTATTTGACATTGATGTGTACTTTTTAAAGTATATAATCTTTTTTTTTTATGTATTACTATTTGACATTGATATGTACTTTTTAAAGTATTGTGTATATGTTTTTGTGACATTTTTTTTTGTGAATGTGAGGACTATGGAAGTCGTTGGTTTTTTTTTTAATATGGGGTTGACGGTTTGAGTATTTAATGCGGCCTACCCAAATGTCCTTACTTTGGTACTGTTCGTCAAGACGTTGGGCTCCTTAGTTTTTAGTTGAGCTAAACGATTACTGACAAATGCTTGCACTGTCTGGACAGGTCCACTCAAATCTGTGTCCTTCTCTCATCAAGAGAGTGCCTCAGACATTAACCTCCATGGTTCTCGCACATTTTTGACCAATACGATTGTATGGACTAAAGAGACTTTGACCTCTAAGTTTGTTTCGGATGTTTCTTCTCAGAGCAGTCCAGCTACGAAACACCGGCCCCATCGTTCGCTTAAAATAAATAAAAAAAACAAAATATTGACGGGTAAAAGTGTTATATATATAACCTATTTACAAAATAAATATGATTTTATGATTTTTATGATTTTTATTTTAAGCTACTCGTTCACCTCGTGTTGGCGCGCCCGCCAGCCCGCTTCGTTCGCCCGTCCTCCCCGTTTCGAGTAGACTATTTGACGCTCATCCGTAGTTTTCGGTGTGAGTGTGAACCCCATAGTTTACTAAGCTAGCTCACCAATATTTCGCGTAGTTTGTATAGTATCCTTCGTTTGCTTCGCCCGCCCGCCCGTTAGCTGGCGGTGAGGCCTGCGCTTTCAACGAACAAGCGACAGTCGGCTGTCGGGCTGCTATTGTGTCTCGAAACACGGGTGTTCGAAGGTTAAATAAATATTAGTATAGAATTCTCAGTATCCCCAAAGCGTGCGTTCCCGAACATGACGACATCATAAAGGTCGATAAATAAAACAAATTCATACCAAAATGTAACATTTTATTTAATTTTAGTTAAAACTAAGACGTCATATGTGCACAGCACACTTTGTAGACTAAATACATACTAAATTTAATATTAAGTTAATGTAAAATTAACCAGACACAATTGTCAAAATAAATTATGTACAATGGGTGAAGAGAGGAAGAAAAAACTTTAGACTACTGGGTGATAAAAAACGAAATAAAGAAGATATTGGTTCCGATGCTCTTGTTTATAAAGTAATCTAAACATAGTGCATCTTTCTCTTTTTAATTCATTAATAAAATGGCAGAAGATAAAATATTAGACTGCCAAATTAAGACACTCCATATTTAGACGCGATTAAAAACGGGTGCCCTCTATCTGGCAGAAACTTGTTTCTCCGAAACCTATTTGGCATAACTCACTTGGCAGAAACTTTTTTAAACGAACATTGGTGCCGATTCTCTTGTGCACAAACTAACGTAAATTTAAGTTAGGTGCATCTTTCTCTTTCCTTTTAATTAAGAAAAGGACAGAAGATCAAATATTAGTTAAGTCCTGTCAAATTTAGACACTCCATAGACAATTTAGATGCGATTTAAAAACATGGCGTCTAAATATACGTCAATTTTCATAAGGCGCTGTCTAATTTGACAGGATTAAACTAAAATGTATCTTCTGTCCTTTTCTTTAAGAAATGGAAAGAGAAAGATGCACTTAACTTAAATTTACGATAGTTTGTGCACAAGAGAATCGGCACCATTGTTATGGTATAAAAAATATTTAACATAATTGTTTTTTGGCCTAATGTTTTTATGTCCGAATTTTAAATGGGATACTTTTAAGATGGCAGAATTGTATTGGGAATAATTACCTTTGTCAGAGTTACAATTTTGCATAATTTCGTTTAGCATAACGTTTATTTAGAGCGCCGATTATTTGGCATAATTTGACTTAGCATACTACGAAGATCACAGAATTTCAATAGAAATAATTATTAGTCATATTGAAAAAAAAAATATTGTTTTAAAAAATCACTATGGTATGCTACAAAAGTGAGTGACAGAAATGAATCGCTGCAAAACCGACTTGCTGCATGCCAAAATAAGATATGAAATGCATGCCAAAAGATGATTCTGGCTGTGAATTTTCTGCGATATGATGGTTCTACTTTTGATTATTATGGATACAAAATATATGCCAAAAGATGATTCTGGTTTTGAACTTTCTACGATGTGATGGTTATACTTATTGATTGTTATGGATATAAAATTTATGCCTAAAGATGATTCTGACTTACAAAATTATGGGTTTCGGTGTATGGTAAATGAGTGTATGCCAAACGATTTTCTGCGAAAAGAGGTTTATGCTATCCATTGCTATGCAAAATAAAATTATGACGTAAAAAGTTCTGCTATAAAGGGTGGACCCATTAAAAACATGGCGACTAAAAATTTAAAGATTCACTTTATACTTATTTATGGCAATCCACCGAGTTTTTGGTGATTCCGGCCAATGTCTAGGTTGGAAATAATATTTTTCAGTTTAGATGACGATGTATGGTTATTATTATAGTATCGAGATCATACACATTTTAACATAAAAAATGACTCTCCGATTTACTTCAGGCGCTGTCTACTTTGACAAGACTGAATTAATATGTATCTTCTGTCCTTATCTTAATAAAATGGAACGAGAAAGACACATCTAACTTAAATTTCGATTAGTTAGTGTAGAAGAGAATCGGCACCAATGTTTGGCCAACCAAAGCTGTCTACAAAAAAGAGCGGACATTTTTAAAATCATCATTCTTAGCGCCTAATTTATGAATTCAGTTAACCTTTCGACGACCAAGCGACAGCCGGCTGTCGAGCTGCTATTGTGTTTCTATTGTCTTTCGAATTATGTGTGTTTAAAGGTTTAATTCTTATAAAACTCTTTGCAGCTACTATGTTTTGTCTCTGCATCACCCTAAGGTAGACTGGCAGGAAATGCCAAAGCAATGTTTTTATTAGTGTATAAAGTTTTAATAAATAAATATTTTATTTATACACACAGTTTATTTAAAGAAGGTGATTCTAGAAATAAGTGATGTAATATCATTGCTAAATTTATAAAAGGATATCATTTTAATTTCTGCTTTCGTTGGCCAAAATCTATAGATATGTCAAAGTATGATTTTAAATATCGTTACTTTAAAATGTACTTCGCGATATTGTGAACTGTTGATAAATTATGAACTTATTAATATTATGTTTTTATTATGCAAACCGGGTTATTTTATTAAAACAGTTACAATTAAACTATTGTGGAACTAACAACCTAAAACTCTTAACTTAATTTCTCATTAACCGAGTTAATCTTTCATTAACTCCATCAATTTTCTCATTAAACACTTTAATTAACATAGTTCATCACAATACACGTAGAACTATAGTTAATGTCTTATTAAATAAAGTTAATGGTTAATTAACTGGTTAATTTTCCATTAACACTAATTAACTTCTCATTAACTACAGTAAATCTTCCATTAACTTCAATTAAAGTCTCATTAACTAGAGTTAACGGTTCATTAACTGGTTAATTAGTCATTAACTACCGGCAGAGGGCGGCGGCAAGTGGCTGGGAGCTTTTCTTGCTTGACGCGAAGAAACGTATCGTGTCTCTTAGGGCGTGAGGGAAATAGGGCGCGTCTATCTCTCGCGATAGGGACGTGTAGCATGGCCCTAACGCCCAGCGGATCTTGCGGGTTTTGTCTTCTGACTGTAAAGGAAAAAATAAGATTAGTATTTTAATACAAAATTTCGTGGTGGTGTGTGCCTCTGATTCAAGAAGTTGTTTGTGTGTTCGAATCCGGGCAAGTACCAATGAATTTTTCAATCCATAAGTACTTCCTAAAGTTTATATTAAACATCACAGACATCTGTCAAGTACAACATCGTGAGGAAACCTGGACTTGTAATGAATATAAGTCCGAAATCGCCAACCCGTCTTGAGCAAGCGTGGTGATCAATGCTCGTGCCTTCTCTGTATGAGACCATTACGGTCCAGAATAGGCCTACAAAAAAATTACCTGTTCTCCAGTCACTTTCATCCATCATGAGCCACTAAAGGCCACTGTGGTCCAGCACGGTCCATCATGGGCAACTTTGGAGCAGCTTGGGCCTTTTTTAAAGTTTTACCTGGTCTATGTCACTCTCGTCCCATTCTGGACGAGAGTGACTGACATAGACCAGGTAAAACTTTGGCCCAGCATGAGCCACTCTCGTCTAGCATGAACCATTTGGTCCAGCATAAGCCATCATGGGCCACTATAGTCCAGCACAGGCCACTACGGTCCACTATGGTCCAGCATGGGCCACTCTTACCCATCATGGCCTATCTTTTTATAACAATTTCTCATTCATTAAAGGCCAAGATGGTCCAGCATGGGCCACTATCACCCAACATGGGCTATTATCGGCCATCATGGGCCACTTTAGTCAAACATGGTCCATCATGGGCCACTATCGTCCAGCATGGATAACTTAAGCCAACATTGCCCAACAAGGGCCATTTCCTTTTATATTTTTTTAAATTGTTTTTGTAATATTTGAAGCTTCCTCTCACCTTAATAAGCCCCAGCCCGGACAGCACAGTGTTGGCGAGTATCCAGGCGGCGGCGTGTTGTTGTCCCGCTCTCTTCACGAGCAGGGGGAACATCTGTTGTGTGACGTCACGCGCGGCGGAATGCTCGGACAGTCCGGCGACACAGAACGTCGCGTCTACGTACGCTTGGATCAGCGCTGCCGGCTCTTTTATACCCTGGAGAGAGAAATATGTTAGCTAGCATTGTAATCTTAACCTTTCAACGACCAAGCGACAGCCGGCTGTCTGGCTGCTATTGTGTCTCAAATCACGTGTGTTCGAAGGATTAAGCCTCGTGATCATGTCTTACATTTATTGGTAAGTTTTGTAAATTACCCCATTGATGATGATGTAAAATTTCAAATTGGTAGCCTCAAAATGGGGATGACGACAACATTAAAAAAATGGAATTCTGTTTAATCCGTCTGATAGATCGGCCAAAAATACTGGACACGTATTTTTTGCTTGATCAAATTAATAAAAAAATACAAAGATAAAAAGCAACAAAGTTCCGGAGTGGGGGCTTTTGACGTCACCGTCCTGCAAAAAATGTATCAGATCGTGACGTCACACGCAACTTCAACGCACTGTATCGTCGTTATTCTTCGTTAACGAGAAAAAAGAAAAATTACGTGACCAAAATTTTTTAATAATCTCTCTGACGGACCAATTACTTTTTTTTGTCGTCTCGCCTATTGTAGTAATCATAAAAAACCGTAGCAAATTTAACCTTTTGACGACCAACCGACAGCCGGCTGACAGGCTGCTATTGTCTCTCTATTGTGACTCAAATCACGTGTATTCGCAGAATTAAAAAGCGTCCAAACTTCTGTTTTTTCAGAGGTAGCCTAAAGCTGGGCATTGACGGTCATGTTCCTTGTAGTTGAACAGACGTACGTCCAAAATTGATTGACCGCCTAAACCATTCGGAGCGACGCCACAGTTTTACGACTAGACTGACATTAAAAATGATCAATGCCCAGCTTTAGTTACTCCTTATAACATCAGTCCTATGAAATCTCTATCAAACAGATAAATTGACAAAAGAATAAAAACTTTTAAACTTTCGCGTTTCATTATATAGTATAACAACATACACTCAGTCTGCTTGCGACCACGACCTGCGCAACCAGGTCGAAACGTCAAGCCTTCCAAAGGTATTTAAATGAATATTATTCGCGTTAATACCCGATTTAATAATATTATATTGTTAAAAGAATAAAAATTGTTATATTAATATCATGGGTGTCGTGTCAATATTCATAAAATAAAAGGGTTTTAGTCAAACATTGTAAGAAAACTCAGTATTTTTTATTTCTACCGACCCTTAAACGATTTTTATTTCTTTTTGTGCCTTGCACAACCCGCTAGGAGATGATTCTACCCATGAAAACAAACAACTTTTATTATGAACTAACTCTGAAATCTCGAATAAAATATCAGCTGTTTCATACATTATGGTCGGGATTGAACTTTTGTTAGAAACAGCTGATATTTTTTTCCATTATTAAAAGATTATTTTGTTTGTAGAATCATCTCCTAGCGGGTTGTGCAAGACCAAAAATACACCTAGTATAGGTAACTACTTATGTTGCCTATGCTTATGTTACTGGTTTAGCGGCAAGTAATAGTTACTGTTAGGCAGTGCCTATCCATTGACACTGACCTGTAAATGCGCATCTATGACATCGGCGGCGTTGTCCCCCAGTCGGCTCAAGTTGTCCAGTGTAGGCTGCAGCAGAAACCGAGCCACGTCCGATTCCACCTCCTCTACTCCTGGAAATAATATAATCCATATCATTCAAATTAAAAAAAAAACATTTATTTTGTAAATAGGTTATATACGTAACACTTTAAACACTAATATTTTTTTAACTTCTACTACTTCAATACATAGTATAAAACTAAACGCCCTGTACCTTTCCTATATTTATGCCTAAATCTTGAAAACTACGCACCGGTATTCAATGCGATATTTTTCCCCGTTTTATCCTTTGGGTACGGAACCCTAAAAAAAGAAAATAAAAAGTATTCCATGGCCGTCCCCTGGTCCTAAGCTACCTCTCCCCACCAATTTTCAGCCAAATCTGTTCTGCCGTTCTTGAGTTATAAAATGTGTAACTAACACGACTTTCTTTTATACTAGGTGTATTATTGGTCTTGCTCAACCCGCTAAGAGATGATTCTACTCATGAAAACACACAACTTTTATTATGGAACCAACTCTGAAATCTCGAAAAAATATTAGCTGTTTCATACATTATGGTCGGGAGGGCATTGAACTTTAGTTAGAAACAGCTGATATTTATCACCTCACCTAGAACATATAGATTTTTTTAAACTTTAATGTTATTTAATATAAGTATCTTAAATAGGAAATCTAAATATAATATATACAAAACTTATAAATAATACTATAGTAAAATATATAGATTGCTCAATTCTACACATACCCGAGTTGTCCAGAGTGATGTCAGTGTCAAAGTGTTGCGCGTCCTCCGTAGCGCTGTCCTCCGAATTCTGTCCCTCCTCCTCCTCTGAGTTGGAGTTCTCCTCCTCTGAGTCCGTCACGTCTGTAAGGGAAAGTTTATTAAATAAATATAAATATCCTTGAGACAACTCACACACGTTTATCCGATCCCGAACTTACGCGGTGTCCTGCGTGAGCGACGAACGCGACGCGACTCAACACGACGCGACGTAATGCGACGCGATGCTATACGCGACAAATGTCCTAAGTCCTACGTGATTTTGGTCATTACTACTCGAATCATGGAGAAGTACAGTACAATTTTGCTTGAAAGTTCGTGGTGTCGCATCTGGTCGCACTCAAAACAAGTGCGCGTTACGTCGCGTCTCGCCGCAGGCTGTCATATAGGCCGCATGTAGGGTATGCCGTTGAGTTGATCGCGTTCGTCGCGTTTGCAGCGTCGCGTCGCGTTCGTCGCTCACGCAGGACACCGCGTAAGCATAGCTTGTACTATAGTAATTAGACAACCAAATTGTTGCTGTTCTTACTTTACCCCTTAAAAGAGATAAAGACAGCAACAGATTTCAGAGCGTGACTTAATTTGACAGGACTTAACTAATATTTTAACTTCTGATATTTTCTTAATAAAATGGTAAGAGAAAAATGCACTTAACTTAAATAAGCTTGTGAATAAGAGAATCGGCACCATTGATTCACGCAGAAGGTTTATATATATAAAACATATAAAATATATTAGAAAAAAAAATGGGATTCTCAGAGACCTATAACACCCGTGCAAAGCTGGGGCGAGTCGCTAGTCAAATGATAAAAAGGGAATGTATATGTCGCAGTCATCTGGTTAAATCAGCTATTAGATTGTATGACTAACGCGTTCATTGAATAGCAACATTTAATTAAATGACTAAACGACAACTCGTCAAGTTGTTTAATGTAACGTTCAACGACTTGACTGAACGTCATTTAGCATTGTCGTTTAATGGGATATAGTCGACTTTGTAATGTTTGTTTAGTATGTTTGTAGGGTGACCATAAGTTCGCAACTTAAAAACTTAACTTCCTTTATATAGGTAACAAAAATGAGGACATGACACACTTTATTATGATTTTAATTAAAAAAAACTTTAAAACCAGCCGGCGGCGGCGTATCAATAGGTAAATCCATGCTGTCACACTATTTTATCAAGAATAAGTCACTTTAAAGTAAATTTAATAAAAATAATATCAAAACAGTGGTATCTGCGCGAGCTATTTTACGCCATATTTGTTTTGGTGACTACTAACGCCGCAGTGGAAAAAAAATGAACTAAATAGGGAAGATGCAATATTTTTATTTTTGTTTTCATTTTAAAGAATTCCATGTAAAATAGACCACTAACATATTAAAAAGTTAAAATGATGAAATTTATTGAAAAAAAAAGCGGTTTTAAATTGACAGTTTAAACTTCCGCGCGAAAACGGACCAATAGTTCCGATGACGTCACTGCAGTGACACTGTATCTCTGGTTGTATTGTTCTTCTCTAATTTTTATAACTTTTTATTATTTTTCGCCATTCCAGATACTTTTATTGCTAAAATTTGAAATTAAACTATCAATCAACATTTCGTGGTCATAATAATACCGCATGAAAGCATGAATGCAATGCTTTTTTATGCAAAAAATTATGTTGACTTATGTTGATATCTCCAACACCAGACGGGGTTACAAACTTTGTATCAGATACCTAGTTTTGGTGGCTGAACTTCTGATTTTAAATATTTGAAGAATCTGGGTTTATGAAATCTTTACCTCCTGGACCTTGTATCATGGCAGACAGAGGCTTCAAGCATATCGAAGGTGTGTTATTTCAGTTGATTAGACCATTAGTGAACTACACTAAGAAAAGTTCAAAAGATGAAGTAATACAGTCGAAGAAAATTGCATGCCTTCGAAATCATATTTAAAGAGTCATTAGAAGATTGTGCGAATTTGCTTTTTCTAAAGCTAATTTTATTCCTACAAAACTATGTAGGTATTTCTGTTTACTTTGACAACTAGCTGCGGGGGTGCGTTCCAAAAAGGGTAAGAATTACACGGAGTAGCGCGAAAGTTACTCTTAAGCGTTTTATTATTGTAAATTTTGAATACATACCATCTTAAATAAAACATTTTTAGAAATATGGACCTTACCAAAAACAAGTAATATAACAGTGTTTTCTGTAATATTAAGTTACCTACCGTGTAAGTCTTCTATTTAATAACCGTAAATTACATGTAATATTTTTTTTATATAATCAAAGGCAATTTGATATTGAATTGAAAAAAAATTCGATTAAGATGTCATTGTAAAAACTCGAATGTATCACATCACTATTTATTTGGAGCTAAAAACCTGCAACACTGGAAATGTAATTTTTCTGACTCGAATTAAAAATAGTACTATAACCTCTTTTTAATTTTCGAGTGAATTCCTCGCACGTTTTGGAACGTGCCAGTGACGTCATTCCAGTCGCTTAACGCTGATTGGTGTTTTAAATTACGTTTCATTTCATGTAATTTTAAATTTATATTTTATTGATAACAATTTTCATTTACATTTTTTCAACATTTTATTAATAAATTTTCAATAAATACTACGTTTGCATCTTCCCTATTACAATCACCTGACTGATATTACGTCCGCTCTGTTCAAAGGGCTATGCTTTAATCAGCTATCTAGTTGGACGTTGAGTGACGCTTGTTTAATCAGCTTTCGGCCTAGTCATTCAATTAAATGTTGCTATTCAATGAGCGCGCTAGTCATACAATCAAATAGCTGATTCAACCAGATGACTGCGACATATACAAGACTTACATTCGTCTTCGCTCCCCTCTCCGTCACTCAATTCAGCTGAAGCCCCCAATTTGTCTCGCATCGACTTTTTATTACTCGCTCCGCCTAGACTGTTACCTGTAAACAACAAATAAACAATTAAATGAATGTCTTAGGGCAATTCACACACGGCCATCTGATCCCAAACTAAGCAGAGCTTGTATGGTAACCAGACAACTGTTATAAGAACCAACGGGTCAACAGTGGTTTATATATCTTTGCATTGCCACTATGTCTTTTAATAATCCGTATCCGTACCAATATTATATATGCGAAAGTAACTCTGTCTGTCTTTGCTGTCTCTCTGTCTTTTTGTCTGTCTGTCTCTTCTTCACGCCTAAACCACTGAACGGATTTGAATGAAATTTGAAACAGATATAATCAGGGATCCGAGAAAGGACATAGGTTAGTTTTCATCCCGGAAGTTCCCCGGGAACGGGAACTAAAATTCCACGCGGACGAAGTCGCGGGCAAAAGCTAGTTTCTTATAAAACTTAATATATTTGCACCTACCATGTTGTGTCTCTGCATCGCCCTAAAGTACAAAAAATTAAAATGAAGAATAAAAATTAAAATTAATTAAAATAATTAAAAAAATTATTTAAAATTAATTTTAATGAATTACGGCGATTGGTTTAGGCAGAAAATGCCTAAACCAATCGCCGTTCGCCGTTGTGCAATGTTTTTATTTATGTACTAGCTGTTCCTCGCGGTTTCACCCGCATTACGTTAGGTATTTGGTTACTGCCTCGCTCCCGTGGGACATAGCGTGATATTATATAGCCTATGTTACTCAGGGATAATGTAGCTTTCGAATGGTGAAAGAATTTTTAAAATCGGTTCAATAGTTTTTGAGCCTATTCATTACAAACAAACAAAGTTTACCTTTTTACACTTTATAATATTAGTATAGATAAAGTTAAAATAAATACACTTACCAGCGAGTACAACTCTGCTGAGCCTGTCATAGCTGTCAGGTAGCGCGGTGATAGCGTCCACGACCTCCATACACGCCTCGCGGCCTATCTCGTTGTGGCTGAGGTCTAGAGTCTGGAATATAAGGGCTTTGTTTACTATATCATTGCTTAAGTTTTTATAGTTTAAAAGATTTTTTTGATAAAAAATTTGATGGCTTTCTATAGTATTCAATGATAATGTAGTTAATACCACCCCATTAATTCAATCACTTGAACTTTAAAAATTAGCGTGCTTTGTGTGTTATCTTAGCCTAACATGTTTGTGCCTTATCAATTTATATAACACCATTGTATACAATGTTTGACGCAAATAAATATTTGTATTTAAATAATAGCTCATCGTTACAGGTGTTAAGGATTATAGGTGTTTATTGAAAACCAAGCGCAAGTCAGTGAAATTTTGAACCAATCATTAGTTAGTGTTTGAATACAAAAAAAAATTTAATCACTAAGTACTATCGACAAAATTGAATCATGACCCATTTCGACGACAAATCGTTTGAAGATGTCAAAATAATAAGACTAGACGTGTGACATTTTTAATACATGTTTACGCGATTGTCGACCTAATTGTAATTTAATGTCTGTAGGAAAATAAGCTTATGGTGGGTTATGATTCCATTTTGTCGATTGTACATAGTATAAAACAAAATCACTTTGTATGTCCCTATGTATGCTTAAAACTTTAAAACTAGAATTCAGGAGGAACATTTTTACGTGTTATTTTACGCGGATGAAGTCACGGGCAAAAGCTAGTTATAGATAAATTACACCCAGACAGAACAAACAATCATACTCATCAGACAAAGTTTGTTCAGGGTGGGAATCGAGTCCATGACCTCTGGCTTAGTCAGGGTCCCTAACCACTAGACCAACAGGGAAAGTGTCTGTCTGTTTGTCCGGAAACGGATTAATGTGATTTTTAATAAGTGGAAGTTATTTATGTCTCAATTTAAACAAAGGCGAAACCGCGGGCAACACTTAGTGTCGAATGAATAAGATAATTGTGACAATGTTTCAATGAATCTATCTTCACTTACCTCCAAAAGTAACGAGTTCTCCTTGAAAGCCTTCGCGAGTGCACTAGCTCCTTTACTCTTAAGGAGACAGTCACCGAAGTTTATACTCTTCAAGTTTTTTAACCTGAAACAAATTATACAGATAAATAACAATACACTATGTTTTACAAATATATCTAGATAGATAGATAGATAAAACGTTTATTTAGCACAACACAAGACACAACACAGGCAATGGACAAAAACATAATATAAAAGGAGAAAGAGAAAAAAAAACGATACAAGCTAGAACCACACTATTCAAATTAATTCGACGCCACCGGACGTGACAACACGAAATTTTATTACTTAGCGTGTCGGCGATGTGGTTCTGGCTTAAAAAAAATAAAGAAATTGACCATAGACAGCTTAACATTTATGTCTCGCGATTACTACTGGGCGGTGTGTGTCTCATGATTGCGCCAAATGGGAGTCCAGCTCAACATATGCCAGGTATAATACCTGACGCTGGTATTCTGCTGCATCCTCCTGCATCCTATCTGGCAAAGCCATATATGGACGACAATGAAAACTTAATAAATAATTTAAAAACCCAACCGCAATATCGGAAGTTGGTGGCTTTGTTTCTTATTCATGTAATTGAAATGAAATGTAATCGTTTATTATGCAAGAAGGATTTTAAAATCACTTTTACACGTCATATTTTATAAGTTAGTTGGAGCCATTGAGTTATAATGTACTTCGTACTAGAGGAGTCACCTCAACTAAATTTTTTATAACACGAGTTAGGGTGCATGCACCCTAACTCGCTTAGTCTATGTCGAGCGCTTGCAGCAGCTAGACTATTTCGAGTGCAAAGTTTTGTTAAAAAAATATGCCTTCGTGTGCATTGAGATACTGTTCAAACAGCTTGAGAAATATAAATAAAATTCAAGGAGTGATTTTTTATCAGTAAGTTCAAAATAATATCTTTAAAACATGCCTAATTTTATTATTTGTAATTATGTATGACGAGTCACCTCGACGGCGGCCATGTTGATGTTAATATCAAAGAGTAAAATATTTGTTGCATGCGCAGAATGGACACTAACGTCGAGTAACGTTAAACAATTACGAAAGGAGAAAAAAATTTTTAAGTAATATTAATATTTTTTATTTATTAAATATATTTTTTTTTTAAGGTTTCGTCGGCCGTGTCCTAGTACTAGAGAATTATTTTGGATTAAATTTATTCAGAAGAATCGCAGCAAAGTCACGTGATTGCCAATAGAATATTCACGAATATGTTCCGTTCATTTTAAGGAAAACGAGAATTACACCACAAAGTTAAAATATTATTTCATGGGAATTAAATTTTTTACAGTTTAAATTCGTTTCATTTTATTTTGGTATATTATTATTTTCCACATAATTTTATGTTATACATTTCTTATTTTAATTATAACTATTTTTATAACGATACCCATAATACACATAATATTAAAGAAGCCTATAGTCAACTAGTCTATAAGTCAACTTCAAAAATATGTCGCATCTGCGCGCATTGTTGTTATCTATGGCACCGGCTTGCACTGCGCATGCTCCGCTGTCACCAAATTACGCGCCATATTTTGTTTGACATAGCTCCTCTAGTACGTAGTACATTATAACTCAATGGTTGGAGCTGGCATTTCCTAGCTGACTACCTCTGAGAAGAAACGCCGAAACAAACTCAGGGATCATCGTCTCTTTTAAAGTCCAGAAATTGCCATCAACTTCAAACTCAAATCATTTATTTCTATTAGACCATTTAAAAGGCACTTTAGAACGCCAAAACAAAGAAAAATGAATCTAGTTGCCCATTCCAAAAAGTTGATTCGTATGGAAAAGAATGGGTAAGAAACTCCATACTTACTCTTTTAAAATAATGTTGTTACAATATTATTATTTGTACATTGTTAAGTGTGAAGAGAAGAATGTATATAATGTCGAAACCATTTCCGTCAAAAGAGTATATAAACATAATAAAAATAAAAATTAATTAGGAAATGGAAGCTAATCAAGTTCACGAACATTTAGTGTAACACATTTACAAATAAATTACTTTCGTCAAACAATTCAGAAATTGGAGTTGGGTTTTTTGAATATTTTTTTATTTCCCTGTCTTTCAGTATAATGTTACTCCCACAACTGAGAATCACAAAAAAGACGAATTCAATGACATCTCATATTATGTCGACATCCGTTAATAGGTTCAGGTTGTAGAGCGTGCCATAGAATGAGACATACAAACATACATACGCTCGAAAAACATAACCTTCCTTTCTTAACCTTTCAACGACCAACCGACAGCCGGCTGTCGCGCTGCTATTGTGTCTCAAATAACGTGTGTTTGAAGGATTAAAAGAATAAAAATATTGGCAACATTTTCAATGTCAATACTTGACTTTGACAGTCGTTACTGGTTAGTCAGAAACTCTGGCCAGTCTAACCAAGGGGTATCGTGTCGCCCAGTTACTGGGTTGTGAAGGTCTGATAGGCAGTCGCTTCACGTAAAACACCGGTATCCAGCTAAATCCGGTTAGGCTGGCAGACCCCAACACGGTTGGGAAAAGGCTAGGGAGATTATGATTTTCAATGTCAATATTTATCTGACTTACATTTACACCAGATATACCAGTTGCGGGACAATATGTGGGCATCAATAAACCAAGTGTGGGCAAAATTAAACTAACTTGGGCAACGCATTAGCAATAGCCTGAGCGCCTTTAGCGCCCACAGTGCTGTCATTAAGGTAAAGTCTCGCTAACTGAGCGTTGTTTTTGAACGCCTCTGATAACGCTAATATACCAATGAGATACCTACCTTTCTTACACAACCAGTGTCTGTAGCAAGTCTTAACTATGAACCAATCGTGAGCAACGATGATAAAAGAGTGGGCATCAAGAGAAAGCTTGTGTTGTTGAACAAAGAGTGGGCATCAAGAGAAAGCCTGTGTTGTTGAACAAAGAGTGGGCATCAAGAGACAGCTTGTGTTGTTGAACAAAGAGTGGGCATCAAGAGACAGCTTGTGTTGTTGAACAAAGAGTGGGCATCAAGAGAAAGCTTGTGTTGTTGAACAAAGAGTGGGCATCAAGAGAAAGCTTGTGTTGTTGAACAAAGAGTGGGCATCAAGAGAAAGCTTGTGTTGTTGAACAAAGAGTGGGCAGCAAGAGAAAGCCTGTGTTGTTGAACAAAGAGTGGGCAGCAAGAGAAAGCCTGTGTTGTTGAACAAAGAGTGGGCATCAAGAGAAAGCTTGTGTTGTTGAACAATGTGTGGGCATAGATTATCAGTGTGATCACTGTGTAGGCATTATTTGGCAAATGTGACGAAGCGTGGGCCTAGTGTAACCAAGCGTGGGCTTAGTTAAATCAAGCGTGGTCCTACTTACACTAAATGTGGGCTTAGTTGAACGCAGTGTGGGCAAATTAAACTTACTTGGGCAACGCATTAGCAATAGCCTGAGCGCCTTTAGCGCCCACAGTGTTGTCATTCAGGTTGAGTCTCGCTAACTGAGCGTTGTTTTTGAACGCCTCTGATAGCGCTGATATACCGACGTGGTAGATACCGTTCTGTGGCATCGCTAGCTCTTCTAACGTGCCCATGTTCTGGAACAAAATAGAAATTTGTGATAAAATAAATATCTTAGGACGAGTCACACACTGTCATCTGATCCCAAGCTAAGCAGAGCTTGTGTTATGGTAACCAGACAACTGATATACATACTTATATACTTTATAAATACATACATATTATAGATAAATTACACTCAGAGAACAAACAATCATGCTCATCACACAAAGTTTGTTCTGGGTGGGAATCAAACCCACGACCTCCGGTTTAGCAGTCAGGGTCACTCACCACTAGACCACCTGACCTTTTATTCAATGTGTGTCATCTGTCAATTCTAAATATCAATAAAAATGTATGGCTTGGCTGTTTCGTTACTCACTTCATAAAATTAATATTCGCATCACCTCCACGACGACGGTAGCGAAACGGCGAAGCCATATATTTTTACTGATATGTAGAATTCGTGAAATTAGAATCGGTAGATTTAGGCCGTGTAGATTCAGAAGCTTGGCTCTACATGAGATCTGATATATTTTTCACAGGGCAAACCTTTTGTGGTTGTCTTGGCAACATTTTACATGAAATGTTTTTGGTGGGATTATTTCTTCCACAAAGGTCTGATAGGCAGTCGCTTCACATAAAACACTGGTATCCAGCTGCATCCGGTTAGGCTGGCAGCCGACCCCAACATGGTTGGGAAAGGCTAGGGAGATGATGATATATTTCTTCCACGGTGAAGATATCCTCACCTGGAACACCTTAGCCAACGCAGTGGCTCCATCATTCTCCAGCCTGTTTCGTCCAGCGATGAAGATCTTCAGTCTACGAGGCCGTGCGGACAGAGCTTTGGCGAGCAGACGACCGCCTGTGATGCCGAGTCCGTTGTTGTTGAGGCGGAGTTCCTGGGAACATACTTATAGGTTAATAAATAAAAAACTTTTTTTGTTTTTTATTTTTTACTTTTTAGTGTCGAGACCCAATGTCTGACTGTGTATTACAGTATCTTTCAAAGTAATAAAAAACGAAAATAGAAACTTGAAGTAACGCACATATCGTCAATGTATATTTTGACGACTTTTTTTTGTTCTTGATGAATTTTACGAGAAGCACTGAACCGATCGCCATAAAAGAATTATCAAAATCGGTTCATACACGACGAAGTTATCCGCGAACAAACATAAAAAAAGCATATACAGGGTTATTGGTAAAACACCGACATCCTCTCAGGACTATGTTACTATCATCATAAACAACAACTTTTGTTCTATGATTTTTTACAAAATGTTATACATTTATCAAAAACAAATCTTCAAGATTTCGTTCTCCTATCTAACACATTTCAACTCTGTATTGTGCCGTAACAACATACCTACGCTTGCCGCGCACTGTCCTCGTTTGCTACGCAGACTTCGTCACATTTAGAGTGTTCAATTTAAATATTTTTAATTTTGTATGAAAATGTAATGAACTAAAATATGATAATTTTTAAAATGTCGTAGAACAAAAGTTGTTGGTTATGATGTTAGTAACATAGTCCTGAGAGGATGTCAGTGTTTTACCAATAACCCTGTATACGGTCGAATTGAGAAACCTCCTCCTTTTTTTTTGAAGTCGGTTAAAAAGGTGTAGGTTTTGTGATAGGTTACTTAAACGAAATTCTATCTTCAAAAACGGCACACTAACGCACACATACATTACACGTCAAAGTAGGATGACATGATTGAAGTAGTGCGAGTGAAAAAGAGATAAATGTCAAATGTCAACGCGATACTCAGTATAAGTGCCACTTTTTGGCTGCACTTATCTACACCTTTTTAACCGACTTCAAAAAAGGAGGAGGTTCTTAATTCGTCTGTATGTTTTTTTTTTTGTATGTTTGTTACGCGATATCTCCGTCAGTTGTAAACGGATTTTGATGGTTCTTTTTTGTTTGATAATTCATGATTCAGGGGTGGTCCCATATAAATTTTGTGGCGATCGGTTTAGTGCTTCTCGAAAAATTCCCCAAAAACAAAAAAAATTGACGATGATATTCATAGACGATGTGTGCTTTTTCTTCAACTTTCTATTTTCGTTTTATAAGATTGTAAGTAGTTTTATTTTGAAAATAAATTACTTTGAAAGATATTTTAATACACAGTCAAACATTGGGAGTCGACACTAAAAAGTAATAAATAAAAACTTTTTTCAAAAAAATATTAACCACCGTCAAAAACTAAAAACCCAAAAATAACTAAAATTTCGGAAGTCGGTGGCTTCTGTTCTGCCAGTCAATTTGTGTTGCCACCGACTTCCGAAATTTTAGTTATTATTGGGTTTTTTTACTTATAATATCATTGATCACATCTATTCCGCAGCCCCGGCAGGATACAAGCCTCACCTCCAGTTCACTGCAGACGTCGCTCTGCAACAGCTTGGCGAGCCCCTCCACTCCGATGGGGCCGAACGCGTTGTCACTGAGGTCGAGCACGCTGAGGCGAGCGCCCGCTGATATCATACCGTCGCCGAGAGCCGCCTGCGGACAACACAGAGGGAAATCCATACTAATATTATAAATGGGAAAGTGTGTCTGTCTGTCTGTTTGTCTTTCTTTCACGGCAAAACGGAGCGACGAATTGACGTGATTTTTTAAGTGGAGATAGTTGAAGGGATGGAGAGTAACATAGGCTACTTTTTGTCTCTTTCTATCGCGAGCGAAGCCGCGGGCAGAAACTAGTATAGTATAAATGGCTTCTGTTACAATTTTAAACCCTTAGCGCCTTACTAATAAACGCTGCATAAAGTTATGACAGGTTTATACGTCAAAAAATGTATGGTTACACAGGCTTTATTCATTGCATAACTTTACACAGTGATCATTAGTAAGGGCAATACAATTTTGCCCTGTTGATGATGTCGTGATGGCCCAGTGGATAAGGCGGGCGCCTACGCCTCTCGTGTAAGAGGTTGCGGGTTCGAATCCGGTCAAGTACCAATGTGACTTTTTCAATTCATAAGTACTTTCTAAAGTTTATGTTGGATGTCACTGACATCTTGTGCCTCGGAAAGCACGTTAATCCGTTGGTCCCAGTTGTCATTCGTAGAACTTTGTCGTTATGGGTATTCAGAAGCCAGAAAGTCTGACCAGTCTAACCAAAGGCTATCGTGTCGCCCAGTTCTTGGTTTGTGGAGGTCTGATAGGCAAACACTGGTATCCAGCTGAATCCAGTTAGGCTGAAAGCCAACCCCAACATAGTTGGGAAAAGGCTAGGGAGATGACAATTTAGCCCTGTTACAGCTAACGTTTGCTTACATTTTGTTTCTATTTAAATGTTGTGGGTAGTAAACAAAAACCGAAACTAACTCAGATGTTTGCTCTTTGGTCACAATTAATCTGTTTAATCAGTAATTTAGTTAATACTAGCTTTTACCCGCGGCTTCGCTCGCGTTAGAAAGAGACAAAAAGTAGCCTATGTTACTCTCCATCCCTTCAACTATCTCCACTCAAAAAATCACGTCAATTCATCGCTCCGTTTTGCCGTGAAAGAAAGACAAACAGACAGACAGACACACTTTCCCCATTTATAATATTAGTATGGATGTTCAGTCAATAAAAATGTATGGGTCTTTTGAGGCTTATAATGTTATCAAATATTACAATAAGGCAAATAAGTAACTTACCAAAGCCGGCGGTATCTCCGTCTTCATTCTCCCAGTGAACATATCAGAGAAGCGAGCTATCTTCAGCTCTGGGTGGTGTTCCAAAGCCTTGGAGATGGCCTCGGCTGCCGACACCCCCAGGGTGTTGCCGGTGAGAGTGAGGTACTGGAGGTCGGCGCAGCCATTGATGGCGTCGACGATTGGCTGGGCTGGAATTTAAATTTAGAATGGAGGTTTGTGTGCTATGGAACATGTATAATTAAAAAAAAAGCGTATCTTTTGTAATGTAAAAGTAAAAGATACAATTTGGACATCTTCCACGATCATTCCACACACTTAGGATCTAAGGTCACAAATGAGGTAAAGACAACGAGAAAATGTATGGGTCAGTTTTATTCTGTAACTAGCTTTTGCCCGCGACTTCGTCTGCGTGGAATAACAGTTCCCGTTCCCGGGGGATTTCCGGGATAAAAACTATCCTATGTCCTTTCTCGGGTCTCAGGCTATATCTGTACCAAATTTCATTCAAATCGGTTCAGTGGTTTAGGCGTGAAGAAAAGACAGACAGAAAGACAGACAGACAGACAGAGTTACTTTCGCATTTATAATATTAGTATGGATGTCTAATTGATTGTTCTTTGTTAAACATAATGTATATTTATATATTGTCACGTGAATACTGTACTTAATTTTCTACTTGTAGAATGTTGTGCAAACTCAAACTCAAAACTATTTTATTCAAATAAACCATTTTACTTTTGAATCGTCAAGGTGTCAGTCTGTCAGAAAAATGAAGCTATTTGCTCGTTCCAAAGAGTAGTTCTCATGGAGAAGAGCGAGCAAGAAACTCCATGGACACTCTTTTAAAATCAAAAGAATAATGCACGTCTGTAATTGAGGTAAAGGCACGTTTCCATTATGCAAGTGATTTGCATACTAGTTGCAAGTTGCATGCAAATTGTATAGTGGAAACAACAACTTGCAAACAAGTTGCAACTTGTATGCAATTAGGTTTAAACTTGTATGCACAATAATCAAGTCAGCACATTTGCACGCAAGTTGCAAGCGCATGCGGTCGTGTATAGAGGATTACTTTGTTTATGACTTTATTACTTTGTAACTAACTTGTATACCAGTAAAATCTTGTATGCAAGCTGCAAGTTGAACAAAATCGTGTTTCCAATTCAAATCACTTGCACACAAGTCAGACGTCATACATGTATGCAAGCACTTGCATAATGGAAACGCGCCTTAAGCACTAGTCCATGACTTTGTGAACTGGTATTTGTAAGTGTTTGAATTTATGTTTATGTTGTGGATGTGCCTAAATAATAAATAATGAGACATTTTTAGTTTATTACTTGATAAATATGAAAATATATACATACTAAATATTTCCCCACACCTTTGGTTACTAATCAGCTCGTCTAAATCATAGAGTGATGTTATAGTCTATAACTTGGTCAGTGTACACAAAAATAGATTTTCAATTCGATTCCAGTACTTCTTGAGGTTAGCCTGGTCAAACAAACACACAAACAAGCAAACAAACTTCCTCTTGATATATTAGTATAGATTACTGAGTTGTTCAAGTATTTATAACTTACTTGTTACTTGAGTTTGAATCTCGAAAATAGCAAGACTGACTTTGGGAAAATATGTAGTGACAGAAAGGTAATATTATACTTAGTAACTTAGACTAAATGGTAAGGAAAAGGCGGTACTTTTAGTGTAATATTTCCACGCGAATGTTGCTTGTTTGTTTTGAATGCCATGTCTGTTTAACAAATTCTGTGAAATATTGATACAATACCAGCTGGACGAATACAATAAAGGCTTGATTAAATAATAGGCATTCGACGCAAAGTAGAAACTTCATATTAACTTCATTTACGAGAACAGGAATACAGTTAAAAGGAAAAAAAACATGATATGAGAGGTTATGTTTGCCAAACATAGAAAAATACCAACTCAGAATTTACATAGAAATTACTAGTCGCAGTGTTAATAAATAATTTATACGTTATTAAGTAAAAAATACATAAAACACGATATAAAACACTTTTTTACCATCGCTTGCCGAGTCCAATTTTAAAGATTTTCCAGAAAAATCCACGCCACTAATCGGCCTGCCGGAGTCAGATAGCGCTGAATTTATAGAGTTTAAATCGAAAGCCGACATTTTGGTGTCACTTTTCACAAATTATTAAATAAAAATTGAGTAAATTATGAAAACAATGACATTCAACGAACTTTTTTCAATTTTTTGTCATGGTTACTTTTTTTTTTTTTTTTTTTTTACCCTAATGGGAAGGCTATAGTCTTCAGTGTGACCAACTTCAAATTAGAGATCCTGCCCCTTTTAGGCAAGAAAACTGATTAATCCTGCCAAAATCTAAAGCAAAAAAATGCCAAAATAATGCCAATATAATTTAAAAAATTAAAATAAATAGACACATTATTTTTTGGAGTTTTATGTAAAATCCAAAAGTCTAAAAGTGAACTGAATTAAGTTATACATTCATCATTCATCATGCATATTGCATGGTATTCTTCTTGATCACTTTCTTTATACAGCGCTTTTGTCATTTGTTTAATCATTTCTATAGTTGGCTGGAATGAAACGCAGTCACCATATTCACTAATGCCCTGTTTAACATAATAAATATTTATTACATGTTTATGTATTCCGAGTTTTTGTTTTGATGAGGTTGCCGTAGTCATTTTAAAATTCCTATTTACTTTTTTTCCCTTCTCGATACTGCATCCTACTCTTTTTGTGGACTGTAGCGGCTATACTTCCAAATCTGTCAGCTTATATTGCTAAAATGCTAATACTGCCAAATACTGCCGGATTTCTAAAACGTCAAACAAATGTGCCAGAGAGTAAAATAAAGGGCTAAACCTGCCAAAAAGGCAGGATCCTGCCACATATGGTCACACTGATAGTCTTTCAACCATATTGCCTAGTCTTTCGTCTTGATATTTTCTTCCGTGATATATTTGTGTAATATTGTCTTTCGTTTTTATTTCTCATATTTTTGACGTGACAACGTCTTAAATTAGGTTGCGGCTGGGAGTCACTTATGAAAAAGTGTAACGCTCGGTAACGTTACGATGAGTCACCGAACGAGAGAGAGGCCCGCCGAATGCCTTGCGTCTCTCTCCCACTCAACTATGATCGGTAAAAGACGTTGTCACGTAAAATCTTCGCCCGTAAAACCGAGTTTACAGGCAACCATTTTTTTTTTTTTGCTTTTTTAGTATTTTAATTTTATTTTTTATCGTCTTTCGTTATAAGTCTATTCAATGTAATTATTCATGTCCGTGTAGGTATATCATTAGTTTTTGTCAAATCCGTGAGCGTCATTGTCAATGTCAAGTCAAACATGACTTGAACAAACATGTCAAATTTATTTGTAGCCGTAGCTTATTTGATATTTCCTAGGCTGCGTTCCAATACGTGCGAATAATTCACTCGGAAATTAAAAAGAGATAGAATCAACGAAAGAAAGAGAACGGCTATACTGTTTTTGAACGCTACAGAGCGATTTACTGTTTTGGAACGGGTTAGGGTCATGATGGTTAGGGTCGTATGATGACACTGTCAACATAACCTTTTCTCTCTATTGCAAAGAAGGAAAATCGAGTTTTTTAAGCATATTTTGCAAATAAATAAGTACTACCTGTTCGTTTCTACTTTAATAAATCCATTCCTCAACATCAAACTTCAACATTGGCGCATATATGATTTTGACATATGTCAGGTAATTTTTAACGACGCTCAGCCTAGGGTGAGAAATCGCACTTGTCAGTGCGAAAATTACTCTACCGAAAGCGTTCCAAAATACTGCTCGGGTAGCTGTCGAGTAATGGTTCGGTTACCCTCGGTTTCACTCGGCTCATTTCGGAACGCTCTAGAGTAACTTTCGCACTACTCCGTGTAATTTTTACCCTTTTTGGAACGGACCCCTAGTTTCCTCTAGCACAAAATATAACCTACAAAACTATGTACACAATTTATTTAGGTTTAAATAAAGTATATTATAAACGCATAAAATATGTAAAAGCATAACCTAATGGAGTCATCTCGTGTTCTTGGTTATAAGAACACGTGTATGATCTCCATACTATAATATTATTACCGAACAATTGTCATTTAAACTGAAATATTATTTTCAAACTGGACATTGGCAGAAATCACCGAAAATTCGGTGGATTGCCATAACAAATACAAAAGTTGAAGTTGAAGTTGATAACCTAAATCTCATTTACAGTTTCTAATATAAATTTGTACAAATATATATAAGTTGAGGCATTCATAAGTAGCTCCTGAATGCATTGCGGGACCATATCAGGTTTTTTATAAATTTTCAAAAGTTCATCCGACAACACAAGGCGCTGAATGTTGAAAGACGAACACTCAAAGAAGATGTGATGTAAAGATTGCACTTTTTCCAATTGACAGTATTCACAATAAGGTGAGTTAACCATTTTAAGACGATGAAGATGATAATTTAAACGACAGTGACCGAAACGCATACGACAAATAAATGAATAAAATTTTCTATTTATAAACTTGCTATTCTTACAAAACCAAGGTATGGAGTTAATTTGTACATCCAAAGTAGCAAACCAAGTGCCTTTATTTTCTACATGTGTGGACTGGTAGGAATGTCTTCCCCACGCCTGATACATACGCTGTTTTAAAAGACTAACTGCGTCTGTATGTGGTATGGAAATACTCATATCAGTATTTGGAATCAATTCATCTAGATCAACGATTTTTTTGGCCAGATAATCTGCCTTTTCATTTCCTGTAACGCCAATGTGTGAAGGTACCCAAACAAAACCAACTTCAATATTAGAATAAGACAGTTCTATCCATAACTCTTTTATCAAGTAGATAATGTAATTAGTGTTAGCATGTAGTTTGTTGTTTGCCAGATTTTTAAGTACACTCATGCTGTCACTTACTACAAACCACCTGCTGTGGCCTAAATTGCAATTTTTTATATGTTTTAAAGCACCCAAAATAGCAACAGCTTCAGCTGTAAAAATACTAGCATTTTTGTCAATTTTTCGACCTATACCGATGTTTGAGATTGGCTCATAAATAGCAAAAGACACTGCTCTATCATTTTTCGAGCCGTCACTGTACACAAATTTATGATCTGGCCACTTTGACAATACTGCACTAACTTCCTCCTTTGAAGAAAGATCCTTTTTGTTTTTTATAATTATATTTATTTCTGGAAATTTAGCAGCAAATGTTCCTTGATAACATGGCAGAATGTGTTGTGATTGATATATATTTGTATTTTTAATAAAGCTTATGAAATTATGAAGGTCCTCTAACAAATAAATTGGTTTTATACCCAAACTGGGATTGGACTGCAACAGATTGACTAAAAGACTATTATTGGATGTGCTATACAGTTTTAATATGAATCTTTCTTTCAGGTAATGAAATCGAATTTTTAATGGTGGGACATTACATTCAATCTGCATTGCATTTATAGGAGTACTTCTGAATGCCCCAGTGATAACACGCAAACATTTATTTTGCAGAACATCTAGACTATTTACAAATTTAGTATCTGCAGCGAAACAATAAAAACCATATTCAAAATGACTACGAACTAAAGATTTGTACAGCAGTAGCAAAATTTTTGGGTCTGCGCCCCAGTATGAACCAGCTAAAGATTTCAATATATTGTAAGCTTTATTTGCTTTACTAATAATATGTTTAATATAATTGTTCCATGTTAAATTATGTGTAAATAGAATCCCTAAAAACTTAACTTCTTGTGTAATAGACAATGCACAATTGTTATATTGTACGAGGGGCATTTGATGACACTGTTTACCAAATACTACCACTTTAGATTTAGATGGATTGACATTAAGGTCAAGATATGAGAAAAACTTGTACAGATTTGTCAGGGCATCATTGACTTTTTGAACAACCTGCGTTAAATTGGTTCCAGAAGCATAA